>WNWU01000018.1:18666193-18690340 GCA_012654045.1 Ptyas mucosa | reverse complement strand
GGGGCTTCAAAGCCCCTCCCCCACAGCTGATCAGGGTTAAAAGAAAACAAATGAGAAGATCGGTGCCGGCTGCAAAAAGGTGCCTGCTGCAAAGAGCACATTTTTTTTCTCCTTCTGCTGAAACCAAAAGCGAAACTAAAACAGCTTGTTGGCTTTGCTGTTTGCTAAGGCAGATTTCTTTTCTGTTTCCTCATTAAAAAAGGTTGGTGCAAACAATGGGAAATTTATGGCAAATGGCAAAAGAGGGGAGTTCAAGATTTTAAAACACAAAAAGAAAAAAAGCTCTATTTAAATAGGGAATTGTAATAATTGAGATATTATTAATTGTATATTGTGTTGAAAGCAGAAATGTTTAAGTTGTGGTTTGGAAGAATATTGGGGGAAATTATTTGGTTTATTATTACTGGTAAATATAATTAATTGATTTGTAAGAAATTGGATTGCATGGAAATAATTGGAATATTCATGTTCATATTGATTAATATACAAAAAAGATAGTTATATAACTAATTGATTTATATTAAAATGTTGAATTTGTATTAAACAACTGTAATATTACATAATTAAGCAATGTGAGGATTGATATAAAAATAGATGACAATGGGAAGGGGTATAATATAGAATAGAAGTGAAAAATTGAATTTGATTAAGATTAGAGATGAGGATGAAGAGTAATATTGGTTTTTTAAAAAATAGATGAGGAATAAATATGGCAAAAAGGAAATATAGAAATTGTAAATTTAAGTGAAATGACTAAATACTGTTTAAATTTGTGAACCGGCCAAATATTCTGTTCAAAGAAAATACATTGTATGTTTGCATGTGTGTTTCTAATTATTGCTATTTATTCATATTTGTTCTCTTTTCTTCTTTAAAGTTTAACAATTCATTCTTTATCTTAATATCTTTATATGTGTTTGGGGTTGGTTTTCTTCCCTTTCATCTTTTTTATTGTACAGCAATCTTTCTCCTCAAACCTACCACCTCTTTTCTTTCCTTTTTACTTTCTCTTCCCCCCCCTTCTTCTCCTCCCTACTTCCTCTTCCTTTCTTCTTCTCCTCCTCTCTTCCTCCCTCTCCTTTTATGCACATGGACTCCTTTTATGCACATGGACTACTCAGAGGGCTGAAGAAGTTATTTTTGACTGGTCCTCGCACTTGTGACCAGTCCTTGAACTTACGACTGTCCTCACATTTTACATTTTGGCCCTATCTTGTCACCATGGTGAAGAGAAGCAGTTGTGAAATGAGTGACACCGTTTTTAAGAATGCTACAATGGGCATAAATGATGACCAGTCATAAGTGCGAAGACCGGTCACAAGTGTGAGGACCTGTCAGAAATCACTTTTTTCAGCCCTTTGAGTAGTCTTTTTGTGCACATGGACTACCCAAAAGGCTGAAAAAAGTGATTTCTCACAGGTCCTCGCACTTTTGACCAGTCTTTTTTTATTTTGAAATTTTCCAGTAGCTGCTGCATTTTCCACCCCCGGCTTATACGCGAGTCAACCAGTTTTCCCAGTTTTGGGGGGTAAAATTGGGGGGGTCGGCTTATATGCGGGTCGGCTTATACACGAGTATATACGGTAATTGGTTGATGCTAGATTCTAGTATCTATATAATATCATTTCTCAGGGATTGGCAAATGTTAAGTTTGTGGAATCTTCCTCTAGTTCACAATGAACAGATGGGATACATATTTCTTTCAGATTTTGACATTTTATTTTTTAAATAATTGTTACTGAAAGATTTTATAAGATTTAAAAATTGCAGAAACGTAGAAGAAGAAATAGAAAAAGATTATAAAAAGGTAAAAGAAAAAGTGAAGAAAACTAAAAAGCTAGGGGAAAAAAATCTAGTAGTGAATTCCAATCTTTGCAGCAGTTACGACCATACTAATTACCATCTCCATCCTCCCCAGTGCTTAAAATTATTTTTCGTTTAAAAGAAGAGTATATTAATACAGAAGCAAGAGTGAATTGAGCTATGCAGGGATCCATAAAAATTGACCAAGATCTGCAATAGGCTGATTTGATTCAACACTATTTCCTCTTTCCATACCATTCATGCCATTGTGGATGCCAATCCCATCTGTTCCTTTTGTCTCCTTTTGCCTCCAATGTAGCTTCACATTGTAAAAGAATCCCCCAATATAATTTTTTCATCACCTTCTGAGGAATTTATGGTTCCCTCAGAAATAGTTGCCACGCCATTTATTAACCTTTGAAACACTGTACCAGGCAGAGTATTGAATGTGTACAGCTTTTCACAAAAACTTGAATCAGTCGTTCAAAGCAATGCAAGACAGTAGCCAATGTCCAACCCATTACATGTTGACCTGTATCTATGAAGGAGTGTCTGCATATGCATGTGGCACATGTAAAAGTTGCTATTATACAATCAATGCAGCCATTTCAGTCTAACCAGCTGTCAGTCCTGAAACCATTTTGGAAATTTTCAGGGCTGCCACAGCAAGACCGGTTGCGGCTGTGGGAATGTGAAGGGGGAGATAAAAATAGCTGAGGGGGAAATGTAGCCAAAATAACATTCTTTCCCGTGGGAGCCAAGGACATTCTCACCAGGTGTTTGGAAGGCATGGGCCAGGGGTGAAATGCTACCAGTTTGCTCCTGTTCGGGCGAACCTGTAGTGATAAAAACTACTGGTTCAGGTGAACCGATAGTAAAAAAAAGCTACCTGTTCAGGAAAACCAGTAGTTTAAAAAAGCTTCTGGTTCCTCCGAACTGGTATTTCTGATGATCAGCTGTGCAGTGAGGTTTAGCTTTGCTAGAAAGCAGGAAATCCTGCTTTCTAGCAAAGCTAATCACACACCACAGCTGATTCCCATCCCTCACTTTTCTACTTACCTTCCCAAGCCTCCTTTTGGGATGTACTGGAAGGTGAGTAGAACAGTGGGGGATCAGCTGTGTGTAGCGCAATTTAGCTTTGCTAGAAAAAAGGAAATCTTGCTTTCTAGCGAAGCTAAATTGCACACCACAGCTTATCCCCCCCCTCACTTCTACTTACCTTCCCAAGCCTCCTTTTGGCACGTACTATGCATGCGTACATTTGGTGTGCACTGCGCGTGTGCACACAGCCACATTTGGCATGCAACATGCATGTGCAGCCAGCGAATCGGTAGCAAACCAGTTTGGATTTCACCACTGCCGTGGACCAAAAAGACCCAGAGGAGGACTGTGACCTGATTGGGCCATGTGATGGATGTGTGACCAGCGGGTTATGAACTTTGGGTTTTGATTTGGATGGGGAAAATGTCAGGTCCTTCAGAGTCGGGTTTTCACCAGTTGTGCCAAGATGGCATTCCTAATAAAGTTTTACTTTGAGGAAACTCCAGGCCTCAGAGTTTTGATTTCATTGGGTCTGTTACTTGGAACCCTGACTCCAGCACTATCTCAATACCTTGACTGAAAGCCAAACCTCTCGGCCCTGATGCTCTGCTTCATCACAGAGAGGTAAGTTATTCCAAGTTGACCCTTTGATTAAAAGTACTGAGGCAGAGCAACTTAACTCTGTAAAACAAGCACCATTGTTGAGGGGGACTCAAATGACTCTTGGCAGTGATGAGACATGGAGTTTTTCCTCCATGTCACATGTGATCTAGACAGCAGCCAATCTGCACAGCCCTAATTATTATCACTTTGGTATTTAAACTAAGTTCACTGCAAACTTGATTTTATTTTCCAACTTTTCGGTTGTTGTTGCAATATGAGAAGTGCCACTGTTAGCATATTTCACTGTCAGAAGAGAAGGTACACTATTGTGAAAACCACTTAAATGTTTGCATCCTGTAATATTATATCACCGATGTTTATATAAGTCATTGTTTGCTCTCTATACAAAGTAGTCTTTAATCTTCTAGCCATTAATGGTGACATTGAGAAGTCAGAAACATTCAGGTCAGCATGTCTCAAATACAGAATTATAAAGGAGGAAACTGCAGGAGAAAAACAAGTTCATGTCAATCATGTACTATAAAACGTTCTAGGAATTTCTATTTAATGTTCAGTTAAGTAAATAGCAAACAACTCCTCGCTGAAAGATATTTGCTAACAGAATGCATGTATGAGTTGCAAAATATCAAACTAGCTTGCTGTTACCAAAATCATACTAAAACAACAGCACACATACTTTGAAAGGTGTGGAAAATTTTTGGTGCTCCAGGGCTACACTAAACATGGGGGAGGAGGAGCAGGGCTATAAGAATGATGGATTGATACCAAGAGCATATCTTGTTTTTAGATATTAGGAGGTTCAGTCTTTTCCAATTTTTGAGCTTTAGCTGAATCCTGTCACTGCTACCTCTTGGGTGAGAGAAGAACAACCAATCCATGGTCAATTGATCAATATTTTAATATAATCAACAGCTTACAGGAAAGGACTCAAAACAAAAAGTTTTCACTGTAAACATTTTCAGCTCATTTTTATTTTATATTCTTTGTTGAACATAGGAACAAACAAAAGCACAAATATAGAAATAAGCAAATATAGAAATTAGAGTTATACAGAATAACAGAATTGGAAAGGACCTTGAAGGTCTTCTAGTCCAACCCCCTTGCTCAAGCATTAATTGTAATGCTTATAACTTATAATTTATAACTAATTATAAAATTTATCTCTTTTTTTCCCCTCAAAATATTTAAAACAGAAGCAGGAGGTTTCTAAATTATAGGCTTATTTGTTTCAGTCAGATGTCCACTACTGGGAATAGAATCTTCCTTACCTAATGCCAATCCATGTATTTAGCAGTAATAATAATTATTAACAGCCGAGTCACTCCAGTTGTATGATTTCCATTAGGTCACTTTAAAAGCAAATGAGGATGATATACTGTTGTATGTCTAGAGATGTGGGCATGATTTGTCTTTCTGTGGCACACAGTGACAAACTGGATGCACTGGGGAGACTCAGAAGCCTGTACTAGAAAGCAATTGCCCTCTTCTGTCATTTCCCAGCAACCAGGATGATTCAGGAGGTAGGAAAGAGCCATAATTATTGGTAGACATTAATAGCTGGTCCCTCCATGAACTCTGCTATAAAATTAATGAACTTGATATAAAATTCATGTCCTCCATCTGAATTTACTAATGTGACTTACAGGCAAAGGCTTGAGAAGAAAGCAAGAAAGGAAACAAAGTATTGTAAGGAATGTGGCCATGTGAAGGCCAAGTCTGAACCAGCTAAAACTAAGCGAGGAACTGGAGAATGGCCTCAAAGTGAAAACTGTACACCTACAGCAAACCTATTGTAGAGACAATAGCAACCAACTACTGTGGAGCTGAGATAGAGAATAAAAGAAGAGTTACTGAAAACATTTTTTAAACGGAAACTGGCCAGGACTCTGGCTGGAAGACAGCCTATATCCGTGATGGCGAACCTATGGCACGGGTGCCACAGGTGGCACGTGGAGCCATCTCGGTGGGCACGCGAGCTCAGCTCTGGCACGCATGCGTGCGCTGGCCAGCTGATTTTCGGGCCTTCTGGGCTCACCAGAAGTCAGGAAACACACTGTTTCTGGCCTCCAGAGGGCTTCTGGGTGGGGTGGGGAAGGCCGTTTTTGCCCTCCCCAGGCTCCTAGAAAGGCTCTGGAGCCTGGGGAGAACGAAAAATGGGCCTACTGGGCCCACCATGCCATCGCGTGCCAAAAGCGGGGGGGACCTGGGGGGCAGGGTGCATAGAATTACGGATGTGGGCACGCATCCGTGTGACCCCACCATCCTCCCCCTGCTTTTGGCACGTGATGGCAAAAAGGTTAGCCATCACTGGCCTATATACAGACACACAAAACCATTTATGGATTGCAATCCATTTTATCCATTCCCTTCTGGTGTCTTTTCCCCCCCCAAAGTTAAAATACAAAATAAAGAAGAAGAAGAAGAAACAAACTAGCAACTATCAGACACTAATCATAGAAATAAAAAACCATGTGTACAAAAAAGGGATAACAAATAACGAATATATATCATCCACATTAACATTAAACATTAAAAAGTCCACTGTGGCTGAATTGTGACAAATACTGTATATCAAAAGGATCTTATACGTTTTCCTCCCCTTACAGAACTGGTTGACAAATAATTACCATATTTTTCAGAATATAAGACGCACCTTTTTTCCCCAAAAAAGAGGGTGAAAATCTGGATGCATCTTATACTCCAAATGTAGCCCCACCCAGCTTCTCAAACGGAGGTTTCAGAGGCTGAAAAAAGCATCAGAAACGAAGCTTCAGAAAAGAAGCCCCCAAACAGTAAGAGCCCTGGTGGCGCAGCAGATTAAAGCAAAGTTAACTGTTATTACTGCAAGTTAAAATCTCACCAGGCTCAAGGTTGACTCAGCCTTCCATCTTTTCAAAGGTAGGTAATATGAGGACCCAGATTGTGGGGGCAATAAGTTGACTTTGTATAAATATATACAAAAGTACGAAGGCTATTGCTTAACGCATTGTAAGCCGCCCTGAGTCTCCAGAAAAGGGCAGCATATAAATCAAATTTTAAAAAAAACAGAGCTTAAGAGGCTTTTTTTCTGAAGCTGTTTTGGAGGCTTTCAAAGGCAGAAAAAAAAAGCAAAAAAAAAAGCAAGGCACAGATCTTACAACCAAGGAACCTGTTGCTAAAATTGGGAACAGCTGATTGGGGGTATTCCGGGAGGCTGATCCACCTGCCAATCAGCTTTTTTCTTATTTTCCTCCCCAAAAATTAAGGTGCGTTTTATACTCCGGTGCGTCTTATACTCTATACGGTATAAACTTTCCCCATTTACATTTGATACAAATACTATGTTACTTTAAAAAAATGTTCCTGATGGAGAAATCTACTTATCTAACAATCCACTTGACCCAACCTCTTTTTACTGTGTGTAATTCCAAAGGTAAAACTAATCTTCCAAGCCCTCTGTTAACCTCCTGCTCTGGTTTCTTGATCAGTTATTCAGGTAGAACGTGGAGAGTATGTAAAAAAGATGTTTTTATATGTACTTGGCATGCCTTGCTATAATAAATAAGGTAGAAGGCTATAATTAACTCTTTGCATGCTATGTGTTATTTAGTGTAAATTACTCATCTGTCCAAGATCCCCAAAGTGTTGATATCTCACTCAAAGCTATGTGAGTGAGTTCCCCATATAAATACCCAATATTTATCGGATCATTATAATCTTGTCATATCTGACAATAAAGTATCTTTTCCTGGCCATTTCCAAGCCATGGAGCATTGCAAATGGGTTATATGTGCCTTAGTGAGTAGTATAAGGAGGACATACTAACGCTAAGCGAGATACAACAACCCATTCAGTCTCCTGCAAAATTTATCCAAATTGGATCCCATGGGCACAACTGCTAGCAGAAACTTCTATAGTTTAATTTTGTCTTATATAAAATAATATGGTGTTCTGTTGGACTGAATCTCCCTGCATTTTGTTCAATGGATGATCTTGAATTCTAATCCTGTGAAAACAGGAGAAAACCACCTTCTTTCCACATTATCTAAGCTTTATAAGATTTTATACACCTTGGTTATGTCACTCTTCAAGCTGAAGAACCTCCCCCTCCCCTTCTCTTTGTTTATGAATGAAATTCACCTGTCCATCAACCTGAAATTCTGGAGACCTTAATGTTAAATCCATGAACATCAGGGGGACAGAACACCAACTCTACAAAATGCCAAGTACGTAATGTGACTTGACTTGACCTCCTAGTTGAAATAAAAAGTAACAACAAATTTGAAGATTGTTTTTGTTTATTTGTTTAAGCTTTGAAATATAAGAAAACAATGCTGTAAGAGAATCATAACTAGCCATTATCTTTTCACTCCTGTCATGGAGCCCTCTTCAGATCTATGTGGCCAGACATATAATATTTTGACAGACAGGCCAGATTTTTGTAAAAAAAATATATTCTTTGGTCATCTTCACCCTCTGATGGACTTTCCTTTTGTCTGCTTTGATCTCTGCTTTGTTTCTGTTTCATTTCCTGCTATTTTTTTAAAAAAATTTGATTTATATGCTGCCCTTCTCCAGAGATTCAGGGTGGCTTACAATGCGTTAAGCAATATCTTGTGGGACAGAAGGCACTTATAAGAATGAAACTGACTTGGATACATGTAGGGTATGTGGGGGTGAAGAAGAACATTCTAGGTGGAAAGGAAATGGACAAAGCAAAACAAACTTCTGAGCCCTGAGGTAATATCCCAAGTGTTGTGGCCCACTGACAGCAGAGTTGGACAGTGAGGAGGCTGGTGGGGGGGGGGAACATGGGCCAGTCTTTGAGTCTGGGGAAGGCTTGGACGAGGGTTCTGCATCAGAGGCAGAGATGGGGCCAGGGCCATCTAGGAGTTATGTGCTGACTCTGGAGCCTCCAGAGTCTGACGTCAGCAAGGCAGAGGAACAGGGGAAGGCACGTGAGGCTTTGCAGGAAGCAACTTTGTTCATGCTGGTCAGTTTAAATTCTGAAGCTCCGTTTTTGACTCTGTGCTCTGTGTGGCTTTGCAAAGCTAATTGCCAATTAGGTCGTTGGCAGTGTGTCAAGGGAGATAAAGGTGGATGCTTATCAGCCTTATCCCGAAGGACTGTGGCAGACTTCTGTCAGACTCTTTATCAACTCTTTGTGACTCATTACGGGCTGTGAATGAACAATAATTCACAGCCATTGAAATAAAAAGACGGTTTTGGGGACTAATTGTGTGCTTTTTACTGTTTCAGAAGCCTAGGTCAGAACACCAAGCCCTTTTGCTTGGTGGCTACCAGTGCAAATTTTAAGCCTACTGTTATGACAGATAGTGTTGCCATGTATCAGGCCTAGAAGCCATCTTTTACATTGGGCCTTCAGGCGTGCCACATTTTCTACTGTGGGAAAATGGGAGAGGGAATTATATGAAGTATGGGAGATATATAGTCAAAATAACATTCCTTTCTCAGAGAGTCAAGGCATCTTGCCCTGCAACCTGGAGTCAGGTGACTGGGAGGCATGTCCAGTTGGGACGGTGCCTGATTGTGTCATGTGATGGACATGTGGGTGCTGGGCAGGGACTTGAATTTTCACTTGGATGGGGAAAACCTAGAAACTTTCAGAATCAGGTTTTCCCAGATGTGCCAATATGACATCTCTAATAAAATGGAACTTTGAGGAATTTCGAGCCTCTGAGTCTTCCTTTCTTTGGGGTGTTATTTGGAACCCTGACACATGACCTATCCCAGAATTCTATATATGTGAGTGCATGATGAAAAGGAATAGAGAGAAAACCAACAGAGAAAGTTGTATATATGTGATAAAGGAGTGTATCAGTGGAGGGAAGAATCTGAGAAAGTGTCCATTGGAGAAGAGTGTGAGGCTTATTGAGAGTGATCTCATGGCATTTTGCCTAGAAGCCCAAGGGATTTTGATTTATTTGATTTATATATTTTTTTTGCTAGACATGGCACTGGTTAGTGAGCTTATCCAAAAATCCAGACCAAAAGACTTTATTTAATTCTGAATGGCCAAAAGAATGACCATCATACATCATATGTGGTGTATAGGAACATCCATATACCATATTTTGTCCAAGAGCATTGGGATTGCAACAAATCCCATCTTCTTCTTCTTTTTCCTTCTTCCCTTGGCAACCAACATCTCTAATAATTACACAAAAGAGAAGCACTACAGTATATGCCTTTAGATTTTTATAGTTGTACCCACAGGAAACCTTTGAGCTGATTGCAAAAAAAAAAAACCCCACCAAAAAACCCTCTAAATTGCAATCTGAACTTTTCAGTTTGGAATTGAATAAATGTTCGCCTTACATAGTAGACAATGTTCAAAAGGTAAAATAGACACACACACACACACACACACACACACACACACACACAATACTGGTGGCTGCAAATGTCTAGCTCAGTGTATCTCAAACTTGATACTTTTAAGATGTCTGGACTTTAACTCCCAGAATTTCCCAGGCAGCCATGCTGGCTAGAGAACTTTGGGAGGCTGGGCAAGGCCACATATCTTAAAGCTGCCAGGTTTGACAGACACTGGTCTAGTTCATCGTGTTTTACATAATGCCAACAGGACCCTGAGGGAAACCTTGATATTGATGCAGAAAATGCTGTTCTCATAAGAGTATGCCCATTCAGCATTTCTGCCAGTAAAACAGATGAAGGACTTCTGTGATTTCATTGACATAGATCACTGCAGTCTGTTGCAACATATTGTGACAAAATGACTTTCTCTGCTTTCAGCTATTAACTGCCTGTTAAAATGTTGGTGCTCCTTGAAAAGTTTCCTTTAAGAATGTAGGTGAACCTAAATGCTCTGGAACACTGTGGAATTATTTAATGGTGAAAAAAGACAAGTCATCTTGAGAACTTTATCCCCTTTTTATCAGTCATGTCACAAGATTGTTTGCAGACTATATTGGAGAATTGGAAGCTAAATCATTCACATCATATTATTTCAGGATATGGACTTGAAAACGGGAAAGAAAATTTAGGGACCACTTTTTAAGACTTCCAGCACATATCAGACTCAAGTAACATCAGATGTTGCAAGGTTATGCAAAGGTGATTTCATAATTTTCAGTGAAAGTACCAAGGAATATCTAAATGATAGATATGATTTCCTTGAAAACAGCTTTCACTGCCAGATGTGCAAACTGGCCATGGCAGTGAAAGTGATCTGCCTTTTGAAGCACTGTGTAATGCCCTGCAAACTTGCAATCTAAAAGAAATTGATCTGGGCGTACAGAATGAGTAATATGGAATTCTGGAAAGTATCACATTTTTTTTGTAGAAGAAGCCCAAATTTCATTAAAAGGCATGAAGATGATCAGCTCCTAGATTTTTTTTTCTATACCTTGTAGTAATGCTCACAACCTTTTTTCAGTGATGAGTACTGACTGGAGAAGCAAGAGAAGAATAGAAGTAGACCCAATGAATATTACAAATCCTGCATTTATAATTACGGTACACAATTTCAAGACAGGATCTTATGCAATAATGAAATCTCAAAAAAACACAAAGCTCTTTTTTTATCAGAATAGAGCTGGAAGGGGCCTTGGAGGTCTTCTAGTCCAGCCCCTGGCTCAAGCAGGAGACCCTATACCATTTCAGACAAGTGACTGTCCAGTCTCTTCTTAAAAACCTCCAGGGATGAAGCATCTACAACTTCTGAAGGCAAGCTGTTCCACTGGTTAATTGTTCTCACTGTTAGGAAGTTTCTCCTCAATTCCAGGTTGCTTCTCTCCTTGATTAGTTTCCATCCATTGTTTCTTGTCCTGCCTTCTGGTGCTTTGAAAAATAAATTGAGCTTTGTAGCAGCCTCTCAAACACTTGAATATAGCTATCATGTCCCCCCTAGTCTTTCTTTTCTCTAAACTAGCCAACCCAAATCCAGCAACCATTCGTCATATGTTTTAGTCTCCAGGCCTTTAATCATCTTAGTTGCTTGTCTTTGCACTTTTTCCAAAGTCTCAACCTCTTTTTTGTAATATGGTGACCAAAACTGGATGCAGTATTCCAGGTGTGATCTTAATAAGGCTTTATAAAGCAGTACTAATACTTCAAGTGATTTTGATTCTATGCCTCTATTTATATGAATTTTAATTATTTAAAATTGCTTAACTGTCACAAATCCTCATATACCTTCATGTTCACTGAGGTATTCACTTGCCTGCTATATCTAGGTTCAAGGGATGTTCAGGAATTGGGGAAGACAGGAGGGCTCCATAGATGACAACTGCATGCATTAATTAGGGGTCTTTCAAAGGAAAATTTTCCTCTGCCAGTTGTGTCCATCAGATGTTCCTTCTCACATCATCTCAGCTTGTTTGTTGGCCTCCTGGGCTGCTGGATCAAATGTTACCTGCTGAATGGCACTTAATTTTTAGCTTCTTTATCTTGTCATGATAGACTTTGAAGAATGCAGAAACAGAACACAGACAACAAAGGTCATAAATTATCATGCCAATATTGTACTAATTGGATACGATCAAACATACTGTTTTGTACTTCCTCTGTACTTTGTATGTAATTTTTACTTCCTCTACGTGTTTCATTAACCATGAGTGCTTTACATTGTATAGGTTTGTTTTTTCTCTAGCCATATCTTCTCCCTAAGTATATAGCAAATCCAAATAGAGTGGAACATTAGCTATAACCCAGTGCCCAAAGGATGAGCTTTGCAAAGAAACCAACACTGTTGCTTTTGGCATACCTTTCAAGCAAAGTGGCTATAACCCCATTCATTCATTCTAGAACTAGGGCATAGTAAAGTTCTTTCCTCATCAATTAAATGAAGCTTATCCTTCCTTTATTGTTTATATTTCTAAGGTTTTCCAATTGTTTGGCACAATTTTTGCAAGAAAGACACCATACCATCTGTCTTCCTACAAAGATGGGCCTTCATCCATGGAGAAAAGATAACAGTCACAAATATATCAATAGAGAAATGTGAAGCAAATGTTTCATTTGGCAAAGGTTTAGTCTAGGAGTGGTGAGGTTATATGAGCAAAGCAGATAGTAGATTAATGGATCAAGCAGAAATTCTGGCAGCAAAATACAGCAAAAACAAAACAAAACAAAAGTGATATGCCTGATCAAGGACTTATGTTCAATGAAAAATATGTTCTTACAATCAGTGATCTCTGAGCAAATGCATATTAGACTATCACCAACACATAAATATATAATATCATACTGGGGTAACAGGTAATACATGCATTTTAACATACATCATTTTTTAAAACTTAAATACAGGCCAAATTAAACAATATATGGACAATATATTTCTCTGAAATCAATCAAAACCATTACAGGAGAAATGCAGTCAGTATGTGCATAAGTGCAAAGCACGCACTCAATGAACTGGTTGTTACACTGGTTGAATCCCACCACTGAGCCAGATGATACTCCTTTGTAAAGAGTATCATCTTTACAACTGATAAGTTAACACTTTTGCAAGATCTGATGGGACTGGTAGATATAACAAGAGAGAGGGGTGTGTGGTCTGGTAAATAACCCACAGCAAGAAAAATGCATGAAATGGGACATCGTACCAAGAAGAAAGGGCATGGTATCCTGAACATTGAATTCCAGTTATGTCACTGCCCATTCGTGGAAAAAGAGAGTCCAGCATGTTCTAAGCAAGGCTGTTTCTATTTCCAGAATCAGTTTCAAAGCCACTGAAATTTGGTCATCTGAAAATAGGGCTCTTCTATATTTCCTTCACAACTGACAGATCACAGTTCTTAAGCTCTAAACGATCTTTTCCCCATTCACATTTCACAATATTAATGGCACTGCAGCAAAACTTACAGTTACTTGTGAATAAGGCTTTATTACTTGTTTATTAGATTTCCTGACAGGAACTCTTGGGGAGATACCTATTAAAAACAAGCATAAACATCCCTCTGAGCCAAATAAAAATGCCTCTTAAAGAATTTCGGTGCAAAGACAGCTTGAAATACAGCACAATTTTATTCTTTGCATAAAGCCAAAATTTATTATTATTTATTAAAAATGTAATAGCTTACTAACTACAGAGCCACAAATAACACACTAGGACCCTACCAGAACAACTTGCAATCTAACAGTTATAACTGGAAAAGTTAAAGAAATAATAGGAGAATTAAGACGTTATTTTATGTATATTTCGGAATAAGGATATAATCACCCTTCAGATTTCCAAATTACTTGAATTTCTTGATTCAATTTTTGATGCAGAAAAGACTCAACAAATGAAGGATGAATCTTGTTATTTATATCCAAATATATTTGGAAATATTTATTAAAATATGATTTAATAAAGTAATCCAATTTCTATTTAAATAGACATTGTCATGCCTTAAAAACAATGCAGAAATTGATGGTCACATAGACACATAACAGAAATGGCACTGTTTGTCCATCTCTAACTGATAACACTAAAAATTTCAAAAATTTTACAGAAATAAGGGACAGAAATAAGAGGACTGGTTTAAAAAAAGAGACTTAAAGAGAAGATGAAATGGATTAAATATTTCCAGAATTTTATATCGTTTATAACTGAAGCTTCAGGGGAATATTAAGTGCTGATAAATTAAAATACAACAAAGTCAAAAGTATCACCTGTATGTTTAATAAGCAGTCAAGGAAGTTTATAAAGAAAAAGTGGACCTTAATAATTGGAAGATTCACCAGAGAAAGAAGAACAAGAGCATAGATTTGCAAACAGAAATGCGAAGATGCATGAAGGGATGCAGAATGTATTATGCTAATAACATTAAGTCCAGATTAAAAAGAAACAAACAAGAAACAGCTAGGGGAGAAATCTAAAACAAATTGGATAGGAGACTGCAGAAAACTAGAATAAGTTCTTTGTGTTTTCTTCACTGATGAAAATGCAGGGCAGTTATCCAAACCAAATTGGATGTTTTCAGAAGTATAAGGATCTCTGATAAATCCTGATCAGAAGAAGTTAAACTGGAAGATAAATAACCAAAATTGGATATTTTTGGAAGTATAAGAATCTCTGGCAAATTGTGATCAGAAGAAGATAAATTTTAATCTTTATTAAGTACCTGAAAACCAATTAGTGCTAGATGATATCACCTGAGACGTCTTAAAGAACTGAAATGTAAAAATGTTGCTTTTCTTTTTTTTAAATATCCAAAACCATGACCATTTGGTAGGTGACAATATGGGAACTGGAAAGTTATCAAAATAAGGACAGTTTTTAAAATGGAACCCTGGAGGGATTAGTTGAACAGCTGTTCAGTCTCAATTGTCTAGAGGCATTATTAGAGATACAATTTGCAGTTGTATAACAAGGCATATTTGGCAGGAGAAGAATCAACAGAGTTTTTGCATAGGTAAGTTCTATCGCAACAATCTTTTAGAAATCTTTGAGCAAATTTAGCAGGGATGGAATGAGAGATGCCACCTTTTTATTGACTCAATAAATAATAGTGAGAAAAGGACAGAAATAAATTCTCACAAGGATGAAGGTTTTAGAATGTGGAGTCCTTCCAATATCCATATTATAATTCATAAAACTGGGATTTAATCAGCTTTTTTAGGCATTTAAAAGAAAAAAAGACCATCTAAATCTCTCTAAACTGGAAGTATAAAATGGCTAACAGTAAAACTCAAAAGGAATGTAATCAGGAAATTAAGATGGATATATTGATTCTCTTTTGACTCTCAGTTCAATATTATTTACAATGGTATTCAGAATTGGGGGATCATCATTTTATAGTGATTCATCTTTCTCTATGGGCAATTCCAGTCAATGTTGGCTGTGGGAGGTAGGATTGAGCCAAAGCCCCAAACGTGTGGAGAATCTCAGGTCCTGATGTTCTTATCTACATAGGGCCATAGGGTGAGGTCATTTATCAGTTCAGAGCCAGGGTCATCAATGACAGTATCTTCTCCAGTACCTTGAGTCTGGGGAGGTTTTGATTGGAAGAAATAAACTCAGACTCAATCCCTGCAAGGTTGATTGGACACCCAGTTGTTTGGATACCCAGTCCCATAAACTTTCCATCTTTAGTCCTGGATAGAGTAACACTTCCTCATTCAGATCTGGTGTGCTTGAAAAACAGGTGGCAGCCATGGCCAGAAGAGGTTTCACACAGATTCATCTGCAACTATTCCTGGACCAGAGGGCCTTCCAGATGCACGTAGTCTCTAATCACCTTGCATGTGGACTATTGCAATGCACTCTACATGGGACTGCCCTTGTAAACCATTAGGAAGCTGCAGCTTTTCCAGAATACAGCAGTGTGGACGGTGATGGAGAAGCCTTGGTATACCAATGCAGCTGCCAGTTAGCTTCTGTGTGCAGTTGAAGACGCTGGTCATGATATAAAGCCAGGCAGTCTATGTCTCATAGTTTCAGTTTACCCTCCATGATCCATGTAAAATAGATGAGATTAAGACAGAGCTCTGTATTCAAACAAAGATTTTAATCATGATCTCTCAATATTACTTTATCCTGATACATACATTTATCACTGCAACTCAGAAATTATATTCTAGAGCTAGAAAAGGTGCAAAAAAGTGCATGACTATGCAGTTGTTTTAGCATCAGTAGGTTGTTTTTGAGAAGTTTCAGTCTAGCTTATAGCCCTGGAACTCCTTGGTGGTCTGTTATCCAAATGCCAGCTATAATGGTGTCTAGAGCTACAGAGAAATTCAATTCTAACCAGTCTGACATTCCTCCATTATCAGTGAGGAGAACAGCCCCCCTCAGCAATTCATACTGGGACCATTTGTAAGACACTGAAAGAATCTCTGTTTTAAGAATCTGAGAGATAAATTGAATTCCACAGGGGGAAAACAATCCAGTTAGTGATATTTCCATAATATTATTTCCTTTTTTAACAAAACTTGGTAAATCAGTTTTTGAAAGAGGCTGTATCTTCAAAAACAAAGCCAGATCTGACATGAGCCACGATGGCACAGTGGTTAGAGTACAGTACTGCAGGCTATTTCTGCTGACTGCCAGCTGCCTGCAATTTGGCAGTTCAAATCTCAACAGGCTCAAAGTTGACTCAGCCTTTCATCCTTCTGAGGTACAGTGGTATATAAGACTAAGTTCTATTGCTATTAGCCCTACTGATGTGAAATTATTACTACAAAATAAGCTTTACTTCTGAAATTAAATTTCTAAAATGTATTTATTTATATTTATTAAACTTGTACGCCACCCATCTCCTCAGAGATGACTCTAAAATTTGAATATGACAGCAAGTGAGTTTTCAGTTGCATTTGAGTAGAAACTTACTCCAGCCTTCTGCAATCTGGGAACTCTCACAGGACTCAATTCCCAAAAGTCTCAGCAATAAAATCACCAAGAAATGACTCAAATAATACATTATCTTTACCTTTACTGATGCCCTCAATGACCGTCTGCTTCACTGAACCCATCTCTCAATTGCTTCTCCATGTAGGTTTGTCTTCTTTCTGGATGCATACCACATGCATCTTCACAAACATCCAGAGTGCAAATTCTACCTCCACCAAATATTCCGATCACTGCTTGTCTGCTGTAAGTCAGTATCAGCAGTGTCAGGTGAAGTGCAGGTGAGGGAAATGGGGAGAACTGCAGGTGTTGCTAATGTGGATCTCTTGAAAAAATATGAGCTTTAACGGGTGGTCTGCAAAACTGGCTGTTATAGCAGGAGGGATGTATGTTCCTGAAAACAGGGCACTAACATTTGAGCTTAATCAGATTTTAGAAGAGAACTGACTACCGATGATTATGAATTGCAATCATTGCTGCAGTAGTGAGACCTGCGATTGAATGCTGTCCATGGGTACAGCAGGTCCCCATCCCTTTCCCCTGTGGTTGCCTATTTTTTGGCTTAACATACAGTACATTTAACATTTAATGGCCTTTATACTTGCCCAGCTTTCATTAGCTATCGGAGCTGAGAGGGAGGTGTCCCTTGATATTCTTTTTTGGGAAAGGAAGTCCTGGTTACTTCTGCAAGTCAAGCCAGCTAGTATTTCATTCTCTCTTGAGAATGTATACTGGTACATAAAGTACTATCAATGACTCATGCCTTTTTAGAAAGTAAAGAAAGAGAATATTTAATTCAACTACATGAATTAAAATGTTCCTTTGCACTTATTTAAAAAATACACGAGTGTACCTTTGAAAATCATGAGCAATGCATGATCAGAAAACATATACTGAAAAGATATAATGAGGTTGTCATATAGCAGTTCCCAAAATGGATTTGGCATTTTTATCTATCTAGTCTTTCCCAAGGACCAGAGGTAAGCAGATTGTTATTGTTGGTCACACAGCCAGCCAGATGTTTAGATTGGATTTAGCATTTTTGTCAACATATCAAGTCAGAATATAAAATAAAGAATGACCTTGGAAATTCTCTATCCAATCCACTGCCCAAGCAGGTCACCCAAGCCATTTCAAACCAATGCCCATCCAATCTCTTTTTAGAAACTTCCAGCATGGAGCACCCACAACTTCTGAAGGCAAGCCATTCCACTGATTAATTGTTCTCATGGTCAGGAATTTTTTCCTTGGTTCTAGGTTGATATGTTTCCATCTATTACTTTTTTCCTGCCTTCAGGTACTTTGAAGAATAGGTTGTCCCCCTTTTGTTTGTGACTATCTTTTAAATATTGGAAGACTGCTACCATGTCATCCCAGTCATTCTCTTTCTTAGACTAAACATACCCAGCAACTGTTCATCAAGCTTGAGTGAGCTTGGGTGATTCAAAGCAATTGAAACAACAGTCAATGAAGGTACCACATCCTCAGCTTATGCACATACTAGTTTATGCCCATACACATAAACTAGGTATACCCTCCAGGTATATCCAGCCCAGCACTCAAGCAAGTGCTTCACATACCTGAAATATCTACTCTTAATCTCTTCCTTCAGCAAACTATGATTAAATAAACCATATTTTAGTATGATGTATATAGTATATGTATCAGGGGTGGGTTCTAAATTTTTTTACTACCGGTTCTGTGGGCGTGGCTTATTTTGTGGGCATGGCTTGATGGTCATGTGACAATTATTTAGGATTTAGCAGAGGTACTGATCTAACAGGCTTTTAACTGCTTGCAGAGCTGTACCAATCTACCCATTTATTTTTTGCAGGCACTGGTCTACCCATTTATTTTTGCAGGCACTGATCTACTCATGTATTTTTGCAGGCACCGGTCTACTCATTTGTTTTCTTTTAACACTGATCAGCTGTAGGGCGGCCCTTTGAAGCCCCGTGGCAAGAGTTTAAACAGTTTTTTTCCTCTAGCTATCAGCTGGGACTCAGGAGGCAGCAATAGATTGGGGGTGGAGCCAAATAAAAGGTAAGAATAATGTGGGGGGTGGGGGGCGGGGGGCAGAACCGTTCAGTGATGTCATATCGTCACCGCTACCAGTTTGGGAGAACTGGGCCGAACCAGGAGGAACCCACCACTGATATGTATGTATTTTAGTATAATGTAAATAAAGTAAGAGAACATTATGGAATGCATGAATGGACCTCCTTTAGAATTTAAGAGGTATCACATTCTGTCCATTGGAGTGATCCAGAAGGGCACTTGTTGGATAAAGCTTAAGGAAAGAGTGTGTTCCTGCTTCTTTCAGTGTTATTAACACGAAAACAGCTTTGGAAATGGGAGTGTATTCTTCCTAGGACTTTACTGAGCTTCCATAAAAAGGGTTTTTATTATGTTTCATTGCATAGTCAGCCAGATGTTCAGACTGGATTTGGCATATTGTTACATCAAATGGACAAATTGAGGAGGAAAATGAAGAGAAATGACCTTTTCTCTGGTTCATAAAAAGAAAAATGTTTTACTTGAGCAACATATAATTTTCATATCATTACTATCACCATAATTACATTCCTGATTCCCAAGTCTATCTTTAAATGTTTTTAAATTATATATTTTGCCTTTCAACTGGATAAAGGAATATATTTATTTCTCACTATTTCTATTTGTAGGGAAACAATGGATCTATTGTCCTTCAATTCTCCAGAATTGGAGTGGGATACAGTGTTTCATCCTCTCCTGCTTAGTAAACAGAACTTCCATAAAGTAATTCCTGAAAATTTCTACAAGGACATTTTTATTATCTCCAACATTTCATGACAATAGATTTTTTGATGCCTAATATTCTGGAAATAATTTCCATCTAGAATTATCCACGTCCAGGTCTTCCTTTTAATTGAAGTATATTGCACCAGAGTACAGGATCTATCTTCCAGACCAGAGTAAGGAAAATTGATGTGCTCCAGTTGTTCTGAACCATAAATAATTCATCATTTTCTTGCTGAATGTAACTGGTGAGAACTGAAAGCCTTGCAGTGAATACTGCCTAGGTCTGTTCATTTAATAAATTCATGTAAAGTGTAAGAGAACTCCAGTAGCTGCTAGTGAAGGGACAACAATCAACTCCCCTTGGGGCTCCGGCTGGCCCCCGACCTCCGCACTTTCCGCCGTGAATTAAAAACTTGGTTATTCGAGTCCCCCGGCCTGGACTGATGGGATTTTATATGGGTTTTTAACTTTTATCTGGTTTAATTTAGGTATTTTACTTTTTACTGTGGTTATTATGGATTTTATTGTTGTGAGCCGCCCTGAGTCCGTTGGAGATAGGGCGGCATATAAGTTAAATAAAATAAATAAATAAATAAAGTCTGGGGATGAGGATATATAAAATGGATCTCCAGATCCAGTTCAGATTCAGGAAGTTTCAAAATTTTTCTCCCATTTGAATTAGGCTTTTCAACTACATTATGTAAAAGTTTGTTTGTTCAGAATCATTGGAACAAACCCAGCTTTCTCCTGCTTTTGGAAGCTCGAATAACCAACTGGAAAGGTAATGATGGATATGGGGGAAGAGCTATACACATCTAGATTTGTGTCTAATAGTGTCTTCGGGATTAACCAACTTTATTAGGACATAATCTTTAGTGAGCAGTTACACTAAGAAATTAGGTATACTAAGAGAAGAAAAGAAAAAAATTGCAAAGAAACTGACTGAATAATTTGCCTCCATCACCACAAGGGGAAAATTGTGGCTGATGCTTGAATCTGAGCTTCAGATTCAGGGGGAAAAAAATCAGATGAATTTATATTGTAATGGTGACATAATGAGGAGTCCTAGTCTTTATGATAAATTGAACATCTACAAATCACCAGGCCCCAATGGCATCCATCCAAAGGTTATTAAGTTTAAAGTTGAGATTCTAAATAAAATATGCAACCAGTTTCTGTACTAGGCCTCACTAGTTGAGAACTGGAATGTGGCCAATGTCATTCCAATTTTTTAAGAAGGGCTTAAAAGGAGATCCAGGACATTATATGCCTGTCAGTTTAACATCTATTCCAGGGAAGATAGAGGAAAATTATTTTCCAAACATTTGGAGACACAGGCTTTGCTCAAGGATAGTCAACATATAAGAGAAGGTCCTGTCTAAATAATTTATCACAGTTTTTTAAATGTTTTAATGAACTTGTGGATAAGGCAAGCCAGTAGACATCATCTACTTAGATTTTGAGAAGCCTTTGATGAAGTCATTCATCAAAGACTTCCCAGTAAGTCTAACAGCTTGAAACAAAAAGGCAAGTTCTTATATGTATAAGGTACTATCTGAGGAATAGAATACAAAGAATGAGAATAAATTGACATTTCTCACAGTAAGAGATGTAACTATTTGGGTCTCCCAGGTTTCTGTTCTAAGACTGGTGCTTTTTAACATTTTTATAATTATCAGACATGGAATAACCAAGTCTGCCAATGACATGAAATTGTTCAGACTGGTAAAAACAATAAGGCACTGCAAAGAACTCCAAAGGGATCTCTGAACATCAGGAGAATGAGTTTCAAAATGGCAGATGTTATTCTATTTGAGCAAGTGAAAAGTCACGTAGAGTGGTGCTAAAAATCCTATCTATTCATATAAACCAGTAAGACCTAGCATTGACTGGACTGAGGCATCACAAACTGGTTTTAAAGGGCATGTCCTTAATATTTTGCCTTCATATCACTTCCAGCATATAGACCAGGGCTGTTAAACTCCCAGCCCTCAGGCCGGATATGTCACATACTGGTCACGCCCATGCTTAGTTCAGCGAAGGGAGAAAAAATCCTGATACATCATGTGACATCGCCATGATGTTGTGAGTTTGACACCCTGATATAGACTGCTCTTAGCTATTCTGCTTTAAAGTAGTGTTTTCCCTCTTTTTCTGACAGAGGACTTGTAATGGTGCATGAAATATAAATGCATGGATCAGCTCTATAAGAAGAGAGACCTGCAAGAAGTTATGAGAATGAGTTCATGGATTAGAAAAATACATGATACAATAGTCATGAGGAAAAATACTTGAAAAAGTCAAATAATTTTGCAATTATCCCCTTCACCTCTGGAAAATTTATGTTTATGGATGTGCTCTACACATTCATAAACATAAATTTTGATCCCTGATGTTTTATCAAGTTTTTGTCCATGTTATAGCTGTAGGAAATTGGAGTTTTGTAATGTGTGAAGAAATAAAAACGTTTCACAAAGTTTAACAAAATGCCTTAGAGAAACTTCTTTCTCTAGATCACATTTATTTAAGCTTCTTTTTTATCATAATGATTTAAATCTTACTGTTTAAAATAAAGGTGGTTACAGTAACATTATCTACTTGTTATATGCAATATATAGAAGCACTATAAAAGATGCCCTTTTTTTTATGGCATGGCCCATCCTGGTTCTGACCCAGTGCCTGGAAGCTGTAAAGGTTTGGAGGGAGAGTGACTGGCTTCAACTTAACTCTGGCAGGACAGAGTAGTTCTGGATTACTGTTTCACCTGGTTTGGGTGAGATACCACCTTTGACTCTTGCCAGATTGTACTCTCCTGACAGAGCTGGTGTATAGTTGGAAGATCCTCCTGAACTCATGTCTCTTGTTTAAAGAGCAAGAGTCAGATGTAGGCAGGGCCTTTGCACAGATTTGTCTAATATGCCAATTTCACCAATTCCTGAACTAGTACTTGCTGGTTCATGGTCATTCGCATCTTGGTTGCTTCCTGGTTGGATTACCGCAATGCACTCTGCACTAGATCTGACTTGGGCATGCATTCCAGATCCCATCCCTCAAATGACCTAAGTATAATGCCTTTTTGGAAACACGCTTTCCCCTTTGGAACTCCCTTCCCCCTGAGATCCAGCAGGCCTACTCTCGTAGCCTTCAGAAAACCTGGAAAAAACTGGCTTTTCCCTCAAGCTTTGGTGTCATGTGATACCGGTGCCCAGAGAAGATCTACAGTTATGGTAAACATGTGAATATTTGGGTATGTTCCATTTCTCCATTTCATTGTTTATATTTTTTTTATTACCATTGTGAGCCTCCCAGGGTTATATGAGATGAGGAGCTATACAAATATTTTAAATAAATAAATAAAACCACAGTTGTGCAAAATGTGAACTGAGAAAGACATTTCAGGATATGTCTTCAGGAGTCTTTCATCCTGGAAATAAGATGATCTATTGCTGTAATTTAGCTGTTCAGTGGAGGCAAGTCATATGGCCTGTGATTTTCTTCAGCAGTTATGTGGCTGAAAACTTGGTTTAGTGAATAATAGCAAGTGGGAAGGAACAAGGAGTTTTCATTTCAGAAAGGTGCTTAAGTAGAAAACAGCAGGTCAGAATGATAGAATCATTGCTAATTGGGAAAATAATTGATAAGCCCATTAAAACAACCTGACAGCTGGATTTTCCACAATCCAAATGATGATTTGCCTCCTGGAGGAAAAGTACTTGCCACAAACATGAGCAGGGACAGACTAATTCAACATCTGGATTTGCCTATGTTGACAAGACATGAGGAATGGAATTCAATCTGTGATTCATCAGTGCACTAACAGATGTACAACTTTCAATTTCACTTCACTGAATTACTCAGCATTTCATCATTTGTAACTGAATGTGTAAGGTGACTACATTACAAAGTCTTGCGTTCAATTTTTAGTAACCATTTTACCAATCATATAATTTAAATATAATTTCCAGCTTTCCTGTTATAAAAGCTGCCATCATTTTTTCCCTTTCTGCTTTCCATCTAAGAAGGAATCTATGCACTTCATGTAAGGTATACAAATGTGTGTTAGATAATGAGTATCTTTAAAAATAGAGCATTGATCTTTCTAGTTTTATCTGTTTCATTTTGTACCAGCATTTGTAAGTACTCTGAAATCTATTTCAGTTTATTTCAGAGGTGAGCAAATTACGATTCCAAATCCTAATTCTTTCTTCCTCTTCAGGAAGAAAGATGAAACTTCAGAAATACTGTTGCTGAAAAAAAGAGGCAGAGAATATTTTTTAAAAAGTTTTCCAGGTAAAAGAATTTTGAAGGAGGTGTGATTGTCAACACTAAACTGATCTAGTCATTCTTGACTGTGGATATTTTTTTATGGGTGCTAGTAAAGAACAATGTAAATAGATTCATTTGCATCTGGGGAGATTGGGCTGTATCACATTGTTCAAAAGCTGTATATCTGAAGAAAGACCGGGACAAGATCTTCAGAAATAGAGCATGGTATGATTGAGAGAAGAGTGCTGAAGACTGGCAACCATCCAGGGACAAAACCTTACCCAACATGGAAGGAAGGAAGGAAGGAAGGAAGGAAGGAAGGAAGGAAGGAAGGA
>WNWU01000018.1:18640728-18666183 GCA_012654045.1 Ptyas mucosa | reverse complement strand
GGAAGGAAGGAAGGAAGGAAGGAAGGAAGGAAGGAAGGAAGGAAGGATCAGCCAGGGAGAAAACCCAGTATAACATGGAGGGGAGAATGTTGGCCACTATTTTTAGCCTTTTCTTCATTCTTAATTCAGTTAAAGTCTTTAGGATTAAAGATTTATACATACAATTTAAGCTAACATTACTACTTGAAAACATTTTCAATAGAGAAAATGTAAATGTTCCTTTTAATATAAGGTATCTCAAGTCTCTGTGGTTAATTTTCAAACAGGCAAAGGAAGGAAGGAAGGTGTAGGCAATTACCTAACTGTTAATTACATTTGCAAAGTTGGGCTGTGAAAACCAAGAGTAAATTCTACTGATATCTTAATTCAAGAGAGAAAAATGTATCACCATCAAAGAAACCCAAAACATGTAAGGCAGGAATTAGACTTCTGCGTCACTGCACATCAGGGAACATGTGTATCTGTTGTTTGGAAACTATAGCTATTGCATTTATACTTCTAAGAATGTTAACATTCTGGTTAGAGGGCAACAAAATAATAGCACAGAAAACTTCCCAATTGGAAGTCAGCTCAACCAATCAGCATACAGGATGTGCATCTGCAGACAACATGTAACTGAAATTGGGGAGGGTCACATTGGCCCATCTGCAGCCATCTGCAACTTGTGATTACCTATCAACCCCCCCTTTTCAGCACAGGTATGCATTGACACTTACGCGTATTTGCAGACAAGTCTAAATCAGCCATAAGTCAGTTTCCCTTTCTGGCATATTGTACTTCCAAGACAGAAAGGCAGCACCCAAGTCTTGCTACAAGCTCTCTGGAACATCCTATAAACTTGCAAAATAGCCTTTTATTGCATTAATATTGTCTAAAGATCCCAAAACATTATTTTGTTTTAACTCATTGATTTATAGCAGTGATGGGTAACCTTTTTGCCAACGTGTGCCAAAAGCGGGGGGAGTGCGGGGGAGGGGTCTCACGCATGTGCCCACACCCATAATTCAATGTGCCCTCCTCCCCAGTGCGTGACACACACACACAGCCCGCGCTCCCCCATGCTCCTGGCATGGTGGGCCAGATAAGCCTGTTTTTCGCCCTCCCCAGGCTTCCTGACTTCCGGTGGACCCAGAAGGTCTGAAAATCAGCTGGCCGGTATGTGCATGCGCACTGGAGCTGAGCTAGGGCAATGCTTGCATGCCTAGAGATATGGCTCCATGTGCCACCTGTGCCATAGGTTCATCATCACGGATTTATAGGACTGCTATAGATTTTTAAATGTTTAAGTGATGAGTGGCTCTCATGAAAAAGCTAGTGTATACATTGGATAATAATGCCTCTTAGGTGGAACTGAAATTATGACAAATTAAAATTATTTGGCATGGAAGTAAAACTGTCATTTTCAGTAAGGTTGACTAGCTCAGCAAACAGTTAAGAAAACTCCACTGTGGCTATATTCCTGAATTCCTTTCCAATGTAACTATTTTTAAAATGGGAGGAACTATTACATGCGAATAAAAGTTTAAAGTGGTTTGACCTTCACTAAATCTTTAGGCACACTTATCCAAGTGATCTATTACAACAGTAATATGGAAATCCCAAGCAGGAGCATACTTCAAATTTGGCAGGAATCAGGAAATCTAAAGGCCATTTAGAACAAATATAAAATATTCCAATAACATTTCCTAAAAATAATTGCCAAAGAAGCACACATATTTCTTATTTGTCACCAAATGTCATCAAAGAAAAAAGAAAAAAATGCCATGCATTTAAAAATTAAACATAGAACGTAGGCAAGGTGAAGGAAAGTGACATCACACATTAACTTATGGGGTTGTTTAGAGGAAAACAGGAGGAGGAAAGAGTACTATGTAGTTCCTTGAATTAAGTATAAAATAATAAATTTGGAATTAAAAAATCAAATAAATAAATGGTAGCACTGCAATGCCCATGGAGAGAGAAAATCAATATTTCCCCCCTTCATTTGGACTTTCTTGCACAAGTTTCTCACATGAGGATTCCATTTATATAATACTTAATCTGGTTATTAATTATCAAATTTGCTTAGGTTACATATAGTAAGACACAAACAAATCTGACCAAGAGTAATACTAATCAAGCAAATCATGTGTTGTGTGAACACATCTGCCAGATCTTTATCTGAACTGCTATATGTACCTAATCATCATTTTTAAACTGGTGCAGGTCTCTTCTACTGCCCTGTTTACTTAAGAATCAGATTGGAAAAGGGGCTTCATTCAGATTTCCTCTGAATATATACTCATTCTTTTTTATCCCCCAATTCTTCTCCTTTGGTCTCTTCCTTTCTTCTATTTTATCTTTAACTGTCAAACGTTAAGTGAATACACTCTTCGTATGAGACAATATATAGGCAAGTTCTATATATAGATGTCTTTCTTTCATCTGTTTCTTTAAGAGTCTTTGGTTCTATTTGCACTTTAACATTTCCTTTCAAGTGGTTTATGATCATTCCCCTTTTACTTACTTATCTCTCCAAAAGCACTGATATTAAAGAACTTCTTTCTTTTTGTCATTCTTTCTCTTCCTGTTAGAATGAAGAACAGCTGAGGCAAAACTGATTGAATAATTTTGCATTCTTTTTTGTGAATGTCACTGACTGCAATTTTCTAAGCAGTTGCTGCAAATATGTTTCTGTTACTTCAAAGCTCTTCTTTTTTACTCCTTTTCTTTTATGTCCTTCACATCTAAATGTATAATTTCATGCCACTGTCAAATATGATTATCTTTGGGTAGTTCTATGGTTTTGCTAATGTTGTCACAAATCAGTTTTTTAGATCGTGACATTACTGGTGTTTATAAACAAAATCATATGAGACTCCGCAATCAGTCAGGTGTCCCTTCACCAGTTAATACCAAAGACTTTCTTTCTTTCTTTCCTTTCTTCTTTCTTTTTTTCTTTCCTTTCTCTCTCCCTTCGTGATTCTCAGGGAAAATTTTGAAAGTTTATTACAAGAGCAGATGATGCCGCCATGATCTAAGAAAAAATACGGGTGCTAGTTTGATCCATTATAATTTGGGCATAAAGAAAATAGCTTCGTGTCTCTCACAATTAATCTGAGCTACATGCACAGAAATGTTCACATTAATGTTCACTCAGATTCTTAACACTTTGAAGAAAAATAAGCCATGAGATCCATTTTTTCAAACTATCACTAAATGATATAATATTTCTTAGATTATATTTTTCCAAGTGCATGTAGATGGAAAACATATTTCCCATGTTCTCTGGGAAACATTAAACATTTTTTTAAATGTTGCCAGTATTTCCTATGTATGTGTGTTTGCTCAGCTACTGCAAGAGAAAAATTATTTTGTTTTGAAATTAACATTTTTGCTAATAAACCTTAACCTACCTTAACCGGTATAGGCAACATTTTCCTGCCTGATGTCTTAGTACAAAAATGGGCATATTAAGCATGGGCAATTTTGGAATAGGGTCATGTTTTTCTCATTATAGCTCATTTCAGTCTAGTTCTACATCATTTTGTATGTCAGGAGAGGAAAATACTGTACAAGAAAAATTTGCATTCATTTCTCCTAATATACTTATTTTGTATTCATGTTATCTAATAGTTAGGCAAGTAGTTTTTTGATAATATAAAATGAGATCGAATCTATTCTTTTCCTTAATATATATATATATTTATGCACATTTGTTTATGCATATTCCTGAAGTGTATACCACATCCCAAAGTTGAAAATCAGATTTTGGCATTCAGGTTTGTTCTGGTTCTATAAAATTTGGAATGTATAAAGTGAACTAAATTCAGAAAGAAAATGTAATAAAATATTTATTTATTTCTCTAAATAAATGTTAAACTTTTATGAATTAAAATGTCCAAAGACAGAGGAACTTTCATCCCAAGAATGCTAAGTGTGACTTGAAATCTATTTAATAGAAAAACATCTAAACCTCTATCTCCATTTTAAAACTCATGACAGTCCAACCTAGAAACTTCAACATTTTCAGCCTTTTATGCTTCTTCCTTTTCCACATTATCTTCGATAATAAAAATGTCCAGAACTTTCCAAAGTTGGTTCCCTTTCATGTGCTTTTCTGGTTGGTTTTAATAAGTTATTTTTTCTAAATACGCTAACTTGTACATCAAAAGCAAAATGTATGCTGTGTGAACTATGGTATAAAACAGTGATGGCTAACCTTTTTGCCATCGCCTGCCTAAAGCGGGGGGAGCACGGGGGGTCACACGCATGCGCCCACATCCATAATTCTATGCACCCCACCCCCCCCATGCTCACCTCGCTTTTGGCACGTGATGGCACAGTGGGCCCGGTAAGCCTGCTCTCCCCAGGCTCCAGAGCCTTGCTAGGAGCCTGGGGAGAGCAAAAATTGCCTTCCCCCCCCAAAGGCCCTCTGGAGGCCAGAAACAGTGTGTTTCCTGACTTCTGGTGGGCCCAGAAGGCCCAAAAATCAGCTGGCTGGTGTACGCATGCGTGCCAGAGCTGAGCTCACGTGCCCACCAATATGGCTCCGCATGCCACCGGTGGCACCCGTGCCATAGGTTCGCCATCACGGGTATAAAACATTGTTTCTCAACTCTCAGAATTTCCTAACCAGAATAATGGACCTCAATTCCCAGAATTCTCCAGGCAGCATGAATTTGTTGAAGTTGAGAAACACTGGAATAAAGAATGGTGGATGCCATTGTTTGAGCCTGTTTAAACTTATTTCATGACAAATTAAGTTTTGAAAACAACAGTTGCATTTCCTGTTCTTTCAATAAATTTGTCCTCGCCCCATTTTTCTTAATGAAATTTCTGGTTGTTGTATTCTGCTGCCAACGTTGCTCTGGTAAACATTTAAGAAAATGGTTCACACTTTGTAGTATTGGTCTTATGTCATCTAAATTACAGAAAATTCCTTTGAAAGCAATTCTGAATTTTAGTGGCATATGCCTGGGTTTTTTTCCTGATTCTCAGTTTTTTTCCTGATTCTTGCAGACCAAGTCAAACATAAATGTTGAGGGACAAGGTATATAATATGGACAGTATGGGGATTTGTTATAAGAATATTAGAATGATCTTTTTCAAAAAACCTCCTGGTTAGACCAGTATTGAAAATAATTTCACATTTTTTATCATTTGTTTGGATTCAGACTTAGTGATACTTTCAGAAGAGCCACTTGGGTAAAAGAAATAAATTCAAGTGCCATACGTTTGATTATTCCAATGTCTATGAGTATGTCCACAACTAATCCATTAATAACTGTAGCAATTCCACTATTGTTATTTTCAGCCTCCTGCAGAGCCTCTGTGTATTATATTAAGATAATAAACCAATTATCCAGGCAAAACTCTTGTGTGAAAAGATTACCAATTCAGTCTTGTTTCTTTATTATTTTCCTCTTTTATTCCATTATACAATTTATTCTTTCTTAATTTGAATGTAAGTACGAGCACCCAGGATTGGAGCAAGGGTGGTATGTTGCAATATTCAATCGTTTCCATTCATCCACGCCTGATTCCCCACTGCTATCCAAATTATGTTCATAAAACAGTGCACAAAAGCAACCATCGTGCACACAGGATGGCAATAAAATCCCTCTCAGATGTGGATTATGCCTTCCAACAGCAAATTGCAGATCTTTCAGAGAAGCACAAAGTAGCAGAGATGGGGGAGTTTACTTATCTGAACATTTTTATTCAGGAAAAAAAATCTGCCAAGTATGGTTCTTCCAGGAAATTCCTGTGATGCTGATACATTTCTTCCTCAGAGAATGGATACATACATAAGAGGATTCTGTTGTGACCGAGACCCATGTAGTGATTACCAAACACAATTCAGTCCTGAACAAACTTATTTTATTAGAACAGCCGAGAATTAATTCATTCTCAGCTTAGTCCAAAACAAATTCTTCATAACCAGTCCTACAGCCTTATCACCAACCTTTGATGTCTTTGGCAACCTGCCAAAGGCTTTTCTTGGCAAAAACCCCACAAAGTTCAAGAGACGCTGACAAGAAGCACTGGAATCAACGTTGCTTTTCTACAAAGAACCCAACGGCTCGTTGCTGCTCTTTTAAGCCTTATGGGAATGGCCAATACTGGCCTTACTCCTGAGTTGTCCTTTTTGCTTCAGCTGCTCTAGGAACAGGCTCCTCTTGCCTTCCTCTGCCTCACTGCTGTCCACCTCTGGAGGCTCTGGAGTCCATGCATCACTCCCAGATGGCCCTGGCCCCATCTCTGCCTCCAATGCAGAGCCCTCATCCGGGCCTTCCCCTGACTCCAGAACTGGCCCATTGTCCTCCTCAGCCTCCTCACTGTCCAACTCCGCTGCCAGCTCCGCAGGCTGCTGGCGGACCACAACAGATTCGATTTGTCATTACCCAGTAAAAGAAACATAGTTGAGGAAGTGGAAGTAGTAGATACAATTGATGAGTGTGACCAACAGTATTTACAGGATCTGACACTTTTGCAAAAACGACAAAAGCAACATCATACAATCATGCTGCCTGGTTGCTGCAACATCATGATAGATGGAAGGTGGTAGAGCCTGTAGTGTTGATTTCCCCTGCAAGCATCTCTGAGTATAACTATCCTAGGCTGATGTTTTTAAGGGAAATTGAAGCTGAAAATTAGGATTCATCCACAAATACATTCAGAATAACAATATATAGAATTCCTTGGCAGGAGAAGCTAACAAGAAAAGGAACTCTTCCAAAAGTAGAGATATCAAAAGCATAAATTTCAACAATTTCAATGAGAATAGCAGTAGAAGTCAACGTGGCTGCCCAAAAAGGTGCAGTGAAATGAATTGCTTATCTGAAAATAGCAATTTTTGCATATATGTGTTGTCGCTGGGATGGGTGTGGTGCTACTATTTTATTAATTTATTATTTTTATTTTTATTATTATTATTATTTTTATATGATGTTTTAACATTTGTGTAAGCCGCCTTGAGTTGCCATGGGCAAGTAGGCAGCAGTACTGTATAAATTTTCTAAAATAAAAAAATAAAATAAATAAAAATAAAAATAAAATAAATATAGAAGATACATATAGAAGATGGGAATAGGGCCATGATACCAAAAAAGAGTGCATACAGGGAGTCTGGAACTGTAGAGATATTGTCAGGAAAAACAAACACTAAGAATAAACCAGATTAGCAAAAGATGCCTCAGTATTCTGTTTTCATATTTTGGGGCATTAGGGCAATTAATGAAAGCAATAGTAAAAATAGCCATTTTGAAAAGAAATATATTTCAGGTTCTATCCATATAGACAAAAACATGGCCATTAATATTCAATAGTGAAAGAAAGAGAGAGAGAGAGAGTAGCCATACTTCAACAAGGTCATGTAAAATAGTGTTTTTCAAACCTGACAGCTTTAAGACATAAGCGTCAATTCCCAGAATGCTGCTGCTAGGGAATTCTGTAACTTGAAGTCCATACATCTTAAAGTTTCCACGTTTGAGAAATTGTGTTTCTTTTTTCATTACATTTCATTATTTCATTACTTTTCAGGCGTTCTGTTCTGTTCTGTTCTGTTCTGTTCTGTTCTGTTCTGTTCTGTTCTGTTCTGTCCTGACTGAGAAGATATTTAGGTCTATACATCTCTCAGCTACATGTTTTGTATTGCATCAGCCCCTAGAAGGGAATGGTTGCATTTCCTGCAAGGAAAGTATATTTGTGCTGAACCAAATCTCTTCCACATTCAATTAAAAATGTGATTAGGGTGTACCGGCCTTCATTTTTCTACCACCTTCAAAATTGAATTACCCTTCATTGGAATTGGGGCTTCCAATTGTGATTTGATTATATATCGCCGTGGCAAACCTTTGTGAAAAGCTGCATATAAATCCCATAATAGACAAATTATGGTCTTAATTTGTCCACTGACTACATCAAAATTCAAATTGCCTTCATATTTTTGTTGCTTAAGTCAAACCACAGGTGCTCTGATCTATCACTCCTATCTCATTTGCAAGTGAAAGACTCAATCACTAAGAAGGCAAAAACTGTTGCCTGGCTTTGATGCTTGAATGCTCAACCTTTAGCATCACCTCCAGTGATCAACGGTTTGTCAAAATAGGTAATGCAGTTATCATTATTCTTATGAGTAAATCGTTAGGGCTTATTGTTATGGCAGAAGAAGAAAAAAACATGAGGGAAACTGAGTTCTAATGACAGCAAGCAATGAAAACAAATCTTTCCAGGAGAAAATAGTGTTGACAGCTGCCTCACTCCTTTTGCAAACATTTCAGAGGTTCCAGGTTGTTACATCTCCTTCCTGATACCTGGGACCTGTATCTATAATATAAATAGGCAGATAAACTGATATCAAAGCTAACCTATAATAGCCACGAGCACATCTATATAGGAACTTTGGAAATTTCAACTGACTCTTTCAAACCTGCCCTTCAATTCCAGTTGAGAATTAGTCAAAATCAGGAAAGATCTTTGCTACTACCCAACGGTGGCACACATGTTTTGCTATTGCTTGGGGGGTGGGGGGGTGGAGTTTTCTATGATAAATGTAGAAAACAAAGAACCAAGAACTTTGGAAGAAGTGTCAGCAGTAAGCAGATTACCGGTAAGCCAAATTCCCTCTGTCAGTCAAATCTTATCTGATTCAGATTTGGTGATAGAAGTCCTGGATTGGAATCTAAATTCAATAAACTGGATTAGTCCGTGTTCAGTGGACTAAACTATAGATTTCATCTGTTTATTGGGTCCTATGAGTGGATGCTTATGATTGCAAAAATCTAATATTGTTCAACTTGTTCTGGCTACTTGTTCTTGAAAATTGAAGATTTTCAGTGTGAAGTGTTTGTTAGGTGGATTAGAGATAGAACTGAAACGTTTCTGGATATATGGGGTGTAATTTTCTAAGGGTTTAGGCTGATGCATTATATCAAATATCTCCTAAAATACCATAATAAGTTCATGTTCTAGTAAATTATTACTTAGATTGTTTGTGAAGTTGGGCTTACCAATACATTTAAAATGTGATCATAATACTATAACTGGGATTCTCCACTGAGATTGTATCTCAGCATTTTTTAAAAGAATTTAATGACTTCTAATTTTGCTTAATGGCTTCCAAACTATAGTTATAAGTATTTCAGGTTGAATGGAATACGTATTCCATTAGAATGCTGGCTAGCATTCTAACTCAAGAAGCAACTCCTCTTTATAGCTAGCTCAGCATAATGATGAAAGAAACGTTTTTAATAGAATTATATAGATTTTTGTTTAACACGATTGGATTCAGTTTGACAGCACTACAACAGATACATTCTATGGACTACAATAATTAACCATGGAATTAACTTTTGATCATGTAATTAAGAAACATGCATACTGCATTAATTATAGTATCTTCTTTACAGTTCAATCACATGGATTGCCAAGAGAACACAATGCCTAAAGAATGAATGCTATGAACATAAACTGAAAAAAAATCAAATTATATGTAAAAGAATAAAGCAGCTGTACCATTATAACGTTAACATCAGCTATAAAATTCAGATTCAGCTAAATGTAGTGTCTGTTAAATTTTATTTATTTATTTATTTGGCTTATATGCCGCCCTATCTCACAATGGACTCAGGGCGGCTCACAACAATAAAACAAAGCCACAATATAAAATGAAGTCTAAAAATTTAAAAATTTAAAATTAACCCTTAAAACCCCATTATCAGTCCAGGTCGAGGGATTTAAACAGTCAAGTTTTTAATTCACGGTGGAAGGTGTGAAGGTCAGGCGCTAATCGGAGTTCCAAGGGAAGTTGATTACATAGGGTGGGCACACCCACTGAGAAGGCTCTACCCCTGGAAGTCACCAGCTGCCACTGTCTAACTGACGGCACCCTGAGTAGGCCCTCTCTATGGGTGCGAACCGGGCGATGGGATATCGTTGCTGGCTGTAAGTGGTCCGCCAAATATCCTGGTCCTAAGCCATATAGGGCTTTATAGGTCATCACCAGCACCTTGAATCTCACCCAGAGGCAACTGGCAACCAATGCAAACTGCGCAGGAGAGGTGTAACATGTAAGTATCGGGATTCTCCCATCACAACCCACGCGGCTGCATTTTGCACCAGCTGAAGCCTCCGAGTGGTCCTCAAGGGCAGCCCCATGTAGAGAGCGTTGCAGTAGTCAATCCATGAGGTGACCAGCACGTGAGTAACTGTGCGTAGGGCATCTTGGTCCAAGTAGGGATGCAACTGGTGCACCAGACGTATCTGGGTGAATGCCCCCCTGGTCTGTTGATATTTTTAAATAATATGAACAGAAATGTGCTATTGGGTGGAATATGCTCATCTGTTTATTCCTCTCAGGGGTGAAATCTACCTACCTTCCTTACCACTTTGGAAGCTCATGCACACCTTCTGCGCATGTGCAAAACCTTCTGTGCATGCGCAGAAGGTAAAAAAACATTACGTCCTGGTTAAAACCAGGAAGTAATGACACATGGGTGGTGATCTCTAGCGGATTGCCGAACCACAGGGAGAAATCACTATGGGATCAGGTGATCTGGTCCTATCCGGGAGCATTTCACCCCTGATTCCTCTGCCTTCCAGTTCACTGTACTCTGGTACACCTGGAAAAGATGGAGGACTCTCCTGAATGACATGAAATGTAGCATGCAGGAACTCTGGGTCCGGAAGGAATTGCCCATGGTTGGGCACACATAACTTGTGAGAGCTTTGCTTGGTTTTGTCTTCAACCCCAGCAAAATGAATTCCTGAGCATTGTTCTTGATGTTCATCATGCTTGATAAAGAATTAATTTAATGCAATTGTATATTTGCAATTGTAAATGTACAATACAAAATTGTAAATTTACAATTGCAAATCTACTTGTCAAAAATGTTCTATTATCTTTAGCAAAATGCCACATGTTAAGAACACGCAAGCGATGAATGTAGGCATATTAGAGACTCATAAACGTCTGGTGTTTGCCCCAAAGTTACTTTTTTCAAAAGGCAGCTGGATTTTGTTGGGGTTTTTTCTTTCTTTGAAAAGGTTTTGCTTCTCGTCCTAGAAGCTTCTTCAGTTTGTGAACTGAAAAAAACATCATGACCTGGATGAATGAGAATCTCCGTAGACCTCCAGCATTTGTGCAACTTTTAGAAATGCTAAAACCATGCAGGAGCACAAGCTCCCAGATGATTGCTTCAGCTGGGCATAGATACTCCCATCTGTTCCACATATGGCTTGTTCTACAAAATAGCAAAGGGCAAGTGAATCACTTGCTCTACAGCAAATAGAGCAAGGCATGTAGCCTTAATTACAATGATCAGCAAGATAAAAATGCAAAAATTTGGTATCCACCAAAATTTTTAAAAACTGCTCTATCAGTCATAAACAATTAAAGAAATAAGACTTTAAAAATGGGTTAGATGACATAACATCACACTTGGCCAATAAAGAATTCTATTCTATTCTATTCTATAAAATATTTCATAAGATCAAATGGAAATAGAATAAAAAGCAAATTTTTACAACAAATTAGTCTGTGACCTATCTTATTCGCCTTAATGTTGACTTGTAAGAAATCAATATGATATTGAAAAGAATTGTATGGGTGTCTTAATCAACCCCCTCTTGAAAGCTGCCTCCCTCCAAGAATGTCTATCCAGGGTCTGAGTTAAAACCATCAGCAAAAGAGAGTTCTTCCTTTTACTAAGCAATAGGTTCCAGAGGAGAAATGACCGTATAGTACTCATCAAGACATTTCTCCTAATGTTATGTGAAGTTAACCACTTGTTTTCCATAGTATGTCTTTATTCCATTTGCAGGTTCCACTTGTTTTAACAGTTATCAGCAGCATGAGGAAGGAAGGAAGGAAAGAATCTTCTTGGGGATGGAAAAGCATCTAAATTTTACATTAAGAAAGCAAAGAGTGGGGTTTTTTTCCCAAGAAGATCCATTGGAGGATAATTTCATGACAGTTTTTTCCCAAATGTTTCACAGCTATACTCTTCTACTTTTTAATTTTGAGTTTTACAGACACTGTTAATGATATATTGTCACCTGAATAGCTTCTTTGCATTTTGAAAAAAAATTAAGAATTTCAACTCTTCTTTGCTTACAGATGATCTTTGGAATATGATTCTAGAAGGTTATAGAATTATGCATTTTGCATGTCAATAAATGCTATGTTTTGTTGGATTTGGAGTCTGGGAAAGACTCCAATGATTTATAAAGACGGTCGTGCTCTCTCTCTCTGTCTCCCTCTGTCTCTCTCTCTCCCTCTCCCTTTTTTTTTTTTAATTTGATTTATATGCCGCCCTTCTCCAGAGACTCAGGGCGGCTTACAATGCGCTAAGCAATAGCCTTCATACTTTTGTATATTTTTATACAAAGTCAGCTTATTGCCCCCACAAACTGGGTCCTCAATTTACCTACCTTAGAAAGGATGGAAGCCTAAGTCAACCTTGAGCCTGGTGAGATTCGAACTTGCAGTAATTGCAGGCAGCTGGTGTTAATAACAGTGTGCTTTAGTCCACTGTACTACCAAGGCTCTTCTTGCATGCTGTTCAACATAAAGTATAATTTATGATTATTTTTCTTGCCACATGTCTTTCTGCAGGATGAAAGGCACTGTTAAAGTGTCAGAAAATCTGTATTTTCTATATCTATAACAGCATAATAAGGAGGTAAATAAAATAATAAAGAAACAACTACCAATGTGGAATGCTTCTTAAATAATTCAAGTTCCAGAGAGCAAAAATCAACAATTGACCAAATGGTCCTAATTGTCACTCTCTGAATCATCTCTTTTAGTGGCTGGGCAGATCATTAAAAAAGGTAAATTATGAGGAAAGGGAAATGATAGCATTGGATAACTATCATTTAGAAGTCATGATCAAAAGGAACACAGGCATTTAAAGTAATTTTTATTTTAAAAGGGTAGCTCTGAACACCATAATGATGATTGATAAACAGCAGAAGGAAGTAGAATCTACCACAAAATATTATGTGTATCACTTAAAGATGGTTTCCAGTCCATAATGTAGACCAGAACATTATTTCATCCAGATCCTAATCCTAATCCTAATCCTAATCCATACATACAAATAATCAAATAAGCACACTGCTTTCTAGTTTTCTTTTCTGATTGATACATGCTGAGATTACTAGTTAATCTTTCTGTACATACGCCACTTCTACAATCTTTGAGATCCACAGAGAGAGAGAGAGAGAGAGAAAGAGAGAGAAACATACACAAAAGCTGGTATTTTCCTACTGTTTATTGTGCCTCCCTTTTTGTTCTGTTTTCACAATCTTACTTTATTATTTATTTATTTGTTTGTTTGTTAAATTTATTTGCCACCTATCTCGCCACACGGCTACTCTAGGCGGCTTGCAGTAATAAAAAGGAAGAAAAGAAAAGGAATGCAACAGAACAGAAGTAAAATGAGAAAACAATAAAATTAACAATGACAAAGGAACACAATGAGAATAATATATCAATATGATAACTAAAAAGATGGATGGGTGGAGAGCAGAGAGCAAGGGAGGGGAGGTGGGATCTGCCATCTACCTAGCAGCCACTTCCAGTGTAGAGCGCCCTCATTTGGTCCCTAGCCAATCAGCAGAGTCAGGTCTTCGGGTACTTGTGGAAAGATAGAAGGGGATAGGATGTTTCAAGATGCTACAGAAGGATAGCTAGAGGAGGAGTATAATCTATTTAAGTAACCAACATCCCCGATGGCCCAGCCAAGCAGCGGTGGGTTTCAAAAAATTTTACTACCGGTTCTGTGGGTGTGGCTTGGTGGGTGTGGCATGGCTTGGTGGGCGTGGCTTGGTGGGCATGGAAGGGGAAGGATACTGTAAAATCTCCATTCCCACCCCACTCCAGGGGAAGGTTACTGCAAAATTCCTATGTCTTCCCGATCAGCTGGGACTCGGGAGGCAGAGAATAGATGGGGGCAGGGCCAGTCAGAATTTTTACCAGCAGTTCTTCGAACTACTCAAAATTTCCACTACTGGTTCAGCAGAACCTGCTGAAACTCACCTCTGCAGCTGAGTTATATCAAGTAGTGTTAGCCAAAAATCCCATGCCAAGTGTGAATATTGGCCGTATCTGCAACCATCCCATATCTTCTCCATCTACATGGTAACTTGTGGGCCCTGATCTTTGAACTCTTGAACATATGCCCCAAGATCTTGCTCCAGTTCTTGCTTCTTGCGACCAGTCTCAACTATTAGTTTGACAGCTGCACTAATGGCTGATATAAGATGACTGCATTCTTCTCTGTCATTTGTTAATATAGTTTAAAAGGTTTCCAACTGTTTTAATAAATTATATTGATTGTTTAGTTTTGTTTAAAATTGTGTATTCCTCCCAAGTCACAATGAAAGTGAGATGCCAGTTTAATCAATACGTTTTAACCCTTAAAATGGATAGATATAAGGGGCCCAATGCAGAGAAAGTATGGATGATTCTCAATCTGAATTGTGCCCAACACTTATCTAGGGTCCTACTGTAGGATACTGGATTTAGATTGGAGAAAGCACATGCACTCCATGTTTTGTGGCCACTTCAGAGGTGGATTTCAGCAGGTTCTGACCAGTTCTGGAGAACCGGTAGCAGAAATTTTGAGTAGTTTGGAGAACCAATAGTAAAAATTCTGATTGGCCCCGCCCCCATCTATTCTCTGCCTCCTGAGTCCCAGCTGATCGGGAGGAAATGGGGATTTTGCAGTAACCTTCCACTGGAGTGGGGAAGGAATGGAGATTTTACAGTATCTTCCCCCTGCCATGCCCACCAAGCCATGCTACGCCCACCAAGCCACACCCACAGACCAGTAGTAAAAAAATTTGAAACCCACCACTACGCCACTTCCTTCAACTATCTGCCTCCCCTCCCAATCATATTTTTCTTTTCTTTTTAAATCACATCCAACAATCTTTTCTCAAGCTCCTTCCTTTAGAGTTGTAACTCTAGAGCCAGGTTTCTTGGGTGTTCATGTACCACTATTTACAATACAATCTATCAACTGTCAGAGGCATGCTCTTAAATACTCCACATGCCACGAAATACATTATCCATTAGGATTGTACAGCACTACTATCCATCCATTTATACTGTCATTTTCTGATCATCAGATCTAAGAGTTTATAACATTTTATCCTCAGGGCAATCTTATTTGACAGAAATATATATGTATGATAGCAAATTACCTTTTAGAAGACTGTAAGCACACATTCAATTTATTTTATGTTTTACTTGGTTGGAGGAAGACTTTCATCTGTAATAAATCAGAAAATGATCATTGTTATTAAATGCCTACCATACAATATGTCTCTGCATAGAAATATAGCCAGAAAAAATGATTGCATCTGAACAAGCAGATGACTGCTATTGTTGTTCTGTCTTGTATGCTCACATTCATTGTTATCCTTTCATTTCCGAGACATTGCTTTTCTCTCTCTCAACATGAGGCATTTGGTTGGGGCTAGTTGTGCCAAGTAGATTGTGATAAAAAAAAATAGTTAAATCTCAGAATATTATTTTATCTAGAATGTTTAAAGAAACAGATAATTTTCTCAGTAAAATGAAAGCAAAGATTCTCCCCTCACAAGATTTTAGCTTGTCCTTTTGTCAGTTTCTTAAAGGTGACTCTCTAGCCTCTAAGACACAAAAGCAAAGAAACTCACATACTTCAAAGATTTTTGCAGAGATGGAAAATACTATCAATAAGCTATCCCCAGCAGACCATAATGGTTGTGGCAGAATGTCAGTTGACATACAGATTCATAAAGGTAATACTGAAGTAGGCAGACAAGAAAACCTTCTCTCTTCAGAAGATGGATTTTCATTTGTTTTCTACCCTCCAACCAAAGCAATGTATTCAGCATGATTTGAATTAGAGGCAGCTTAACCAGTGCCAAGAGTGTCCTCAACTTGGCAGCACTATTTCATCTATCACTGGATCCTTATGAGTATCACCAGATAAGATTGATGCAATGAGTTGGCCATTGCTATCATTTAGGAAGATTTGCTAGATGGCTAAACCTGATAAGTTGCCGCCACATAAAATAGAAAGCAACTGCTCCCAAAGTTTGGTTTTTAAAAAAAATACAATTTCATAAGCTCAAGATAGAATTCTTCTGTACCAAAACCAAAGTCCTTGCTTTTGAGACAATGTAAGGTATATTCCAGGATTGGAAGAGATAACAGCCAGAATCAATACTGGATATCAGAACTCTAACAGCTTAAGACATATGGATGGTATTATTTTGTTAGCTGAAAGTAAAGAAGACTTAAAATAATTTATTAGAAAAGTCAAACTGGAAAGTAAAAAATATCTGAATTGAAATTAAGGAATGCTGAATGAACTTACGGTTGATGACAAAGCAATTAATGTAGTAGATAATCTTGTTTTATTGAACTCAAATACAATGGAGACCATCTGGGAAATGGAAAGAGTTGCTTAATCTCAGGGAGGAGATAATGACAACAAGATCTTGAAGGATAAGGATAATTTTAGGACAATAAAGATCAGAATAGTTAAAGCAAGGTCCTTCCCAATGGTAATATATAATTATACTAATAGGGTAGTAAGAAAGAACAAAGAAACAAAAAGATAAACTTCTTCAGATTCTGGTTTGGAGAGGAAGAGGAATATAGTAAACACAGGAAGACAAATTAATTCTGAAAGGGGGTAAAATTACCCAGAGACAAAGATTAGAAACCAGAAACTGACAAGATTTAAGCATGTGATGAAAGCATATGATGGATGAGAAAAGATTGCCAGACTTGGCAAAGTTAACGGAAGCAAAAGAGGACGATAACAGATGAATGTAAATTAATTCATTTAAAAATATCATTAAAATGTCCCTATATTTGTTATATGAAAGTAAAGAAACCTAAAAGAGTTTATTAAAAAAGTCAAACTGGAAAGTAAAATATCTGAATTTTTGTCACTGGGGATAGGACAAGAAGAAGAGATTTTGTATATGTATATATATTTAATTCATTCATTATGTCTAAAGCCAGAGTTCCTAGTTCCTGGTAGTCAACATTCCTTAGTTGCCAGGACCCACGATATATCCATCCTGCCAGACCAAATTGGATGGGTAGAAACAGCTGGGAGAAATACAGTGTCTCAGATAACTCAGATCCAAGCCATGAAAGATTTTAAATTTGACAACCAGCACCTTGAATTGAACATGGAAATAGACAACCAATACAGTTCATGCATTAGTAGTGTTACATATGTCAAATATTGGATGCCATTTATAAACTAGTTGAAGCTTCTGAATACTTTCCAAGGGTAGCCCCATGTAGAGCATGTTGCAGTAATCCAGACAAGAGGTCACAAGAGCTTGAGTGACTGTGAACAAAGCCGCCCAGTCCAGGAATGGGAACAACTGACACACAACCCAAAGATGTACAAAAGCCCTCATAGCCATGACTGCCTACCTCTTCTTCCAGCAGAAACTGTGAGTCCAGAAGGACTCCCAAATTGCACACTAGGTCCATCTGAGGCAGTGCCACCTCATCCAGGACTAGAGGTGGAAGAACCTTGTTACTGGAAGGTTGAAATACCCAAAGCCACTCATTTTTGCTTGGGTTGAGTCAAAGCCCATTGCATCCCAACCCAGGTCCCTATAGCCTCCAGGCATTGGGGCAGAACATCTACAGCATCATCATCTGGCCCAGAGTGGAGATATAAGTTGCCTATCATCAGCATCTTGATGATATCTGATACCAAACTGTTAGATCACTTTACCCAACACCCTTATGTAGATGTTAAATAGGAGAGGAGAAAGAGCTGAGCCCTGGGGCACACCACAAAGCAGGGACTGTGGGCTGGATCTTTCCCCCATTATCAGCACTGATTGCTACCAACTCCAGAGAAAGAAAGAAAACCAGGGTAGTAATGTGGCCATCCCCAACTCTGGAAGCCTGTCCAGAAATAGATTTGTCTCTCTATGGGTGTGCAACCATATTAGCCTTTCTCATTTCAATTAAATCCCAAGTGAAAAAATCTTATCAAAAGATCCTTCCCATTGGTCTTTCAAATAGCAATACCATTCTCATCACAAAGGGGAAATCTTCCCTCAAAGGAATGCAAGAAATCATTCACCAATTTATTTGCTCTCAAATTTGGCAGAGAATGTACCCAGTGAAAAGAAGAAAGCAAGCAAATATATAGGAAAATGTACAAAAACTTTTACTATGAAACTTAAACTAATGAAGAACAAAGCAAGGTGATTTTCATTTTAAAATTCCAATTTCTCAGAAAATTAACATATCCAGCTAAAAGAAGGAAGGTTGCCTTCAAAGGATAATTAAGCACTAGAGAGATGATTGCTCTATGGTTTACTTCTTCTTTATCTTAACTTCATTTCCTACATTAAGACTTCTGTTCTTAACCTTGAATCTCTCTGTGTACTAATCAACATCTTTCTCCAACTGAACAAAAAGTTTTTCATTTATGTTCTCACACATCCTTGATTAAAGATATCTATTTAACTTTTGCATACACTTTGATTTTTTTACAGCTTCACTGTTACAGTATTTTTTTTACTAGTCTAATATTTATCATATTTTTCAGACTATAAGACGCACCTACCTTTTTGGGGGAGGAAAACAAGGGGAAAAAATCTGCCTTTGCCCATTCGCCACCATCCATTTGCCGCTGCCCGTTTGCCGCCGCCGCAACCCATTTGGTGCAGCACATTCAGCGCAGTACATTTGCCATCTGCGCAGCCCATTCGGTGCGTCCCATTCACCACCGCTGATCCCTGCCAATCCCCGCCGCCTGCGATGCACGGAGGCTAAAAATGCAACACGTGGAGGCCGAAAACAACTGAAGGGTGGGGGTCAGTGGGTGGGTGGGTCTTTGACAACATTTTTTTATTATTATTATTATTATTATTATTATTATTATTATTTATTAAATTTATATACCGCCCTACTCCCGAGGGACTCAGGGCGGTGAACAGCCAAAATAAAATACATGTAATACAAATATTAAAAACATTTAAAATATATTAAATATTATGGCCCCAAAAAATTAAAACCAATTTTAAAATCCAATTTAAAATTTAAAACAATTTAAAAGAGGTTAGGCCAGGCCAGCCTGCTGGAAAAAGAACGTTTTAAGGACACGGCAGAACACGTGTAGATCTGGGATGTTCCGTATCTCTGGGCGGAGCTCGTTCCAAATGGTAGGTGCCCCCACAGAGAAGGATCTCCCCCTGGGGACTGCTAGCCAACATTGTTTGGCCGACGGCACCCTGAGAAGTCCCTCTCTATGGGAGCGTACTGGTCTGTGACAGGCTACTGGTGGCAGAAGGCGGTGTCGCAGATACCCTGGCCCTAAGCCATGGAGTGCTCTAAAGGTGGTAACCAAGACCTTGAAGCGTACCCAGAAGATCACCGGGAGCCAGTGCAGCTCGCGCAGGAGGGGTGTCATATGGAAGTGCCATGTCGCTCCCATAACCACCCGCACGGCCGCATTCTGGACCAGCTGGAGCCTCCCGATGCTCCTCACGGGGAGCCCCATGTAGACAGCATTGCAGTAGTCTAGGCGGGAAGTGACGAGGGCATGAGTGACCATTAAATTATATATTTAATGTATAAGATGCACCACAATTTTCACCCACAATTGGGGGGCGTGGAATTTATACTCCAAAAAATATGGTACTTTTCTCTTTTCCCTACCAACATTCTAACTCCTCATACTATAGTTATCTAGAGGTAGTGCGCCATCTCAAACTTTTTTGAAGAGCTCTTGCCAGTTTAAAAGTCTTCTGGACTGCCAGCAAGGATTAGTGACTGCAGGCAGTGTTTTATAGTGGTTCAATTTCATTTTCTTAGTGGGGAGGGGGAAATGCATGAGAGATTGTCCAAGCACTTGGCTCCCTTGTGAGGTGCCCCAAAATTCAGTAGTTTCTTCCCTGGTGTTCAGTAGCCATATAAAATTGCTGGAGAAGATAATCCAATAGTTTAGATCATAGCAACATCAATATATATTTTTGACTTGGGACATACAGAGAATGGCCCAATATCTGGAGTTTCTGAGGGTCTGGATGGAATGAAACAGGCTCAAGTTGAACCACTGCAAAACTGAATTCTTTCTTAACTTTCCTTTAAATCTGGAGCGAGGTCTCTTGGTAAGATCCTGAAAGATTAGGTGTGCAATTGGAGTTCCTCTTATAGTTCCTCTTGACTTACAGGAACTGCTGAATGGCCATTAGAGGCCATGGCAGGAGTAGAGTATTGCCAATTAAAGCCCAACCTACACTGAGGGAATCTCATAATGGTAATTCACACTTTCATTTTTTTCTTGCCTGAAATACTACAATAGGTTCTGTGTGGGGCTATCTTTGAAGACTATTTGGAAGCTTAAATAATCAATTGTTAGTTAATACTAGCTATCTGAATATATCATGCCTTGCTCCAGGCCCTTCCATAATCTTCCCAAAGTGCTGGTTTTTATTTGTAAAGATCAAACTGGCTTGCAAATAAAGTAGTTGCAATAACCCCTTCTCCAATTAGTTTGAAAACTGTACAACCAAAAACAAATCCAGATAAATGTGATTATTTATTAGGTACATTAACATTTTTCCCCAAATAGATTATTTTTGCTAAATATATGTCATTCTTGTATAGGATGGGCAGAAATATTGATTAAGGATATTTATATATTTATATTTCTCCTTAAAACATTATATATGTATATGTATATGTGTATCTGTATCTGTATATTACCAATATTTTTCAAATATTACCATTTTTTTCTTTAAAGTTCCTTCTGTAGTTTTTCTTAGAGATGGCCTTGAGGGACAGCTTCTAAAGAAAATCAGAACTTTTTCACTCCATAATTCTTCCCACAGTTGTGGAATTAGATTTATCTGTACCTATACAATTACGTATACTGTAAAAATAAAAAGTTAAAAAGCAGTAAACCTAATTAGTTAAAATAGATGGATAAAATTGATATTTCTCCCATAGTTCCCTACTTAGTGGGAGATTGATTCCAAGAACCACTCCTTTTATGGACCAAATTTCCATTAACATGAGATATATATATATATATATATATATATATATATATATATATACAGAGAAATGAATTAATCAATGAATCACTAAAATAAGTTAGTGGAGACTCAGAAAAACATGCATTTACCCCCTTCCCCACATTTGATAAAATCACTCAGGGCAATAGCTATGAGTCCACTTTCTCAGTCTGTGATGTTATAATAATATAAACCTAATGTCTCATCACAAAGATCCTGATTTTTTTTTTAAATGTATGTTTTGAAGCACTTTTATTTCACATTTTCAGCTGTTCCAAGAAAGAAAAGTTCATAATCCCTCTGAAAGCTTTGGCAAGTTGTTTTAAATCTATTTCCTTTCATCTTTGACATTTATAGTACACCTCTTTCGATGAAGTAAATGATGACAGAAACAGGAAATCAATTTGGGGCACTTTAAGTTAATATTGTAAATATATGAATAACTGCTTTGTAAGTGTTCTGCCCTTCCAGAAGCAAAATTTACACAATGTGATGGAAATCCTAAACCAATTCCCTTGAAATAATTAAGATGCAATCAATAAAAAAATGCTTTATGGCTACTGTAAACTCCCAAGATTTATTTTCCAGTGAGGCTAAAGTGAACACTGTAAACAAATTCAGAAGTTGTGAAAAGCCTGCTAGGTTTCCTGGGACCCAAGTAAAACAACACACTGAGCAAAAAACAAATGAGTTTGAATTGAGATGTCAGCATTCTCAGATCAATATCTTACTGAGTAAGGCAACTCCCCAACCTATGCATCCTTCAGATGTGTAAGTCAACTCTCAGAATCCTGCAACAAGCATGGTAATTTCTAACACAGTAGGCCTTTCTCTACCTCTTGAATTACAATGCTCTCCCTCTACTGTATCCTTGAATTGGCATGAAATTATAGCAATATGATGTTTGCTGTTTCGATGCCTATCCTGCATCTAATGTTAATTTCACAGTCACTGCAAGCGATCTAACCTCCTTCCATGGTAATGGGTAACATAATTTAATGATTTAAATACTTTGAAGTTGCCCTTGGATGGTGTCAGAATAAGGAGAAAAAGATTGCTTTAATACTGGCATAACTACAGACAAGTTAAGCCTGTCATACTCATGGCCTGGGGATTAGATGAAGGCAGCATTATGAGGCCACCAGAGTAGGAAAAAAAACTTGTAAAGGAATGATTAGGGACAGGGATAGGGCCAAGTGAGGACATGGCCTTCAGGGAAAGCTTCTAAAGAAAATCAGAACTTTTTCACTCCATAATTCTTCTCACTGCTGTGGAATTGGAAAGACATAATTATTAGGTAAATTAGGTATACTCTTGCTTCAAAGCACAGTGGATGACTTTTATTATCATATCCTCCATTTCTTGGATACCTGAGCTGGAAGAAATTTGAAAATTGGAGTTGTCTCCAAATGCATGGTAATTGGATGAGATTGGTCAGTAAACAACATAATTCATTCCCCACATGAAATCTGTAATTCACCTATGTTGGACAATAAAGAAAGAAACAATCCCTTAATGTCCTATTATGAATTATTAGCAGTTCTAATTTGGGATTTAAATATATATGTATATATGATAATCTGACTCTCAGTTTTATGAAGGATTTCCTCATTTTGTTCTTTTAGCCTTCCATGGGAGTTCTAAGAATAATAAATCTGCAGGATACTAAGTTGGGGAAGGTTGTTCTAAAGCTTAAATACACATTTTAAGTGCTTGTGTTTACGTAGCAACCACATATAAGAAATTGACGTTGAGCAATCTCAAAAAATGGAGATTTACATTATAATCACCACAGGAGGGGGGATGAAGATGGAGTATCTGCAGCCAATGCAGTGCTGGTTGACTAAAAGCTGGAAAGCCAAATAAATAAGATTAAAAGGAACAGCAGAGTGAAGCATTTGTTGTAGTCTCCATTTGTATATGCTAATATTGATCTTATTTCTCCAGGTGTCACTGAGATACTGTTTAAGTTAAATGGTATTTACTATGTATGTAAATGAACTTCAAATACTTTGGTCACCAAATGAGAACAGAAAACTTACTGGAAAGCATCCTGACATTGGGAAAGATTAAAGACAAAAGGAGAAGTGGATGGCAGAGGATGAAATGGTTAGATATATCATTGATGCAATGATCATGAATTTGGACAAACTCTGGGAGACAGTGGAGGATGGGACTGGTGGTGGGGTACATGGGGTTTCAAAGAGTCAGACATAACTTAATGAATGAACAAACAACAAAATGCACATACATTTCAGCAGACTTCTGGGAACTAATATTTATTTGTTTTTAACATCTAAGCAGTCTTTCTCAACTTCAGCTAGTCCATGGTCTTCAAGTCCCAGAATTCTCTAACCAGTTGGAGAAACAGTGATTTCTAAAAAACCACCAACCAACCAACTAAACTAGCCACCAGCTGACGAGCCACTGTTTCTCTCAAATGCAAACCAAATGGGAAGGGAAATGCACTAGAGAGGCTCATTTCAGGCATCCTTTCAATGACAGTTGAAGTCTTGTTCACCTATCCTGAGTCTGTTTTAAATCATACTGCCATAAGGTTTGTTATTCCATTGGTCTACTTACTCTGCCTCTATTGCTTCTGTTTCAAATCTTTGCCAGTGTGCTGACTACCCCCCAAAATAATCAGTAATCCAAAACAAAAAACAAAACAAAACATGTTGTATGTTTTGGTCTATATATGCATTTTGTAATGCAAAAGGAAAACGTATCTCCAAATGATATCAGAAGAAGGAATAGGCTTGTGTTTCAGAACTCAAGTTGTGCCAATCAAGCCACAACCACTACAGTGTTTAATATTACATCATTAAGTCTTATTATAGTGTAATAAGACTCCTTGTTTTTATTGTAAATTACCTTATTTCCCCATATAATTTATGTTCTCCTGAATAACAAAAATTGATTATATCAAATGGCTTTACAATAATATGAAAACATTACTGATTTGGTCCATTTCTTCTCACAGCCTTTCTGTCTCTCCTCCCTTTATCCTAGGAATAAATTTAAAGGGCAAACCTAGAAAGCCAGCATCTGATCCTAAAACCAGCACAGCAAGAGCATACATAAAGCCATACATATAATGCCAGTTCAACATATAACGTGGTTTGGTTCTGTCTTCACTTGTTCATAGGTCAGATAGTGAGATTAAAAGAGTGCCATATACTGAAGAATATATATGTTATAGCGCGGGAATAACGAGAGGCACAAGCAAGCTAGTGACAACAGCTCTTTAATACAGGGTGAGACTTCAGCAAAGAAATACGGGCAGCAGCCCTCCTTATATACACTTCCAGCAGTAACTGTCAACCAATCACAAAACACTGTTTCATTTGAAACTCCCGCTCAAAATAGATACATACATAACAATATATTTGCTGACTATCAGCAGAACAAGTAATATATATCCCAGACAGACAAACTGAGACTGAGAAATAATGATTACATCTATGAAAGAAAGTTTTAATAGAAATTTCCTCAACTGGCCTGATTCAGCCGTGACAATCTCATTTCAAACATTATGCGATGCCGGGTTTGACAGGGCTTCCTTTACTGATATAATGTATTGTGGCCATGTGCATAGGAACCCCTCACATTACCTATATGCCAGACTTTCAAAAATGGAAACTGTCATCTTAGATGTGTTGCTAGCTAATCTCTAGGGCTATTCGTTTGTGAACTTTTAGAAAGTGAATGACTCTATGAGAGAATGAGGCCAGAAATGCTGGAGCCTAGAAACGTTTGACGTTTGAATATTCATCCTGTTTCAATTTTGCTCAGCAAGGGGTAAAAATTCTTGTTATAACAGATTCCGTTTTAGTCATTTCTGCTTCGTCCTTTTTGCTTCTATTTTACACCCAGCGTATGACACCCAAAATAATGTCCTCTTTTCTGATGTTATTTAGAATTTGTCTTTAATTTGCTACTCTTGTCTTTCCTTGCCAGGAGAAAAACAGACATTCATTTTTTTTCCCTCAACACTCCTAGAATGGGGAGAGGGTGTTTATTTTAATTTTTTTTGTCTCATGCTGTAAAAACTATTTTTTTTACTTTTCCCATATGTATATGTGCATTCAGTATGTGAGCGAGATGGAGAGTATCTAAATTCAACAAATAAAAAATAAATTTTATTTATCCATTTCTCCTTCCTTTTGTATACTTTTTTGTGTTGCATTCAAAGGAAGGAAATATTTATTTACTGCATAAATTGTGCAAATATAGTTTAAGAAATAAAAAGAGTGAGGGGAAATGTTTGCAGAGAATAGAATAGAACAGAACAGAACAGAACAGAACAGGAGTAGAGTGGAGTGGAGTGGAGTGGAATGGAATGGAATGGAATGGAATGGAATGGAATGGAATGGAATGGAATGGAATGGAATGGAATGGAAT
>WNWU01000018.1:18596570-18640718 GCA_012654045.1 Ptyas mucosa | reverse complement strand
ATGGAATGGAATGGAATGGAATGGAATGGAATGGAATGGAATGGAATAGCAGAGTTGGAAGGGACCTTGGAGGTCTTCTAGTCTAATCCCCTGCTTAGGCAGGAAACCCTACACCACTTCAGACAAATGGCTATCCAACATCGTCTTAAAAACTTCCAATGTTGGAGCATTCACAACTTCTGCAGGCAAGTTGTTCCACTGATTAATTGCTCTAACTGTCAGGAAATTTCTCCTTGGTTCTAAGGTGCTTCTCTCCTTAATTAGTTTCCACCCATTCTTCTTGTCCTACCCTCAGGTGCTTTGGAGAATAGTTTGACTCCCTCTTCTTTATGGCAACCCCTGAGATATTGGAACACTGCTATGATGTCATCCCTAGTCCTTCTTTTCATTAAACTAGATATACCCAGTTCCTGCAACCGTTCTTCATATGTTTTAGCCTCCAGTCCCCTAATCATCTTTGTTGCTCTTCTCTGCACTCTTTCTAGAGTCAACCACTGAGAAAGAGAGAGTCCTCTTCTTGAAATGTAGCTGGTTTTTCCCTGAAAGTTTCAGTGGACATTTACTTTGGTGTCAGGCAAATACTTTTAGCTTTCACTCTTTTTAATTCATTTTATCATTTATAAACAGTTTTGGGGATTCCATCAGGGGTGAAATCCAGCAGGTTTGACAGGTTCTGGAGAACCGGTAGCGGAACATTTGAGCAGTTCGGAGAACCAGTAGCAGAAATTTTGAGTAGTTCGGAGAACCGGCAAATATCACCTCTGACTGGACCCAGAGTGGGTGGGAATGGAGATTTTGCAATATCCTTCCCCTGGAGTGGAATGGGAATGGAGATTTTGTAGTATCCTTCCCCTGCCATGCCCACCAAGCCACACCATGCCCACCAAGCCACACCATGCCCACCAAGCCACGCCCACAGAACCAGTAGTAAAAAAAATTGGATTTCACCATTGGATTCCATGGTTCCCAGGAAAAAAATATAACTAACAGTTGTGCTGCATTTTAGCAACATTCCAGATACAGGAAAACACTATAGAACTTTAGTTAGATACTTATTTTGTTTAGCAATCTCCAACTTCAAATATATGTTAACTTAAATATGAAAAAATAAGCAATATGAAACAATAATCCTAATTATAAAGAAAGCCTGGAATTTACTTAGAGCCTGGAGTTATTTTAGAATACCTTAAGATCCTGTCTCTCTGGTGCTTTATAAATAATATAAATAGATTTTTACCTCTCGGCCTCTTCCCTCCAGAAGACAAAACCAGAACCTGATTCATAGCTTTTATGAGAGTCAAGCAAATGAACGCTGCCTGCCATACTTTATTTAGACATGTTTGCTTGGTTATTTGCATAGGGAACAAAAGTATCCTTACAACTGCATGTACACTTAACAGTTTGTCTCTAGATTAAATTACTTCTGCTAACCCCTGTGTGAACTTCAGCTATTCTTCATCTGTGACCCAGCAGGGCATTATGACTGGAAAGATTGGGTGGTAGATCTCTATATTTAGAAAGCTTCTGTAATTTTTCATTGCTGCAAACATCAAAAGATTTTTTTGTTTGTATATTTGAGTTCCTGTGAGTGACATATCCACTAACCTGTCATTGCTCATCTTTTTGTATTAAATCTCTTGCTTGTATGATACTCTAGATCAGGGGTGTCAAACTCGTGGCGTCACATTGTCATCACGTGATGTATCATCACTTTTTTCCCCTTCACTAAACCAGGGATGGATGTGGCCAGTGTGTGACACATCCAGCCCATGAACCGCGAATTTCACACTGTGCTCTAGATTAAGCGACATCTTTAAACATGTTGTTCATCTAACAAAACCTTCATTCCTGTTTCTTTGAATTCTTATTGGTACCCATTCTCAAAATCAACAACTAACAGCCTTGTTGACAAACTTCCATATAGTTAAAACTATGGTTTTCCCAATAGTAATGTATAGCTGTGAGAGTTGGACCATAAGGAAGGCTGAGCACAGAAGAATTGATGCTTTCAAATTGTGGTGTGGGAGAAGATTCTCGAGAGTCCCTTGCACTGCAAATCAAATCTGTCAGTTCTGGGGGTGGAGGAGGGGGCAATAATCCTCTCCTTTAATATCCTGGAGCTACATCTGATTTGACAATATCTGGAATCCAGCCTACATCACTGGATCTGGGATGCATAATGAAAATAAGGAATAATCAATTTGCACCAGTACAAATTGAAAGGACAAACTATTTTCAAGTAAGTACCTAAAATATACATTGTCACATTAATAAGCCAAAAATGATCCCAGCAAATAATGCAATCAGAGAAGTTTTGCATTTCTGCAAAATGCAAAACTTGCAAAACTTGGCAATGCAAATCCAGAGTTTTAAAAATGGTATCCTGACAATTATTCACCTCCTCTCCCAGTCACTCATAAATTTTAAAGTAATGAAATTGCTTCACTTTTCTCTACCTTTTTTGACAGCGTTAGAAATGTTGAGTCATCTATTGGTAGATCCTGTCATGTTTTACAAGATCACCTTTCTAAATAACAGCTTTCCCCTAAGGACGTTGTTGTCTGTTATTGATCTAATTTGAGAGCCACTGACACAGCAGGTAGAGGAAGAGATGCAGCCCAAGGTCAATGCCTTCGTAAAATACACATTTGATTCAATTCCATAGGCTATTAAGTATTGGATGAAATAGTTGTATGTGTGTGTGTATACACATATATATTGTTAGAATATGTGTGTGTGTATTTTTTTGTTGTTAGTTGTGAAGTCGTGTCTGACCTATCGCGACCCCATGGACAATGTTCCTCCAGACCTTCCTGTGCTCTACAATCCTCTGGAGTCCATTTAAGCTCACACTTACTCCTTCAGGGACTCCATCCAGCCACCTCATTCTCTGTTGTCCCTTTCTTCTTTTGTCCTTGATCTTTCCCAGCATTAGGCTCTTCTCCAGTGAGTCCTTCCTTCTCATTAGGTGGCAAAAGTATTTGAGTTTCAGCTTTAGGATCTAGCTTTCTAAAGAGCAGTCAGGGTTGATCTCCTCTAGGACTTATATACACAAACACATTCATATACATGTATATACACATGCACACACACACACACACTGTCTTGCCTTGGTGCCAGTAATTTTAAGATTGGGCAATTACTACAGGAGAACCTGTTGTGTTAGGGATAGGAGAGGTTAAGAAAGGATATTCTATCCCCTTATTTTAAAAATATGATTGGAAGAAAAGTACAAATTATGGTTCAGTAATGTTCCATTTCCCCTTGGGGTACCATTATGAATTTCCATAATGCTGAGCAAGAATCAAGTCTAAACAAAATAGGTTTGCAAATGGGAAGGATAAGAAGTACTATGGGTAGAGAAGAATGAATTTCCTAAGGCACATTAAACATTGAGTTTATCGAGCAAAGTAAAATTTCTTAAATTATTGTTATTCTCTTGCTAACAGTGGACATATTTGTGATTCAGAGACTTTTAATAGGCATCACACCCCTGCATCTGGGTATTTTCAAGTGAGTCCTTGAAGTATATATTGTCACATTAATAAGCCAAAAAATGATCCAAGCAAATAAGGCAACCAGAAAAGTATTGCATTTCTGCAAAATGAAAAAGTTGCAAAACTTGGCAATCCAAATCCATCCGGGTAGGTAGAAATATCAAAGAATGGGGGGGGGATTGATTAGTGAGCACTTTTATTGCCAGAACAATCTACACCCGTGATGGCGAACCTATGGCACAGGTGCCACAGGTGGCACGCAGAGCCATATCTGTGGGCACGCGAATGTTGCCCTAGCTCAGTTCTAGCGTGCATGCGCATGCCGGCCAGCTGATTTTCGGGCCTTCCGGGCCCACTGGAAGTTGGGAAATGGGCCATTTCCAGCCTCTGGAGGACCTCCGGGGGAGTGGGGAAGGCTGTTTTCGCCCTCCCCAGGCTCCTAGAAAGCCTCTGGAGCCTGGGGAGGGCGAAAAACAGGCCTACCTGGCCCACCGTGCCATTGCGTACCAAAAGCGGGAGGAACGCAGGGGAGTCATTCACACATGCGCAGGGGGAGGGGCACATAGAATTATGGGTGTGGGCACACATGGGCGTGACTCCCCCGTGCTCCCCCCACTTTTGGCACTTGATGGCAAAAAGGTTAGCCATCACTGATCTACACACACCCTGATGATTCTCTACAATGTTGATCCACGCAGCTTTAACATGTTTTGATAGAATGTGATCGAAATAAAACAAAATATTTGGAGGAAAACCCTGGTTCCACTAAAAAAAATGACGGAAGGTTGTAATGGGAATGAATTCTGTTAAGAATTCTTTGGTATCACAAATATCAATATTGTGTGCATGTGTAAAATTATGTGCTACTTGGTGATTCAGGACTTTTCTCTGATTCACATGTACCTTCTTTGAATTATCAACGTTCTGTGCATGAGGAACAGTTGATCTACTGAAAATGTTAACTTTATGCTGCTCATATATAGAGGTTAAAATACTGCTCAGATCCAACCAACCATGTATGTGCATTAAAAGATCTTCAGAGGAACTGTGAACTGTAAATATATGTAATTGAACATGCTTGCATGCCCTTCTATCCGAATTAGATGATCTACTGTAGGGGATGAGGGGTGTGGTAGGTATTAGCTAAAAGCATATTCCCAGGAAAAAGAGTTGCCCTCTTTTTGATAAGTCCTAGAGCAGTGATGGCTAACCTTTTCTGGACCGAATGCCCAAAGCATACATGCCAGAATGCATGCACACATGCTCCCGAACCCCCAAAATGCAATGCGCATGTGGGGCCCATGCATGTGTGCACTCCCCATGCATGCACCCTGCTCCCATGCATGCGGGGGGCGCACCCCCAGCATGCATGTGCAGCCCCCCCCCACACGCACTCCCCCGCTCATGTGCTGGCTGGCTGGCGAGAGGCGTGCACACATGGATGGTAGGGCGACAGCCCACATGCCATCAGAGAGGGTGCTGTATGCCACCTCTGGCAGGCATGCCATAGGTTCACCATCACGGTTCTAGAATTACCCCTGGACCACAACAGCTGAAAATCAGCATTCAGGAGCCAAAACATAGAAAACCAGTTGTATAAATGCTAACACTGGCTTTAAATCAAAGTTTTAAATTAAATTGTAAGTTTTAAAAAATTAAGAGTTATCAGCAAGGTGGGAAAAGCCCTCTTCTTCCCCAGAGGAAAAAGCAGAAAATCCTAGCTCTGTCCATATAATGAGTCTGTTACCGTCTCTTAAAGCCATGTAGCTTATATAATTTAAGGGACTTCTCTGGAAATTTAAAGGGACTTGCTTCATTAAGTGGCTTACATGCCAAAGTCTTTTTTTTTCCTTCTGTTAATTAGGGTGGCTGGAATGGAAGAATGTTCCTGCTGTGTCCTAATCATTTTTCTCTCTGGATGATGGCACTTGGTACAAGACATATTTGGCAGGATGGCTGGCAGCAAATGGATCATATGGCTGAACATTTTGTGTTGCAGTTCTCAGTGGCATAAATGGCATTTTCCTGACAGACTGGGAAAGATACATAAAGTAAACAGATCACAGCAACAGGATAAGCAAAAAGCTCGTCTGTTTCCAGATCAAAATATGGTTTTTTTACAAGGTTTCAAGCTCTTCTATTAACAGAGATCTCAGACTGTCAAAGGAAAAAAAACCAACCTTCAGGGCTTTCAGAAAACAAAACGACATAGGGGAGAAATGCTTCAACTGGTTGCATAGCAGGAAACTGGAGGTGAAGAAAGACACGCCATAAAAATGCTAACTGGCATCTTTCCCTCTGCTGCCTTGCAACGGAGCGGATTTTTCTGATAATAACTTGTCTCCCTAAAAGGTGAGACAGTGGGAAAGTAAATGGGCTTTGTCCTCCCTGTAGGTGTTGTTGTTTCATTCAATCATAGATAAGTTTTTCTCAGCATTAGGAAGAAGGCAATGGCAAACCGCTTCTGAAAAATCTTGCCAAGTAAACTACAGGAATTTATTCCTCTAGATATTGATATATAAAATAAACAGCCATTTGCAAGCCTCCTGTCACCTCAAGGAAAGAAATCTCAGAGCCCAACAAAGGAAGTTTGTTGCTCTAGAGCAGAGGTCTTCAAACTTGGCAGCTTTAAGACTGGTGGACTTCAACTCCCAGAAATCTCCAGCTAGCTATGCTGGCTGCAGAATTCTGGGAGTTGAAGTCCACCAGTCTTAAAGCTGCCAAGTTTGAAGACCTCTGCTCTAGAGACAAAGGAGCTTTCTGACACTTAGGAAAGTGGGGTGCTGGCTGTAAAATAAGCTGGCCATCCATGCCTAGCTTAGAACCTAAAAGAAATGGGTACTGGGTACTTTCGAGACCGCCTTCTGCCACCAGTAGCCTCTCACCGGCCAGTACGCTCCCATAGAGAGGAGCTCCTCAGGGTGCTGTCGGTCACACAGTGTCGACTGGTGGCCCCCGGGGGAGAGCCTTCTCTGTGGGGGCATCTGCCATTTGGAACGAGCTCCCCCCAGAGATACGGAGGATCCTGGATTTGTGCACTTTCTGCCGTGCCCTCAAGACCTTTTTATTTCAACAGGCTGGCCTGGCCTAACTTCCTTTTAATTGTTAATTTTAAATTTGTTTTAAAACAATAGGAGTGTTTTAATTTGTTTGGGCCAAATTATTTAATGTGTTTTTATATTGTTTTTTAAATTTTGTATTATGTGTGTTTTATCTTTTGGCTGTTCACCGCCCTGAGTCCTTCAGGAGTAGGGCGGTATATAAATCCAAAATAAAGTAAAGTAAAGTAAGTAAATGGCTTGTATGCTCAATCATATTTATAAATCACATGTGTGTGAGCGTGTGCACCCATGCCTTTGAGTCCATTTTGATTCCTGGTGACTGCCTTCACAAGTCCCTGAAGTTTTCTTGGCAAGAATTTCAGAAGTGATTTGCCATTGCTTCCTTCCTAGGCTGAGAGAGATTGGCTGGCTCAAGATCACCAGATGGCTTCATGCTTAAGAATTGAATGAATTCATGCTTGAATTCATAGTCTCAATTTCTTACTAAAACTCTCTTCAAATGTACTGTTTATTTGGCTGTATTTAGGTTCTGGGCCCTGGGCATAAAACAAACTTGGCTACTTTCATCATGAATGATTTAGGCAGAAAATTAATGGCAAAAGGACAAAATTGTTCAAATTCCTGAATGTCTCTGTGACCTTCCATAGCACTGGCCATGATATTGCTCTTGGCGGTTCAGATGGGATAGGACTTGAAAATATTGTTTTAAATTAAGAATCCACATTGTTTAACATCTGCATAAAATTTCTGGAAGATATCCCACTGTAGGCAAGGAGTCAAAAGCTGACTATAAACATTATTGTGGGGAGGGGAATAAAAGTATTTTCTATTTTGAGTTATTTTTTAACTCAAAATTTTTAATCCAGAAAAAGTGATAACACTAATCTTCCCCCTCCTCTCACTTATGGCTCTACTACAATAACTGAAGTACTATATTCTAAGCATATGCAAAGTACATTTTTCCCATTCTGAGAACTGCAATTCACTTCACTTACATATCTACTCCGGGGTACTGAATTCATCCCAAAGTAGCTGGGGAAAAGATTGAAGAAGCCTCAGTCCTGAATTGCTGTTATACTATAGTACTCATTATTTCAGTCATCAACATCTTAGAAGAAAAGATATTGTGTACCTTATGTACATTCATTTATATTTTCTGTCAAAAGCCTCATTACATGTGCAGAGTGCCACAACTGAGTGTGTCTACGGACTATGAACTGAACAGATGTAATCAAGGCTTTCAACTGAGTAAAACTTAGTAAAAATGCTGAGGACACCCACTACCCTTCCTGATTAAGTGTAGGTGTTTAAGAACATAGTACATGAGGAGCACCTCTTACCATGATGTATTTTGGAAGAAAAATTGTTGTATCCCTGTGTAAACCTTTCACTGTGCCTGAAAAATTCCAATAAAACACTTTTTAATTGGGCTTGTGAACTGAGGCTGAAATCATTCCATCTTAGGTGATTAGAAAAGCAGTATAACTGTGTTTATTTATTTTTACAGTACAGAGAGAAGGAAGAAGCTTGGAAAGAAAAAAATAATAATCTATTTCTGCTGGATTTTGAACAAGCAACATGTGAATTAGGAAGCAAGAGTTATAATAATTGTGTTAATGCAGCACGCAGACTAAAGCGGGAAATGTGAAAAGTATGAGCTAATGTTAAAAGTTCGCTCAAGGGGCAGCCCTTCCCCTATGAAGTGGCCAATGAGCTGCTGAGGTTAACCTACAACAAACAGAAACCCAATTGACACTGATAGATATTGAGCTCAGGTTTCTAAATAGGCCTATTTACAATTCCAGGGGTTTTGTGGGGAAAAAAGTTAATTTCTCGAAGGGGACAGAAAGAACTGAAAACTGAAAGAGAGGCAAGCTGACATTCTGAAGAGCAGTTTTAGTGTATGTGGGGCAAGCTGGAAAAAGGCAGAGATAGTCAAAAAGTCAGATCCTTTGGGGGTAAAGTCTGGACAAGTGATTGGCATAAAGGAGTGTTTTGCATTAAATTCAGCATCAATGCCAAACACATACTTGTTGTGTCTTCTTATAAGTCAAAGGCTCGGTATTCTGTCCATACTCCCATTCCTACCATTGTCTGTCTTCCCATTGTCCTAATATAAGGTCCTTCATTCTGCTGTGTGGAAGGGGGGGCTTTTTTAATTGTGTCAACATATTAAATAGATGTACAATTTGAACACTATCTAAGACTGTGCAACATTCACAATGGGGGGGGAGGGAAATCACTGGGTATTTCAAATTTCTTTTAACTGTGGTTGTATTGGAAAAGCTACTAAGCTGTAACCACTGAAATAAATCATTGTGAAAACAAGTGTCTGGATCTTCCATATTTTTTGCCAAGCCTTTTCTAAAATAGTTTTCTAGTTCCTCAGGTTACTAGGTAACCCAGCTATAATACATTTCTTTTTGTGCAGTGCCATTAGAACTTCAGCAGTCCTTATAATATTTTTTCAAGAGATACAAACTTTGTCACTCACTTGTTCGCTTCATCTGGTGGCAGCCAAACCACTGTATTGCATATGATACAGTAGTTTAATTTTTTTAAAAAACTGCTGTTATTATTTTAACCATTCAGTTATGTCCGACTCTTGGCAACTTAATAGGCAAGAGGTCTCCATGCTACCCTGTGAAGCACAGGTTCTTTCGGATGTTGGATGTTTATCTTCATATCAAAAAATGTAAACAATATTATTTTTAACTATAAAAGAATTGTACATGATGTGTAATAGTTAAGCTATGAAATTTTCTGCCATCAGATACAGAAAGAACCACCATTTTAGCTGATGTGAAAGGGATCTGGGTAAATTCATAAAGAATCAAACTAAAAAAGGCTACTAGTCTTGATTACTGTTTTCTACATCACAAAGCACAAACTTAAAACAACAGCTACAAGTGAACAACAGGGGGGGGAGGTTATTGTCCTCCTGTCTGATTTTGTGAATCAGAAAATACCTTATTAGCTGCCGTATTACAAAAAAATGGTGGTTTAAATGGACCGTCAGCCTGAGATACTGAAAATTGCTTATATTACTCACAATCTGTCAGAGTCACATGCGTTAAACAAAATGTTCCCTGTGCTGAAAGCTTGTGGTTCATCAGCATCCAGAACCCTCTGAGGTTCCATGGCGGGGATGAGACTATGGAGCTAGAAAGTATGTTTGAAAAATGTGGTTCTGAAATATATTATCTTTATATTTTATCATAAGTTTAACTTTTTCAGAAAGCCTCCCTCCCAAATAGGCTGCATATTGTGGAGCCAGAGAATCATCCACCAAACTCACCGCTTTCAACTTTTCTGTACAGTTAAGAACAAGGAGGGAGAAAAATACCAGTTTCCACCCACAGATTTCTTTATTAAGTTGAACTCCATTATTTTTCACCATGGCAAGAACCATTTTCTCCTCTGAAAACTAAACTGCACATCACAGCAAAAGGAAAGAGAAAGGAAAAACTGAAGGTCAAAAGGAGGAATATTGCTTATTTGGCCATATTTCTGCAAAGGATTTTACCCCCTATAATCAACCAGTGTAGCTTAATGCAAGAGGCAAAATTATTGTCCAAGACAGAAAAAGGAGAGGGAGTGGTTTGACAACTGATTCATATTTGTGATGGTTGCAGGGTTCTGGGGCACTTTTGTGATCTTCTGACAAGCAAAGTCAGTGGGGAAGCCAGATTCACTGGGTGCTGGGGGGGGGGGGGGGAGAAGCCAGATTCACTTAACATGTTACTAATTTAATGACTGCAATGATCCACTTAACAACTGTGACAAGAAAGGTTGTGAAATGGGACAAAACTCACTTAACAAAGTGAGTTTGCATTATAAATTTTGGGCTCAAATGTGATCATAAGTTGAGAACTACCTGTTTAGATTTACACAAGAAAAATGCCAGCTGGTTAATGTACCACTGGGGGCTGGAGTAGAGAATAACAATCAAATGGTGGGTCCTAAACCTTCGATAGACCAAACATCTATTTTTAGGTTTCTATAAATAACTTACCAAGATTGAAAATTCCAGCCTCCTCACTCTGATGTCATTGAATCACCACTGCATCCCCAGCAGTCCTCAGCTACTCCTCCCCCACCCCAGCCCTTCTTTAAACAATCCGATCTCCAGCTGCAAGAAGGTTACTTATATTTGGCAATTACTGTAGCTGTTTCAAAAAAAAATAATAATATGGTAATTATAGTGCATCGTGTTTTCCTAGAATTATTTTAGGAGCATCTTTTTCCTATAAACATAAAATAAAATAGCTCACCCACATGGTATTTCTGAGCTGCCTGGCCCTGAACGAGGATGCTATGTTAAAGTGAGAATAGATAATATAACTGATACATTTTGTTCTAAAGTTCCCCTGATGCCTAGCCATCACGGGTTTGGTGCAACCCCATAGCCTCGCTTGCATATTTCTTCTGAAACAATGAGGAACAATTAGCTCATTTGAGAAATATTTTTGAATATCCAGATAGTAGATACCATTTGGGGCTAACCATTTGTCTGAGATGATGAGCAGAGTCCTGCCTTGGGCAGGGGTTTGGACTAGATGACCTTTCTGTGATTCTGTACCAATGGTAGGAAGGTGCCAGGGGTGGGTTCTAAAAATTTTTACTACCAGTTCTGTGGGTGTGGCTAATTTTGTGGATGTGGCTTGACAATTATTTAGGATTTACCAGAGGTACTGGCTTTTAACTGCTTGCAGAGCTGTACTGATCTACCCATTTATTTTTGAAGGCACTGATCTACTCATGTATTTTTGCAGGCACTGGTCTACCCATTTATTTTTGCAGGCACTGATCTACTCATGTATTTTTGCAGGCACTGGTCTACTCATTTGTTTTCTTTTACAACTGATCAGCTGTAGGCAGCCCTTTGAAGCTCCGCGGCAAGAGTTTAAACAGTGTTTTTCCCTCTAGCCATCAGCTGGGACTCAGGAGGCAGCAATAGATTGGGGTGGGGCCAAATAAAAGGTAAGAATAACATGGGGGATGGGGGGTAGGGGGTGGGGGGGCAGAACTGGTTCAGTGACATCATATTGTCACCGCTACCGGTTCGGGAGAACCGGGCCGAACCAGGAGGAACCCACCACTGGAAGGTGCCTTGAGCATAACTTTGGTATTCTTAAATGGACATAATCCACTCAGTCACACACTTTCCTGATGAGTTTTTTTAAATATTTATTTATTTATTTATTTATTTATTTATTTATTTATCTATCCTATTTCTAAGCTGCCTGTCTCCCTGAGGTTTCATTTTTTAAAAATTTATTGTTTTATCATAGAAAATAAAATTCAAAACAATAAAACAAACAGTCAAAATGAAACAAAATAGAAACATACCTTCAACCCTAACAATAACAAAAAAAGAAAAAGAATAGTGTACAAAAGAGGAGGACATTAAATTTAACTTTTAACATGCAGAATCCACCCTGGCTGGGTGCTGGGGGGGGGGAGCAATAAATTCTCCTCCCCTTTTAGTTGAGATTTTGTGCCTGGCGGAGAGCTCCCTCAGGTTGCATATGAGGCCATCCTGAGGTGTTCTTTAATGCAGCGGTCCCCAACCTTTTTGGAACCAGGGACCAGTTTCATGGAAGACAATTTTTTCATGGCCCTGGGGGGAGGATGATTTCAGTGTCACTCATTCACTCACCTGCCACTCATCTCCAGCCTGATTTCTAACAGGCCATGGATTGGTACCAGTCAGTGGCCTAGGGATTGAGGATCCCTGCTTTAATGTACTTTCTCTTCTTCTTTCAGTGCTATCCCATACAATTAGTTCACAGTTTAATTGGCCAGCTTTTTCAGATATACTATCACCAGTGGGAAATCAATAATTAAATGAAGATGTTACTATTTGTCACACACTTGGCACTGTACTTGCTTCAATAAGTCAGGAATTTTGTAAACTTGGTTTAGGCTAATGCTCTATGCTGCTTCATGAGAATAATGATCCCGTCCATCTATTCTATTCTATTCTATTCTATTCTATTCTATTCTATTCTATTCTACTCTACTCTACTCTACTCTACTCTACTCTACTCTACTCTACTCTACTCTACTTTCACTCTATGGTGAAATCCAGGTTTTTTTACTACCAGTTCTGTGGGCATGGCTTGGTGGGCGTGGTGTGGTTTGGTGGGTGTGGCTTGGTGGGCATCACAGGAGAAGGATACTGCAAAATCCCCATTCCCTCCTCACTCTTGGGGGAAGGATATTGCAAAATCTCCATTCCCACCCCACTCTGGGACCAGCCAGAGGTGGTATTTGCAGTTCTCCAAACTGCTCAAAATTTCCGCTACCGGTTCTCCAGAACCTGTCCGAACCTGCTGGATTTCACCCCTGATTCTAGTCTAGTCTAGTCTAGTCTAGTCTAGTCTAGTCTAGTCTAATCTATTCACTTCCTCTACGGGTTGACATCAGCACTGGAGCAGGGCCACCCTACAAACTTCTTTTCTTCTACTACTAGAAGTTGAAAAAAACCTAGCACAACTGGATTTCCTTCTGCCTAGGAAGGCTTGCTATAGTTACTGACTCAGAATATATTCCTCACGTAGCTCAGTAGGACATTCCTGGATAAGTGAATGATGGTTTGTTTCAACTCTTCCTTGAAAAGTTTCCTCAGGCTCAAAGATGCCCTCAGTTGAACCTGATAAACAGCCTGACTGGATTTTACTTTTTATTTTGTAAGCAAGTCCTGCCTATGGCAGTCAAATGAGTTCCACAGTGCAGGTATAATTTGTAAACTTGGAGGAGAGTCAGGCTTCCATGCATTTGAATCTGAAATAAGAGCAATAATCACCACTGCCAGCTATTACTCACCCTGAATGTCAACTCCAAATGCAAATGCCTGGCCTTATATTTCCCAACATTTTCACATACTGTCTTCAGTGAACATATTTACTGTCTAATTACTTGTTAGAGGAGGCATACATTTGAGTTAGTTTGCAGCAATTGATGAGCTGAAAGTCACAACGTGTATCATGTTTCACTATTTGTCTTTGTTTCCTAAAAGGCTGATACGTTTATATTATATTATAATGTAATAGTTTTCAAACTTCTGAACTGTAGGGAGCTTTCACCGTACTGTTTTTTTGCTAGGTAGAAGATGGAAGGTTTATCAGGAGATATCCTTTATTTTGCAGGGAATGTTTAGGACTTCTGCCAGTTCACACGGAATATAGGCAGTAGCCTATTGGGTTTTCAAATTGCTCTGTTTGACCTGGCTATGCAACCCAAAAGGCATCCATCACTCTCCTGTGACTGCTCAGCGTAGTGGAAAATCAGTAGTCTTCAGGGGAACTATGTCTCAAGGCGTAATATTTAATAAGATTCTGAGAAATGCAGGGTTGCTTAAAAAAATAAGTGACACTGGTAAAATATCCTATTATAAGATTTTCTGCTATTTTGTGGAGCTGTGCAGTGACTCACATTCGAACAATAACCTGTGATTGGGAGAGAGAGCACAGGTGTCATCATAGCACCTGTCAAGAGCACCTTAGAGCAGCTGCTTTTCCCCCCATGTTTTACCTTTTGCAGCTGATGTGCAATCCCAGAAAAAGATGCTTGAGGTTTAATATGTTTCTGGCATGCCCAAATGAACCCTGAGACACATTGTTGGCTAGCCATATTATTTCCTTCCTTCCTTTTTTCTGCCTGTATCCTGCTCCTTAATTCTCCTTTAACAATAATTTAATTGGCTAGAACAGCGTTTCTTAACCCCAGCAAACTTTAAGATCAATGGACTTCAACTCCCAGAATCCCCCAGCCAGTATGACTGAGCTACAATAATGGTACTACAACTATTCTGAACTTTAGGTGGTAATTGTTGCACCATTGGAAGATGTGAAGGACCATATTAGGGGCGGATTGTCATGGAGAAAACCCTTGTGGTCTCTCAGAGTTGACCTCAATTTGATGGCAAATAATCAGTTAAACAATGTTGCTGAAGTCTGTTTAAAGATGTTTTGGCCACCCAGAACAAGTCTAAATTTCATAACCATTGTTTATTGTATTTGTCATAAGCAACATTATGTATCAGACAGAAAAAGAGAAAGAAACACTAAGCTCACAATATCAAAAGAATGAAATAAGTAACAAAAATATTGTTAAACCTCTTCCATATCTCTTGATACAAATAAACTACTCTTGCTTCTTTCACATTCATACACTGATTCATATGTCTTTATTCTTTAATTTTTCCACCTTATTTAAGGGTGTCATCAACTCCATTCAACCACGATATTCTTGATCTTTTCTTTTTCTTGATAGGACTTTCCTCCTATAGTCATTTTGTGGTTTGATCATATTTTATTCTCTCCATATGACCAAACCATCTCAAATGTATTTCATACATGCTGTTGAAATGAGAAATGATAGGAAATGATGCGGGGGGGGGGGGATATCTACATTCACTAGGATCCATGTTTTTTCAGCATCATGTATACTTGCTTCTATTGTGGTTCATTGCTCAGTCAAACAGATGTTTAGACTGGATTTGGCATTTCTGTCCACCTATTGAGCCCTTCCCAGAGAACTGGGATAGGCAGATGTTGATGCTTGATGGTGTTAAAAGTATTGTTCCAGGATGTAAGATGTTCCAGCTAAAGCTGCCTTTTGCAATTGACTGATGATGATTTAGTCAATGCCAATGATGTTCAGGGGGTTCTCCAGTTGCTTTGGGATTGCACCCAAGATACCTATTACTATCGGTACTATCTTTGCTTTCTTTGCCCCAGTCATTTTATTTCTATTTGCAGGTCTTTGAATGTTAGGATTTTCTCCAGTTCTTTCTCTTCTTTTGTCTCAAAGCAGTGCGACATCCACCTTCCAGACTTTTTGTCTTTTTTGCAACAGCAGCTTGCTAAGTGGTCTACTGTTTCTCCACCTTCTTTGCAGGGGCAGCTTTTACTCCCTGTTGCTGTCTTCTCAATTCTGGCTTTGTATGCATTCATTCTTAATAATATGCAAGTAGAATTAGCCTTTCTGTCCTGCTCTCAGCCATGGTCTTCTTGTTATGTTCCTAATTCCAGGCTATTAGTTTATCATCTGCTTTCTGTCAATCAATATATGTACAAAATTTCTCTCACACATTTAAACAATCCTCAACGTCATACCAAATAGCAAATATGTGGTCCCTACATATTCCTCTTAGCATACAGTTAGACTAAATTTCCCAAATTTTGTTCATAGTCACATTCCACTATTTTGGTCAGAAGGCACACTTAAACATTAATTCCCCCACTCTTTTTTAAAATTCACTCTAGCTACCTTCCTTTTAGCATACAGAAACAGTAATGGCATTTTTCTAATCAGAAAGTAAAGATGCAGTTTTCACATACACATTAAACAAGCCACACAGCTACTTCACAGGCAGACCATGTCCACAACGTTTATACTTGCAGAGCACATTTTTCAACACTCTCACAATATTTACTACTTCCTTTTCATATATCCTTTCTTGGATACTAGCGTTTATAACATGCATTTCAATTCCATTCTGTGATATATATCACTATCATTCCCAAACAAATCTCTAAAATACTTTCTTCCAGGATTTCAGTTTCCTCCCTGATCATTTCATCACTTTTGATTTTAATTCCACTCGCTCTGCTGGAGTCCCCATATTTAATTCTTTTTACTTACTGCTAAAGTAGCTTTCATCAAAATCATACTATACATTCTTGGAATCTTTTAATCTTTACTGTTCCATAATCTTTTTGACTACATTCTTTGTATTGGTCTTTTTCTCTCTGTACACATTATGTAGTATATTTCTCTCCCCCTCATTTACATCATCCTCTCATATACCTTTCCTCTTTTTTTTTAATCCATTGCCACTTTTCCATCATCATTCCACCAAGTCTCCTTCTTCATATTTTATAATTCCATGTGCTTCTGCAGCATCTTGTAACATAATTCTTTTTATTCTGTCTCAAGCACCATCCATGTCTTCTTTGCCTACATTCATTTTCCATTGTCTGTTGGGAATTTGTCTCTCCTACCACTTTTTCATACAGAACTGATACATTGTCTTCCCGCATTTGTTCACTTTCACCTGCATTATCTTTCATAATTAATATTCGTTAGGCATAACAGCTGAATTATCAATCGTGGCTGAGTATCTTTAGCACATAAGGAAAATATGATGCTGCAGGAATCCTCAGTAAGTATGAAAGCTTAAATCTCCTTTTATTAAAAGTTTCCTATATATATATATATATATATATATATATATATATATATATATATATGGTATAAAGTTTGCAGCTTCCGTCTTGACAACTTTGGATCAATAGACATCAGTATTTAGACTCAGCCAGATTAGACGTTCAGAGCAAACGTCTTCTTCAATCCTCCATCCTGCCTTCTGACCTTACTCAAGCCCTTTCTAAATAATGTTTCTGTGTGTCTGTTTTTTCATGAAATATTCTTGTAGATCTTTTAACCTTAAGGCAGATTCATATGAGGTTATTGCAGGACATACCAATGGAGTTCACAAAACTTAACTTTTCAAAACTCCTATTGTTTTTCCTAGCACTCAAGGTTTGGCTTTTTGTAGTAATTGTGGGGCTTGTTTTTCTAAAACTTGAGATTATCTGGAAAAAATGCACATCATAACATATGAATGATGACCCACAGAAAAAAGAGCAAACATTCACACTGTTTTTTTTTAAAGGGCAAGGTTCTTGTGATTTCTAGTAGAGCTCTTCAAGTCAAATTTAAATGCTTACCACATACGCAGCCAGCTTGTAGTCAAAATCTGTTATTTTCTTTGTTAAAATATCATTGAGGGGAAAGATAAAGTAAAATGGTAAGCGATATATAAAACTCATTCAGGAAACATATTTATGGCTTCTAATCAAAGGATTTAGCAGTCAGACCTACGATTTTTCCTCATTCATAATTGATTGCCTGGTATAATTAGACTAATTATGTATCCATCTTGCAGTTGCTCTGATTTATGAACCTAGTTGCCTGGCTTGTTTCTATAATGAGTGGAAATATCTCAGGACCCTGATTCACTAAATATGATTTAGAGCATACCTCTTTGAAATGATAGGCAGTCAATATTCTTTCTTGACCTTCCATGCTAGTTGAGGCTTCACGGTTAATTTGGCGTAGCATGATGGGTAAGAGGTGATCTATCATAGCACTGACACAGTTCTCATTTTGTGACACAGGTGGCAGGCCTGTAGCAGGAGACTCTGACTAGAGCTGGACCTTGCAGGATGAGACATAAAGAACAGATTGTAAAAGGGGATTTTGACAAATGTCATTCAAAGAAGAGAAAAGCTGTACCAGTGAAAATTTGTAGGATAAAAGTAAAGGCAGGAAAGTGTAAACTGCAGATATCAGGAGGGGAATCCATTTCTTTTAAAGGAACTGCAGAGTGAATGTTTCTAGTTACAATTCTAAATTGCTTGGCTCCTATGTCTCTCCTGGTGAGCATTTGTTGGGACATTTTAAAAATGTATTTATTTATTAAATTTGTTTTGTCACCCATGTTATCAATCTTTGGTTGGCTTACAATGTTAAAAAGAATAAAACGATACAAAAATGTGTGTATACTAAGAATAAAGTACTATAAAAATGCAATACAATAATTTTGCAGTTGATCCAGTTATGGCTCATGGAGTCAATAAGGTACCCTCAACCCTAGAAGCTCAACCTTTACCTCTCAGCACCTTTTCAGATTTTCGCGCAAACTGGGAAAATTCATGATGCTTTCCCACATCCTGCCTACAGTTGTACAAAGTTTCCCTTCCTTTCTCCTTTTAAAAAATATATATTTATTTTTCAGAGTATAAGAAGCACCTTTTTCCCCCCAAAAAGAGGGTGAAAATCTGGGTGCGTCTTATACTCTGAATGTAGCCCCGCCCAGCTTCTCAAATGGAGGTTTCAGAGGCTGAAAAAAAGCATCAGAAACGAAGCTTCAGAAAAGAAGCCCCCAAACAGAGCTTCAGAGGCTTTTTTTCTGAAGCTCTGTTTCGGAGGCTTTCAGAGGCAGGAAAAAAGGTTTTTTCTGAAACGAAGTTTCAGAAGTTTCAGAGGCAGAAAAAAAAGCAAACAAAAGCAAGGCACAGAGCTCACAACCAAGGAACCAGTTGCTAAAATTCACCTCTGGGAACAGCTGATTGGGGGTATTCCGGGAGGCTGATCCACCTGCCAATCAGCTTTTTTCTTATTTTCCTCCCCAAAAACTAAGGTGCGGCTTATATTCCTGTGTGTCTTATACTCCAAAAAATACAGTAAATATCAAAGTATGGCAACTGATACTTTGTTTCCATGGAGCTGATCTAACAGTTCTTCTTGCAAAGTTACTACAAATCTAAAGAGGAACACAGAAACCAATGAGCTGTTCTCCTATTGCTTTAAATATTGTAGCATCAGAACAATCGTTCTAATTGTTTGGAGAGTTGCTTTAGCATCAAAGGGGATAATGCGAGCAGGGAAAGTGAAGGCTGCCATATGTGCAAACATCTGGGAAAGGAAAGGAAAAGCATAAAGACTGGAGTGGACGGGTAATCCCTTAAAAACAAACAAACCAGGCAGTGGTAGGCAAGACTACAAGACTCAGCCAGCCAGGTTTACCTTCCCTGTATTGATGGCAAGAAGAAGGGAGACAAGCAATCAAACCTTGTGTTGGCAATAATCCACCCAGCCCTATTGCCAAGCCACTGCAATTCCAACTAAAATTCCTGAAGTTGACAGATGGAAACAACATAGAGAAAAGCAGCTAAGGAGACAGCAATGAATTGCCCACAGATCAGTGGTGGGTTGCCCCCGGTTCAGACCGGTTTACAAGAACCGGTAGTAAAACCGGTAGAAGGCTCCACCCACCACCCCGGATGTCATCATCAGCAATCTGCACATGCGCAGAAGCAAGGCATGTGCACGAATGAAGTGAATGCACGCACGTGGTCCCATTGCGAACCGATAGTAAAGGTAAGTAGAACTCACCCCTGCCACAGATGCACAGAAAAGCACACGTATTGCTGTCTGCAGAGGGTGCTTTTTCTTATACTCTGTCTGCCGGTTGGAGAAAAACATGAATGGAATGTGGAGTCCATTATGGCAGGAGCAGTGATGTCATTATCCCTTTAATGCATAAAGGGAGCTCACTTTAGCACTTAGCCAGGAAGCTCATCGAATGCTAGATGCTGTAGTCCTTCCACATGTAATCTATGTACCACTACAAATCTCCCATGTCTCACTTGCTATGCATCCAGAACCACATTGATTGGGTTTTTATAACTGACTCCATTATAATATCCATTCAAATGTCATTTTTCCCACGTAAGGAAAAAATTCAAGGATGTGAAAATACAAGTGCATGGGTGGGTGCCTTTCCGTAAAGAAAAAAATGGGTTCTGAACCTCTGAATATTCCCATCTTTTCCAGGAATATCTATTTGTCATTAGAATTTTCATCTGAATCTTCTCCCAATTTCTTCACACTGTGTATTATATCAATGTTAATCTCTTCCATAGGTTGTTCTCCATTGAAATCAATGGACTACTATACAAGAACATGTACAGAAACCCCAAGTACTTAATCACACTTAATATTATATTTTAAATTAATATCTTCAGTGCCCAGACTGTATTGATCCATTTGATCATTTCAGATTCTGAAGCTTATTTTAAATATGCTGTCCCTGTTCAAGTCTGGAGGAAATTGTCCCTATTGTCCACATATATAAATGGATTGCAGATATATAACACAATATGTATACGATGGAAACAGAATCTTCTTCCTTTTTTTGAGTTTTGAACATTTTATTAGATTAAAGAATAAAATACAAAAATACAAAAGCAAATAGTAGGACATAGTGGGGAGGAGAAAGGGAAAGAAAAGTGAGGGAGGGAGTAAAAAAAGGCACTGACTTCCAATTCCCTCTGTTGCAGTAGAATAAAGCAGTAACATCGAATCTCAACGTTTTACATTTCCATAATAATATAAACTAGCAATTTCTATAACAACAAATCAGTCTAATCAGTGAAACCCAGAATCAAAGTTTCATTTTTTTCCACCTCAAGCACAAAGTCCAGAAGTGGTGTCCATGTAGCAACAAAAGTACTTATATTGTTTTCTTTGATAAAAATGGTCAATTTAGCTATCTCTGCCAGCTCCATCAGCTTCTGTAGCCATTCGTCCATGGTGGGGACTGAAATGTCCTTCCATTTTTATGCATACAGTAGTCTCGCTACTGTCAACATATATAAGATCAAAAACAGCACCACAAAAAACAGACTAGGAACACAAGTTAAAATAGGGAAGAAAATGGTAAGTGAGAACCTGTCTTCCCTAGACGAGTTCAAATAACCAGGACCAGATGGATTACACCCCAAGGTTCTGAAGGAATTGACAGATGTGATCTCAGAACTACTGAACTATATCTTTTAAAGATCCTGGAGCACTGGGGAACTGCCAGAGGACTGGAAAAGAGCTGATGTAGTTTCTATATTCAAGAAAAGGAAAAAAAATAGATCCAGGAAATGACAGACCCATCAGCCTGACCTCAATACCAGGGAAGAGTCTGGAAAAGATAATCAAGCAATGAATCAGCGAATACCTAGAAACAAAGTAATAACCAAAAGCTATTACTGGGTTTGTCAAAAACAGATCATGCCAGACTAATCTTTGATAACCATTTGTCTGAAGTGGTATAGGGTTTCCTGCCTAAGCAGGGGGTTGGACTAGAAGAACTCCAAGGTCCCTTCCAACTTTGTTAAATTATTATTAAAAAGATCAAAGTTCCAAAAAAAAATTCCAAGTCTTTTTCAATTAAAGAAAAAAGGAAAAGTTTCTGGTTTTATCTTTACCTTCATTTTAAGAATTTTATGTATTAAAATACGAATCCTACTCCAAAATGTCTTTGCTTTATCACATGTTCATCATAAATGATAAAAGGTCCCTTCTTCATTTTTACATTTCCAACATTCATTTGAAATCCCTTTATATATTCTAGAAGCAGAATCTTCTTCCTGAAACTTACCTCTCCTTACCTCAAGTACCTAGTGAAAGAACAAAGACTTTTCCAAATGCCTGAATTTAATTGAAGAGGAGGACATATCTGACACACAATTTTATATGATTAAAATATGCCTCTCGTAAGTTTTCAAGTGCGAATTTAGAAGCTCCTACTTAAATGATGAAGCATCGAAGAAATTTCAAAGGAACTTTCAGGGAGAAAAGGTCAGTCTTAATTTGCCACAAAGTTCAGCCCAATTTTGAGACAAATTTGCAGGTTCCTCATAGCAACAGTGAGTGAGATAGTTTAAGGAGGAAGGAACAGGAAAACAAACTAGCATGTTGTTTCTTCAAGCTCTGCCAAAACCCAGAAACACAAAGGAAAACCATTATTTGTGATTTATTAGTAATCTGCAATTCCATTTAAAAAACAATAAAGGGAATGGAGCTACAAGTTATCACTTGCCAGCTTCTGATCACCAATCACATTCTGACTTTATCTCATATTAATTTCAATGAAATCCACACATAAAGTCTAACAATTGTATTGTTGAACTAGATATAAATGAAAACTGGAGCATTTTGCATCGCCAACAGACTATTGTAATGCTCTCTACATGCGGCTCCCCTTGAGGAGCACCCGGAGGCTCCAACTGGTGCAGAGTGTGGCCGCGCGGGTGGTGATGGGAGCGACGTGGCGCTCCCATGTTACTCCTCTCCTGCGCGAGCTGCACTGGCTCCCAGTGGTCTTCCGGGTGCGCTTCAAGGTTTTGGTTACCACCTTTAAAGCGCTCCATGGCTTAGGACCTGGGTACTTACGGGACCGCCTACTACCACCAATAGCCTCCCACCGACCGGTACACTCCCATAGAGAGGGGCTCCTCCGGGTGCCGTCGGCCAAACAATGTCAGCTGGTGGCCCCCAGGGGGAGAGCCTTCTCTGTGGGGGCACCCACTATCTGGAACGAGCTCCCCCCGGAGTTACGGAGGATCCCGGATCTTCATGCCTTCCGCCGTGAGCTAAAAACTTTCTTGTTCCACCAGGCGGGCCTGGCCTAATTCTTCCCTTTTTCCCTTCTTTTGTAAAAATAATTTAGAAATTTTAAATTGTAAATATTTTAATATTTGGGGTTTTAATATTTTATAATTGGGATTTTAAATATTGGGGCCTTTGTTTAATTCGGTTTTATTTGGCTTTTAAATTTTGTATGTATGTTTTTTACTTTTGGCTGTTCACCGCCCTGAGTCCCCTCGGGGAGAAGGGCGGTATATAAATCTAAATAAATCTAAATATAATATATAAATATAAATATACAAAAATACCATTAATTGCGGGGGAAGGGAGGTGTCAGCATTTCTGCCATGGCCTGTTTCCTTACCTACAGCTTCCCTATATGTTGTAGAGCACTACTGACAAACAACACATTCTGTTCTCAGAGTACCTGAATGCCTGATATTATGTTTCCCTAAAGACATGAAAAATGACAGGAACTTTCATAATAAGCCAATAAACAATTTTTATGTCTTCCCATTTAAGATGTTAGCATCAAACCATCCTTCTAAGTAGCAAAACTGTTGTTAATATTCCTTGTCTTTTGAAAAAAAAAGCTTTTTATAATCCTGCTTCTGTTACATACTCCTTTTTACAACATGGATGGTGAAGGAATATGCTTGCCTGCTTCTTAATTTGTCTTCATTCTTTTGACTGCATTAATACTGTTTTTTAGTATTTGCCACTTGCTAGTCAAAACATCATACAAGAGCCTTATATATTCAGAGATGTTATATATAAAAACAACAAAATGCATTAGACCGGGGTGTCAGACTTGATTTCATTGAGGGCCACATCAGAGTTGTGTTTGACCTTGGGGGGCTGGGATGGGCGTGGCCAGCTTGATGTCACTCATGTCGGGGGTGCCTGTGGTGGCCCAAGTGCTCTGCCAGTGAAAATGGGCTCCTGTTCTCCATTTTCGGCTGCGACAGCCCCCTGTAACCCTCTGCCAATGAAAATGGAGCTCCATTTTTGCTGGCAGAGGCACCACGGACCGGTCCTTTACTGTTTCAAGAGTGGTCCTGTGGGCCAGATTTAAGCACCCGTGAGCCAGTTCTGGCCCCTGGCCTTGAGTTTGACACCCCTGCATTAGACTATATAATAGGAATTATTACATATTTTAGAAAAACAACTAGAGAAGTTTACATTTACATTAGGCAAACTATAAAAGCCTTACACTGCATAGTTTCTGGAATTCTTTTCAATATTTTGCCATCATAGCCATAGAAGGCATCTGCATTTTTAAAAATAAAGTATTGTGTGTTTTCAGAGAATTATTGTAGTGACAGATAGAAATACTAAGTTCTGAACCCCTATGTATAATTTCTTTTCAAGACTCTGTAGATTGGGAAGAATGAGAAGATTTGGTGGGGAAATGTGTAATGTCATTTACATACTGTATATCTGAAAAATTTACACTATATTATCAAAAAAGCTCAATCTAATAGAAAAAACTGGGATACACTTAAAAAAAATCAGTTACAAAAATACTGAAACGGATTAGTATCTGAAAATGTGCAAAACTAAGAGGCTGCATTTTTACTTACTTACTTACTTACTTACTTACTTACTTACTTACTTACTTACTTTATTAGATTTATATATCACCCTATTCCCGAAGGACTCAGGGCGGTGAACAGGCACAGAATAAAATACATAGATACAAAGGTTAAAAACATAAAAATAAAACCAAATTAAATAGTTTAGCCCAGGACAATTAAAATCCCAATATTTAAAAGCAGATTAAAAATTTCAATTTAAAAGAATTTAAAAGAAAAGGGGAAAAGGTTAGGCCAGGCCAGCTTGCTGAAATAGGAGAGTCTTAAGTGCACAGTGGAAAGTGTGCAGATCCGGGATACTCCGTATCTCCGGGAGGAGCTTGTTCCAGATAGTGGGTGCCCCCACAGAGAAGGCCCTCCCCCTGGGGGCCACCAGCCGACACTGTTTGGCCGACGGCACCCGGAGGAGCCCCTCTCGATGAGACTATACCGGCTGGTGGGAGGCTGTTTGTGCTAGTAGGCGGTCTTGTAAATAACCAGGTCCTAAGCCATGGAGCGCTCTAAAGGTGGTAACCAAAACCTTGAAGTGCACCCAGAAGACCACCAGGAGCCAGTGCAGCTCACGCAGGAGAGGTGATTTGTTCTCAGCCCCACTACATTAGTCTATCTATTTGTAGCAGTAGTGTCAAGAAAGCTGAACACAATCTATTTCCATTCTTCAAATGGTCTAGTTTTGTTTTACTTCTAATTTAATCTTTTCTAGGTTTTCTGAACCCAAAGATTTTATCAGAAACAAATGTAACCACTCTGCCCGAGGCCATTCATTATGAGGACAATAAAGCCAATGTCCAAGGTCTCAGCCAGTTCAGAATCCAAACAACCAGATGAATCAGGCAGTAAGTATAATGGGTCTAGGACAATTCACTGTGGCCAATTCACCACAGCCAACTGGCCGTGGCCAACTCACCATAGCCAACTTGCTTCAGGGCAAGACTCACATTAATATGAAAGAATGGTGGAAGAGAAATATTAAAGAAAGGATGCAAAAGGAGGGATAAAATGAAATGTGAATGACAAAATAAAATATTTTTAAATTATTTAAAATAATTAAATTGAGTTTTCCTATGGTGAGTTGGCCACAGTGAGTTTGCTATGGCAAGTTGGCCACAGTAAGTTACCGCTTTCCAAAGTGCAATGAGTTAGACATAAATTCAAGGATTATTTCAGTTCTATAACTATATTATACCTGATAATTGGCAGCTGATTTCAACTAACAAAAAAAAAGCAGAGAGGGGAGGGAATTATAGAATGAAGTGGGGGGGGAAGCAAGATTGTAGGTAGAATTAATGTTCTCTTCTTGATCATTCCAAATTTTAAAAAGTCCCCATTCATGTCATTAAATAAAAACAGTCCTAAGGGAACCAGAATTTTGTGAATGAAGAACTAGGTTCACATCACAATTCAACCAAAAAGATCACTGAGTGACCCTGGAACTATCACCATCTCTTGGCCTGGCTCCACTTTGTGGATGTAATAGAATGGAATAGGAATAGGAATAGAATAGAATAGAATTCTTTATTGGCCAAGTGTGATTGGACACACAAGGAATTTGTTTTTGGTGCATACCAGTGCTGAGTTTCAAAATTTTTACTACTGTAAATGAAGAACAAGTGATCTTCCTAGTCAATGTACTATAAAAGCAAGGATGATGGGAGTTGTAATTCAGCAAGACCTGGAGGATCACAGGTCTCTCATCTCCTGTTCTGGAATCACAATATATTTCCAACAGTGGAAACAGTTGGAAGTTAAATGCCACATAAGCTATATTCCCTTTTTCTGGTAACCAGTATGTGGGACTAAAGTGCTTAAGATTTGTTATTTAAAATGACAAATTATCATTAGCTTATATTGTTTTCCATAAATGTATATAGTGATATAAGACATTTAAAATCCTGCTTAAGCATCTATCCAAGCTTTCTGAACCATCTCCTCTCCAAAACCATACACCTCTAAAGAAAATAGTTGTGGACAACATTCTGATATTTCTCAAATGTAATATAAATTCATTATTAGAAGAGTGCTGACAATGGGAGACAACACTAGTTTCCAATAACAAACATTGGGCCAACCTTTGCTCTACTACTGATATTACAGCAGCAATGTAAGATGAAGGCTTATCCTTGATCTTTCTGAAATGGTTGATGCTAAAGTAATATTTTAACTGTGCAGAGAGTTTTTTTTAATCCAAACTAAGTAAGATGAACCCCCCCACACCTCAACCCCAAAATAGCAAAAATGATCCATCAAGATTTAGCCTGCATGATGAAATAATACAGGCTTTTTTTTTTCATTTTACATATAAGTTCCTCCATTCCTCAAGCTACTTGGTCCAGTTTTTCAAGATGACATTTCCTCTTCTATTGAGAGTCTGCCTTCATGACATGCAAATGGGGTGGCATGCGATCCTCTGGGACAGGAAACATAAAGCACACCAATACTTCCAGAAACACCTCATCAGAAGAGCTCTATTGGATGTTTGCATTAAAACTAAGCAACAAAATTATATAGAAATTCCCAATTGGCTGTTGACCCTGGAGTTGTTTGTACATCCAAATTTCATGAAATTAGGAAGAGTGATCATGTATAAAGACATATTGAATGAAAAAAGAGAGCTGAGGTCTAGACAGGACTTACAAGAAGAAGGGATAGAACTAGAATGGTGGGCATATTTTCAGATTCAATCCCGATACGTGAGAGATAAAAATGAATGAGGCATAAGAACCGAATCGATAGAATTGGATAAAATCTTACAAGGGGCAGATGTGAAGATGATTAGGAAATTATATAAATATTTACTGGATTACAACATGATAGAAGAGCAAGTGAAAGAGACCATGCTCACCTGGAGTAAGAATTTTGGGTATGGCATAGATCTAGATAGCTGGCAAAAACTATGGGAGAGGTACAGAAAGCTTACCCTAGTCACTGCATATAAAGAAAATCAATACAAGATGTTTTACAGGTGGCATTTCCCACCCACAAGACTGCCAAGATGTGCAAAAATTGCTCATTCAAATGTTAGAAATGTAAAACAACACTAGGCACTTATTAGTATATATGGTGGGGTTGCCCAAAAGCCAAGGACTTTTGGCTCCAAATAAAACAGTGGCTAGAAGAGATATTAAACCAGACAATAGATATGACACCAGAACTCTTCCTTCTGGGTATAGTAAGGGATAATTAGAAAAAAGAAGAAATATATCTTATGGTACACATATTAACGGCCACGAGGTTGATATTCGCACAAAATTGGAAATGCAGAGAGAACCCACAGGAGGTAGAAATAATCAACAAAATATTGACCTGTGCAGAAATGGACAGGTTAACAATGGAGCTCAAAGATAAAGATGAATCGGAATTCTATGTAACCTGGAATACATTTTATAAATGGCTAGAGAAAAGGAGGAATGTAGGGATAGAGAATTAGCAACAGAATGAAGAAAAGGGGAGAAAAATAAATAAAATAATATAAGAAATATTAGGTAGGAATAAATTGGATTTGAATAGATACAAAGAGAATATGTATGTAACTGAAGTGTGATTGAATGCACAAAAAGTATATATGGAATACGCATGATGTTATATTGTAATAAATACAAAAGAGAAAGTGTTAGAAAAGTATGTACCAGACAAGTTGCACCAAGTCTAATGTTTTTAAATTGTATATTTAATAAAATTAATTTTTTAAAAAAGAGAGAGAGCCTGCTTTTCCTTGAGACATAAGCCTGTCCAAATACCTAACAAATATTAACAAGGATCCAGCTATTTTATTGTTTATATAGTATGTAATTTATATATTATGGTTGCTGTATTGAAATGAAAGGACGGTCTTTTCAAACCACACTTTATGAAAGTATTTCTCACTTCCTTCTCTCTCACTCTGCAATGTTTTGATAACATTCATTGTATTTTTATATTTCCTAGATGGGCAAGGTATATTCCATTTTTGCTCCTGGACAGGTTGAATATAAAAAGATTAATGATGATGACAATGATGATGATAATAATAATTACCCTTCAAGTAGAGAAAGCTGTTTTGCTGTAAGAGATGCAGAGTAAGTGTCTATTCCATTAAGAATTATATTCAATAAACTTGGGACAGTCATTTCTCTCACCCAAGTGACACCATCTAGCTAATCTTGGCTGTTTGCAAAAGATTAGGGAAGTTGGACCTAGTAACTGCATGAACGGAAACCCATCAGAAAATTCCTAGGCTGTAGCTTAGGTAGCAAAGTTAACATCCTCAAGGAAGGATAGCAAAGGCAAAACATTTCTGTATGGTTGCCAAGGAAATGGCACAGACATAACCCTAAAGGTACCAGGAAATCACTCAGCTCAAAGAAGATTTTAATGTACCTTAAAGTTTTGTTACAATGATATGCCTTCTGAGCAAAGTAGGATACTGGATATATTTAAAATAAACAATTAAGTAAACTTTGCAGGAACCACAGGTCTCTCTAACAGAAGTATTAGTTATGTGAAATGAAATATTTTTATAACTAATCCTTCCAATACAGCTTTTTGCAATCTGGTACTACTCTACAGATATGTTTAGAATGCACTTCTCACAATTTCCAAGAAACATAACCACACTAGCTATGTTTTCTGGTGAATTCACTCTATCAGATTCCACTAATTTACCACAAATTCCACTGTATCCGGAAGGCACAACATACAGAAACATCTCTTAACATGGAGTTGAGAAGATTTGACTGCATCACAGAACTCTTGCTGATGTTGTAATCATTATTGAAGTAAAACATGCCAAAAGCTTTGCATGGTTTGGAATATTGCTGTATAAATGCAAAACATCCTTGTTCTTCTTTTCCTTTTAGATATACTTGTAAATATTTGCCATCTGTCAATGCAGCCTTCCTTTCATCTAATTCTACTCTCAGGGCAAAACATATCTTAAGTCATAATTCCTCATCATGAATTGTGCCCAGAGACACAGCTTTCTGCAAGTTATGCTTTCTTTTCAATTTAAATAATGCAACTTATGGAAAATAAGTTAAATTATTCATATATGTATGAATATATAGTATGCATGTGTTTCTTTTTAAATGTTTTAGTAAGATGATTATGATGAACAGGTTTTCAGGAGCCTAATTTGCAATAAAAATACATTAAGACATCTCTGCTTCATAATATTAGATTTTACTTGATTGTATGTTTTTAATATTGGGGAATCATATGCCACTTAGTTGTACATAGTTGTAGGTATAAAAATGTATATGTACAATCTTCAAATTTGAGCAACCTATAAGTAAATTAATAAATAAAATTAAAGTCATGTGGTCTCCTGTTTGCTTGTTCCTTGTCTCATGTTACCTTGCACCATGGCTGCTTATTGAAATATATGGGGAAGTATAAATGTTGGTGGAAAGAGAGAGAGGGGGAAAGGGAAAAAGGGAGGACCAAATATTAGTCATTACATTACATTACATTTCAGCCCTATTTGTCTTAAACATTTTAAAGTATGATTTAGATATGAATGCAAAATTAAAAATGGGACCGCAATTTCAAGATTCTGAGCGCTCTGTTTGGAAGAGGGATGAAAGATAATGGGAATAGATGATAGAATCACCAGCTACTCAAACCATTCATATTCATTTTTTCTGTGTCTACGAACTTTTCCCCAGATGTGTTGAGATTCAGGATTTCCAGCATTTCCTAGTAAATCAAATGGGGACCATTGTAATATATATGGAAAGCATCATGGGAGAACAGGAGGGAGGTAGAGCACACTAAAAAGGGCTATTACTTTCTCTGTTCTTTTATAGTCATTAATCAAATGAAGAAAGATAATGAAGAGAGACAACAAAGGAATGTGGGGTGTCAAATCAAGAACAGTCTGGAACCAAAAGAAGCAAACAATTCTCAAGATAAATTTTGAGGATGTCACTTCACTTAGGCTCTAGAAATCAAAGACCTGTCCAAGATGTGGTCCTCCAGGAATGGCTCCTCCAGGAATAAAAATATGAGTGCAGGAGAGATTAAGGTCAAACTCAGATATCCACCATCCATTTCTTGGTCCAATCTTCTCATTTTCAGTCCTAGTTAAATGTGGAAGGTAAGATCAAATACCTTCAAAGCACAGCAGATACCTAGGAAAGGGTGAGCTTCAGTATAACCCAAGTATTTATGTATAACACAAGTATTTATGCTTGTGTAAACACCCTTTAAAAGGTGTTCCTTATCTAGTACCTTGTTAATTTCTTATCTAGTACCTTGTAAATCTCTTGTTCTGACAGTCTCCTGTTGATTTATGTGTCCTTGCCTGGGAATTACTTCCTCAGCTTTCATCATATTCACTATCTCCTCAGCCTCATTGGTTCTGCAAGACATTGACTTAGACCATGGACTGTGGAAATGAAACACTGAGAAAAACAACAAAGGAAAATAGAATGAGTGCTCCATCCACATTTTTCCCCTGTGATTCCTATAACCTAGGCTCAGCTAAGGTACACATGGAGTTCACAATTTTATATGATTTTTTATATCAGCAATCCATTATTTTATTTATTTATTTATTTATTTATTTATTTAGTCAACAAGTACAAGGAAACAAGTATCAATATAGACATAGACATAGACACATGAAAAAATGGCACAAATAAATGGATATAAATGAGCAAAACATAGCCATAAACACATAAAATGAGTACATATAAATGGGGACAGTAGGACAGGGATGGTAGGCACACTGATGCGCTTATGCATGCCCCCTTAGGGACCTCTTAAGAAACGTGTAAGATCCACGGTAGACAGTTTAAGATAAAAGGTATGGGGGTTAGAGAAACTAACAACAGGATCAGGTAGAGTGTTACAGACATTTATTACTCTATTGCTGAAGTCATATTTTCTGCAATCAAGATTAGAGTGGAATACATTTAGTTTGTATCTATTGATAGCCCTTGTGTTATTGCGGTTGAAGTTAAAGTAGCCATTAACAGGTAGGACGTTATGGTAGATAATCTTGTGTACTAAGCTTAGGTCAGAACGTAGACAGCATAGTTCAAGGTTATCCAGGCCTAAAATTTCAAGCTTGGTGGTATAAGGAATGTTATTGCGAGCAGAGGAGTTGAGTACTCTTCTTGTAAAATATCTCTGGACCCTCTCTAATGTATTAATGTCTGAAATACAGTGTGGGTTCCAGGCAGGTGAGCAGTATTTAAGGATAGGTCTGGCAAAGGTTTTGTATGCCCTAATTAGAAGTATAGCATTACCAGAGAGAAAACTTTGTAAAATAAGGTTGACAACTCTTAATGCCTTTTTAGCAATGTTGTTATAGTGAGCTCTGGGGCTTAGATCTTTTGAATGAGTATTCCTAAGTCCTTGACAGAGTGTGGGGCATCTTTTAGATCATTTCTGTCCAGCTTGTATTTGATGTTCTGATTTTTATTGCCAATGTGCAGAACAGACGTTTATTATGGTGTAAACTGTTTTTGTAAAACTGCGTGTTATTCCTTTCTTAAAACAATAATGGGATGGTGGAGGGGTGGAGTTAAAGTGATGAAGTCTAATGCGTTTGGAGAAGGCTCTGTGAGCCCCCTTTTATGGTCCTTGCGGGTGGGTGCTTGAGAAGAGGATATCTCCGTGGCTTCACTTTTGGAATACAGAACTCAGTTTAGTGAGGTTTCCCTGCAACCAACTTAATTGTCTTTTCAGCACCAAAGTCCCTTTTTTTTCTTACTGGCCTTTAAACATTAATTTACAGAATGAATGCTCCCTAGTCATGCTGCCATGTGATCCATTAAATATGTTTATTTCCACTGTTTCAGCTTCTGTTGCTGTCAAGCACTGGGGAAATCAAGAAATCTAGTCAGTTCAAATAAATATAAAGGTTTACTGCAAGCTTAAACTCTCTACAACAATCTGAACTACTAACGGTCAAAGCTAATTAGCGGTAGATAAGAATCAATGGAATTCAAGGTGGGCTGGACGTAGATCTCTTGTGGGTACGAACGTCCTTGAAACTGATGATGCATTTGACCCTTTCCCTCAGACACAGTCTGGTCATCTCCTACATTGCCCAGTAGCTGAAGTAAACAAATTTGAGTTCATATTTACTCATTGAATGTATCTTACAGAAAATTTCCATTGTGCGTTAATGCAACTAACCTTGGTAAAGCTTTTAAATGGAAAGTAGCAAATAAATACCTCAATACAAAAATAACAATGCACATTTTCCATCTTTTTCTATAGATGAATCTAGATCTCATCCATTTTGTTATCTGGGAAATTAACTGTTGCTGGCAGCTCTCAGAAACCAAAGGAGATGCACATTCATGGTGCTTGAGAAAAAGCTCCACATAGAGCTGAATATGCGTGAGGACAATCAGGCAATCTAATTTTAATGGTTTTTACTATGGAATAGGCTAATATTCTTCATCACTGGATCAAAATAGGAGGTTTCTTTTTGACAATAGCCAGCCACATGTTCTCCAGAAAGCTGACAAGCAAACCATGAAGGCCATTAACCTTCATAAGTGTTCATCTGCAGGATCTATCCTTCAAAGGTATGAAGCTATCACATTTCATTGTTTTTCTCAGTGATACAGAATTAGAACTTACCTGCATCCTATGGATATAATATTGCCTTCAGGATCACCACCACCTCCTCCTCCTCTTTCTCTCTTTCCATATCTAATTGGAACTGCAAATGGTTTGTACAGTAGTAATTAAGACTTGTCATCAGAATCAACACCCTTGCTGCTTCGAAGGCCTTCTTTGAAATTAATTTCCCACATACACAGACTCACACAAACATGCATATTTCAGTTATGGACTTATTTTAACTATCCCAGTGTATCAGCTGGTATGTCAATATAAATCACTATTCACAACCTTTGATTCTGAGTCTAATATTGTCTTAACCTAATTTTATGTGGCCCTTAACCTGTTTTCAAAACCCATCTTCAATAAATTGAGACCTCAATTGAGAATGATATATGAGCCTTTCCTAGCAGCCTGTTGCCTAGGGAAATCAGAGATAATTAGACATCTAAGACACAAAGTAAGAGATGTTAATGGGTAAATTAGATGATTTCACTTCTTTTCTTCTTTTTTTTTTTACTCACATGGTACTTATTTCAATCTCACCTACTAATTGGCATGTGGCCCAAATATTTTCTCCAAGGGTGGGTAACTTTCTATAGTTGCTTTTGGTATAAACACATGGACAGAGAAGCAATAAGTGTCTGGCACATAGCAGAATTCCTTCAGATTTAAAGTCAGTTTTCTAACAACTGATAAACTTCACTAAATAAAACAGTCACATGAAGGAGTCAGTAGCACAGAATGGGATTTTAGGGCAAAGAAAGACTATTCTATAGAAAAGGTATCTCAGACATGCAGCCCATAAAACCCAGTATTATTATTTTGCATGGCACATGCCTCCCTAACACATGTAGGAGAATATAGACTGGATATAGGGTATCAATTTGCAAATCTCAGCCATGTACTACAGATCTCCAGCTCAGAAGAAAGTGTATCTCCATGATCAAACTAGGCAGTCTGAGGATCAGTTGTAGTCATATCTCCAACCTCACTCTACAAAGAACCTTCACAGCTTAGGTCAAGGCTGTCAAACTCCTGGCCCGCGGGCTGGATGCATCACACGCTGACCACGCTCATGCTATTTAGTGAAAGGGGGAAAAGTCCCAATACATCATGTGATGCCACTGTGACAACATGAGTTTGACACCCCTGGCTTAGGCCCAGGATTTTCAATTTGCTACTTGCACAGCCGGCAGAGGTGTAGCAGAAATGGTCCTGGTAGGTTGGAATGGTGTTAGCCTTATTTGTTTCAGGAGATACATTTTCTTTCTGGTCAAATTGTTGGGTTTCAGCTTCTACTTTTTCCCAAAAAGTCCATTTACTTACACTCCAATTAATGGCTGAAGATTGCCAGGAGGCCCTGAAAAGCCTCAGCTTTATCACCTGCCCTGCTGTCTGGAATGGGCAGAAGGAAGCTGTGGTGGGGTGTATGGGGAGCTTTATAGCAAAATATATTATATTCTTTATACTGTCTTCATCTTCCCTTAAACATTAACAGAATCCACAATGGACTGAAAATCAGCATCTCAGTTAGATAATTGACAGTCTAAAACTGTCTAACTAAGACTAAAACTAAGTTAATCAAGTAAAAATAACAAAAATGGGGGGAAAATCTTTTACTCAAACTTCCTTAAACCCCCAAATGAGTTACCCAAACCTAATGTACATATCAAAGGAGAAGGTCTGTAAAAACAAATCAAGTTAATTAAAATGGTCTCCCAGTGGAACTGCATGTTTACAAGAATAAACTTCATAGATAGCATGTAGCTACACACACCAATGCCCCTCAAGTGTCACCCTAGAATCAGCACATACATACTTCCACACCCAGGAAAAGTTCCTCTATAAAACAATGTCTCTGTACTCCATTTTCTCTGCAATTGCCCCCAAGGGAAACCTCTTTGCTTTGGGGTAATAAACAATTCTCCTTTCCTCACAGCTGTCTGGATTTCATTTTTATTTATTCTTGTGCAACCCTGGCTTGGGTTGGAACTCCAAATTATTTTTCTGAGAGATGAGAAAAGCAGACATTCCCTTTCATCAGCATCCCCTAAATTCCTTTTCAGTGTCAATTATGGGCCTCCTTGTATTCACAACCATCAGCTGGTTGTGAAAAGGAGAAAAGGAGAGCAAAAGCAGGAAGTAGAAGTAATCAACAAAATTGGCAATCAGGATTTGGGGGACACCATGCCTTAATATAAAAATGAGGAAACAGGTTCCCTGTCCAAATGGCAGAAACAAGGATCATTTGAGGCTGAACAGCTAATTCTCTACAGAATTCTCCCTTTAAGCTGATCCTTGCCCACTACCCAGTAACTGTCCCAGATCATGAGCTGCACTATAGACCAGTTCTATCCTCTTCCTGGCAGTTACTTCCATGCTGGTCCAGCTTCTTCCCCAGAATGGCTACTTTCCATCTGTGATAGACCAATGAGATGGGTAAGATTTGGACCCTATCTACCTGTCCCCTAAATTCAGTTGAATAGCCTTTAGTCATTCTTGAAGGACACCTCGACATGATTCAGCTTTCCTCTCATCTGTAGTGAGAGGTCAGCTAAAGCTAGCAGACTTTGGATTTTTCTGAACCATAATCAAATCGAAGTTTCCACCTTGTCTTGGCAGAAACTAATATCCTATTTGAAAAATGTCTGTCATTTTGGCAGTAATTGAGCTGAAGATGCATCTGTCCACCCTTATTATCCTCATTTAGTGGCAGGCATATTCCTCCTCCCCTGCATTAGTTGAAGTGTTGGAAAGGCAGGAGCCACAACTGCACCTGATCTTCAAGAAGGAATAATGAGTCTAGAAGGAACCCCAGATTGTGCATTCAGTCTGTCTGGGTCAATGTGATCCCATCCAGCATCAAAGATAGCATAGTTCTAGAACCAGTAGGCTCCAAAATCCACATACACTCAATCTTACCAGAATTCATCTGCAGCTTGTTATTTCCCATCCAGATCCTCAGAGTCTGTAGACTCTAGGATAAGATATCTCACTGAGTAGCTCCATGTAGATGTTAAAAAGAAAGAATAGAGCAACAAACCTGGCTACACTTAACATAGCAGGGGCTGTGGGCAGGATCTCTTTTCCCCAATCATTACCAACTGGAATCAACCCCAAAGAAAGGTGAACCAGCATAACATCGTTCTTCCCAATCCCAGTTGTCTGAGCTGATCCAGAAGGATTGGTTGATGCCACTGTAAGGTCAAGTTAGGACAAGATGGATACACTCTCCCAATCCTGCTCATGCCAGAGATCATCCCTCTAAAAGCACAACCAATTCAGGGGTGGGTTCTACTTACCTTTACTACCAGTTTGCAATGGGGCCGCGCACACGCACACTCATGCGCATAAGCTTTCTGATGATGTTGGGGTTCGTGGGCAGAGCCTCCCACCGGTTTTGCTACCGGTTCTATAGAACCGGTCCAAACCAGGGGCAACCCACCACTGAACCAATTCCATTTCCAACCCATACCCAAATCTGAATCCTGACTGAAAAGGATCCTAAAAATCTGTTTCATCCAAGAGAGCTCATGTCACCTGAATTGGAGCTGGAAGTGGTGGTGGTGGCAATCTGCAGATAATAAGGGTGAAGTACTGCTGCTTTGCCACCCTTATTGCCACAAGGTAGCCTTAATGGTGGTTTTAACTCATGTTTAGTTAAGTTCATTCCTGGTTGAGCAATAGTGATGTCTGTTCTTCCATTTCATCTACCTCAGTTCGTCCATGAACCACATGGAGTGATGGAATCCACAAGAGGGGAGAGGATCATGTGCACAATCTGATCCATTGCCTTAGCTGCCCCCTTATTTCAAGTGGCAACCAAGGCTTTGAATGGACTATGTAGTAGAGCAATGGGATCAGCTCCCAGCTCCTTCTGAAACCTATTCTTGTCCATTGATCACTATGGCTGGATCAATCTAAAAGGTCCAACCTCCCTGCAGTTGTTAGTGGCACTAGAGCAGAGGTATCAAACTGGTCACCTGCAGGCCGGATGTGTCACGCACAGGCCACGCCCATCCTGGATCCACAAAGGCAATAAACGTTGTGATATGTCATGATACATCAGGTGATGCAATCGAGTTTGACACCCGTGCACTAGAGAATCCCATGGAAATCAGTGCCTAATCTGATCATGACAAGGAAGACATCAAAAGCTTCTCCAAGTTGAAGTCACACAACCATTGTCCCACATTGGGCGCTGGATGACCTGGGATAAGCCCATGGCTGCCATAATAGTCATGAACTCCCAAGCTATCTAAGACCCATTTCTAGGGAAGGGAGACTAAACTCCCCCAAAATTCCCCAGACTCCACTGCAAACCCAGAAATGGAGTCAAGATGCTCAGGCAGGGAAGTTGTTATGCAGCAGGGAGGCTGGTCTAACAGCAACAATACCAACTGATCTCTGGAGCCCAACTTAATGAAGAGTCTCATATCCAGAAACCTGGTGCAATGCCCCAAAGGTCAATGATAATGTTGTCATTCAATAGCCATTAAGACAAATATTCTTCCGATTAACAAAAATTGCTGCCAGATAATTAACTAAAAATAAGTGGCAGTTTGGCAGTAGTGTTTTGGGTTACTTTTTTCCAGTTTAATAAGGTTGTTGAATGGCATATCATTATACTCTTATTCCGTTTTGACTCATTTTACAACAGTCTAGGAAAAGACTTCAGTGTTGTGACCTCAGGATAATGAACTTCATGTGATCTTTATGATAATTTGAGTTTGAGACTCATGCTGTAAGTCAAGCATGGTTGATCTTTGCTTCGGTGAGATCCACAGTCAAGAAGGAAACCCACTGCTTCCCAATTTTAAAAACGATGCTTTTCTAATCTGAAATTCTAGAGGACCGGCATGGGGCTGTCCTCCACAACTCACCAAGGGCTACAAAAAGAAATGTAATGGTGGACCCATAGTAGCCGCTAGGCTGGACTAAACATCCAGCATCCCAGTCCAAAGAAAACTTTCTTAAAGGGCTCTAAAGCCCTGTGAAGCCATACATAAGTCTAAGTGCTATTGCTATTCCTAAAGTGCCTTAGACTCCAGCCAACTGCATCATAAAATGGGAGCAGCTTAAAGGTGCAGTGTAAAAGAACCGACCATAACCTCAGAATAAAGCAGGCAATTGATTTTGAGATTAAATATTTTATTACCATTGCTAAAATGAACACATATGTTTGGTATCCCCATTATATGATGAATTGTAAAAAAATAGTTTTAGTACAGTATCAAAATTTACATACTTATGTCAAAAGGCCAACATCACTCAAATTATCTCCTGCAGAACTTGGCTAAGATCCATCAAACAACAAAAGTTGCTCCCAACCCTCAACCAGGGAAAAGAACAGCTTAGACATTTCTTCCTTGAATAGTAGCCAGTTGCAATCCGTTTATTAGACTGAATGGAATACTTTGTGATACAGCATTAGGAAAAGAGACTGCTATTCAATGAAAAATAGTTTAATATCCCATTGATCCAGAAAAATACTTAAAACCTCTCTAGAGTTGTTCTTTGGATCTAGTCCTTGACCACGGGCACAAATTCTTTGAGGGTCTCACGCTTTCGTTGTTCTCATGTAATAATAGGAATATAACAATTTTAATATAAATAATGAAAAACAACTGTGTTAGCTAGCATGACATTAACAAAAAATCTGATTGAATTACTAAAGCACATTTTTGATAACCTTTTTTTCCTGGAAAAAAGGGGGCTGATTAATGCCACTCTATTATAGGATAAAAGGCTGCACTATATTAGTGCTGGAGCCATCTAATACCCCCCATCATAATAGCGGAGAAAAAGAAAAAAGGAAAACAAGCAGGACAATATCAATTTTGAATTAAACCCTCTTAATCATCCCAATCTTGGGAATTGTTGCATTCCTATTGCTGCGTTAAATACTCAGGTATGATTAAAAAGTCAAAGCAACAGCGTTAATCACAAGCCTGTTGCACATTCATACAAATATTACTGCATTTTGATATATACACAAAATAGCTATCAGACATTTAATACACAGAATCTAATATTATACAGTGGAGGGGATAGGAGGGAAATTTTAATGTAAGCCCATTTATGTTCAAAAACTCAAGCAAAATGAAAAAGCATTTTCAACCTCAGATTAATGAAGGACATGCTTTCAAGAATCCTCAACATTTCCTCTAAAAGGATATGGACCTCTGCAAGAAAAGTTCTCCTGAACCCCAAATAAATACAGCGTTATTCTGTTAGCCATACACATTTGTGAAATCAAGTATTATCTTATAAAACTGAAGAACCTAGCTCCCTGACATTTAGAAGAGACTTGTAGGGTTGGATTAAAGATTCCAAATGCTTAATATCTATAGTAGCACAATCCTAAAACCCACATCAGCAAACAAGCAATTGGCAAGGGATTTGTTGAACAACAGACTATGATGAGCCATTTCAGTATGATGATGTATGGGCTCGGTGCAGGACTCTGCAACAGCACTGCTACTGAAATCAATTTCATGAAATAAGGAGCACCGAATGTAGCTAATTATTTTCAGGTATTTCACAAAATTTCTACATGGTACAAAAATGATGTCATGTGGCAGGGGTTGAGCATCACCCTAAAGGTCGGCTGTAGCATCAATTACACTGGAGCACAATTACTACATAGGAAATTAGTATAATCAGATAAGAAATGAGTCAGGAAAGAGAGGTTATACTTTGGTTCAAATTATCCAGGATCCAACCTAAAATTGATCTTAATTATGTCTATCAGAAGTCTGATGATTAAAATAGTGTAGCAACCTTCAGCCCCCAAATGGAGAATTTTATTTGTGTCTTATCTAAAGGAACTCACAAAAACTAGAAGCATAATTGTCACATCCAGAACACTTGGATTCATAGGATCTCTAGACCCCACGGAATCCAGCAGTCTATCCTGAACTATACTTGTGGTGCAATGTACAGTTAGGTTATACTTAAGTTTACATCCTGTAGGCTCTCTTTAGAGAAGAGGCCTTTTGGCTGCTCATTCTCTCCATAGCAAATATGATGTGGACTTGTGTCAAAGACCATAGATTCCACAAAAGACTCTAATACTTATCAATATCCTGAGTAGCTGGACATGACAGGAATTTGAAGTCCACTAAGTCTAGTTCTCTGCATGGTCCACAGTATCAAAAGAAAAGGGAGCAAGAGGCAATTGCTCCTCAAGTCACAGCAGAATCTAAGTCTCCAAATGCTGATGAACAGTAACAACAGGATCATTATATATATTGGGACTCAAAAGATCCAGTCTGGATATACTCTACAATTGATCCTGGAGCAAACGTAAGTATACACGTTTGTGTATGCCATTTTCATTCAAGCACTTATTAAATGTGGCAAAAAAAAAAAAGGGGAGCAAAATCAGGGATGACTCACAATAGCCTTGGTTAGCAATGAAAATTCTGGTTCTAATTGTAGCTGTAAATTGAGGACTAGCTATAAGCCTAAATCTCCAAGGTTGGATTAACTGTATTTCAGAGTACTGAAAAGAACTTGTTGGTCTAGCTCAGGGGTAGTCAACCTTTTTATACCTACCTCCCACTTTTGTATCTCTGTTAGTAGTAAAATTTTCTAACTGCCCACCGGTTCCACAGTAATGGTGATTTATAAAGTAGGGACAAAACCCCTACCGCCCACCATGAAAGCTGGTATGCCCACTAGTGGGCGGTAGGGACCAGGTTGACTACCACTGGTCTAGCTAAACTGTTGCCTATTAAATGCAGAATCCTGAAGACTGGATGAATTGGTAGACTAGACAAGGGCATATATTCCTCTTTTCAAAAAAAAATGAAAAAGGAGAACGTCTGGAACTATAGCTTGATTTGAATACCTAGGAAGATTCTAGGACAAATAATAAGTCAATCACTCCACAAATGCTGTTGGGTTCTTGTATTCTCTTAACTTGGTTGTTTTCCTGCATATATTTCTAGGTAACATCATCAATCATGGGAAACTGCAGTTTACTGATAATTATGTAGTTTGCTCTGCCAGACTTAGTTCTGGTGTCATTTTTTTGTTGTTAAAGTTATCAAGGAAGAAACTACAGTCCAATCAAGACCAGGAGGGCAAGCTACTATACATAAGTAACCAGCAAACTATTCTTCCATGCACTGGTGATATTATTTAACCTAGAAACTAAGATCTGCAGAAACATCTGCAGAAAAACAACCAAGGACCCACCATTCTCTACTACTGGATCTATAAGCACCTTAAAAATGCATCAGTTTCCACTGATTTGTCAGGAAAAAGTCTTACCAGATTAATAAAAATGCTAGGCAGGTATTTCTTGACTTCAAGAAAGCAACTGATATTGGATACTATGGTACTATAATTATCAAATATGGGGTTTATGTTATGTTTATTAAGTGATCCACAACTGCTTGAAAACTGTGTTCAAAGAGTTAATTCATTAATGGTCCACATTTTTAAAAAATCCAATGGGATGCCACAGAGTCTAGTCCTAGGCCCATGTTTTCAACATTTTTATAAATAACTTGAATTTTCATGACCATTTTCACGATAATGTTTTTCAACAATTTCACAGATATAAAAAAGACCAAGACCTGCTCTTTATCATCAGAAGATATTAAAAAGGATTATGTTGCAGGGTAATAGATTTCAGTTGAATATCAAACAAAACAAAATAAAACCTTCCTAGCAGCAAGAACAATCTGACAATACTATCCAGAGAAATGATGGGTTCCTCTTAATTTGAATGTTCTCAAATGGTGGCTAGATGACTATTGATTAGGAATGATTTAATATAATTCCTATACAGAATAAGGGTTAGAATCAGTGATCTCATAAGCGCCTTCTAATTCTATGATTATTATGCTATGGATTTCAGTGTTCAGTAAACTACCCTTAACCTCCTCAGTCTTTAATTTATCGGAGTCAAAATATTATTCTTTTTTTCCTGCATTATCCTTAAAGCCATGGAATGTTTTATATATCAGCCTTCAGTTTTGAGTGCCAAATTTTTGGAAGTGAGATGATTTCAGCATCCATCATAGTCATGATGGGTTTGTCATTTGTCTCTAAGATTAGCCCAGGTTTTACACCCAGGAGCTCCCTGAAATATTTTCTTAGTACTACCCAATTTCATACTATTCTCTGATCTACTTTCCCAGGAGCAAAACCTCTTTTCCTCCTTCTAATTCACCTTATTGTTTCATCTGCTCTGAAAAATACACAAACATTGTACATCCAAAGTGAAAGTATTACCAACAGAAAGAGTTTGCTTTGGGTAAAGTCCTGTTCAATTCACGATACACATAACTCATTTATTTTTGATACCCTGCAGAAATTGTGTCAGTTATATAGTGTTGGTTTTCAGCCTAAAAGTAGTGGCAAGGTAGGACATTTATGATATTTGAGAAAATGTTACTGAAGGTCATAAGTCAATGATATGGCCATCATTTAAACTTTTGAAGTAACTTTTAACGATTTCCTTTCCTTAAATGACTTGTGTTTGTTATTCTCTTTAATGTAGTCACAAAGCTGAAGCCTCATTCTAAGACTCTTCGCTTTCAACCTAATTTTGAATTTATAACTGAGAGATGAGAAGCCTATACCCATAACATTTTCCCAATTATTTGTGATTTCTCTGGAAATGAGTGTCCTTCATTCTGGTGCTAGTGTCTATATTTTCTGCTTTATCTCTCAATCTATAACTGTCACCCCCACAGCTACTCCTATCATTAGCATTCAAGCTTTCTTGGTGAATTGCTTCTTAGACTTGTTTGCCATTTTCACAGCACATCCATCCATTCTTGTCTGTCAATCATGAATATCCCGTTTCCATCAGTCTCTAATTCAAATTGATTAGAAACAGCGTGCAGCTCCATGTTCCAAGAGCACAACTTTCCCCTTTTCAAGTTTTTCTGTGTGAGTTTGTGCGTGCATTAAAAATAAAAGCCCACAAGTTTGATATCTGAGCTTTTTTCTCTTTAGATATCAGCATTCCCCTATCTATTAAAAAAAAAAAGCTGTGTTCACTCCACAGCTCTGGAAACAGTCCCTCCCTTCCGGCATTCTCCTTGATGTATATGTGCGGATCTCCAATCAAGATTTAGCCATGGATACAATTGAGCTACCAGGCACCATGTCTCCAGAGCATTACTACAGGTACCCTGTCTTCAGTTTGGCTCAAGGATCTATTTCAATCCTGAAAGAGCAGCACAGGCTTTTGATGCCCGATTACTAAGAGTGCCTCAGGACTTGACTGCACTTTGCTACAGAGGGAATATTTCTTTTAATAAGAGAAAGACCAGTTCTTTAGAATGCAATCACCAAAGTGGATAAGAATAAAGTGATTCTTGGTCTATGTTTTTAAAGCAATGAGGCATCACAATTTTAGTGCTTATATATGTAGTTTTTCTTTTGCTACAGTATTGGCTCTTGCCAGACTTGAAGGTTTGGGGTATTTAGCAATAATCCTAACATTTGGAAAGAAAATGGTTTCAGCCGCAGATTGGCTATTCACCATTATTCAATATTTAATACAATTAAATATAAGACTACTTTTTTTTCAAACTGTGAAGACCAAGAGCACAGTTCATTGGAATCTCTTGATTTCTTTCTTTTCTTTTTTTTTTACAAAAGTACTTTCTCTGAGAGTTTTCCATCTGGATTAATGCGAACAACCTTGATTATTGTTAGCTATATCCATTTGTTTGAGTGTGTGTGTGTCTGTGTGCATGTGTATTGAAAATGCTTGTGGCAAAAGCAGAATGGAGTATATTAGTTGCAGATCTGGATACATCACACAAAAGTCTATGAAGAAAAGACTGTTCTATTTTCCAGTGGTGGCCTAGAAAGTGTTTGGCATTGTCTCATTATTATTAAAAGGGTTGCTGTGACGTCCACTGATACTTGGAAACCTTCCTTGTTTTGACAGCCATTCACATTGGCCCTTTGTACTGGCTTCCAGACAAGTGCTGTCTAATTCCAGGACACGAGCCTGCAGCATCTCCAAGTTTCCTCCACACAACCTGAAAAAGTAAATGGGAAAGGCATGTTAAGTTACTTATTTTAGAAAACAGAGATTAGGTACAGAAGGGTTTATTAGGCAGACAGTATTACCTAGTGTCATAAAAAAAAAACCAAGTTATAGAACTAATGGCTAGCTTCTACTGCAGGGATGTCAAACTCATGTCATCATGGCAGCATCATGTGACGTATCGGGACCTTTTTCCCCTTCGCTAAACCGGATGTGGGCGTGGCCATCGCACGACGCAGCCGGCCTGCAGGTTGGGAGTTTGACAGCCCTATTCTACTGTATGCTTTAGCTGGGATACTACATATCCCAGCTAATAACAGAGTTGGACTAGAAGACCTTTAAGGTCCCTTCCAACTCTGTTATTCTATTCTATTCTATTCTATTCTATTCTATTCTATTCTATTCTA
>WNWU01000018.1:18574366-18596560 GCA_012654045.1 Ptyas mucosa | reverse complement strand
TATTCTATTCTATTCTATTCTATTCTATTCTATTCTATTCTATTCTAGTCTATTCTATTCTATTCTATTCTATTCTTTTTCTATTAGTTATACTTTATGCAGATTGCTACCATGTGACATAGCTTCATGTGTCTTTTCTAGCCTGGTGCCCTTGCAACTTCACAATTTAAAGTCAACCTAAGTCTCTTGTAAGAGATAATATAATTTTTTGTAATCACTCTCAGTGTACAAACTAACTCCTCTTTGGAAATGTATCCTTTAAATAATGAAATAAGAGTTGTTAATTTATTTTTTTCTGTTGCAGTGTTTATCCTTTGGAGCTGCACCCATGGGAAATCAGAATGAAGTTTACTGGCCTTTCATAAGGCACCGAAGGGCTGATTATTCACACAGGCATGTGGACCAGGGTATTAGTTTGTTTATTTGGGGCTCGAATGTAAGAGGAAAGGACTTACTTGGACCTTTATATACTGACTGATATTTTGATAGTTGTTGCAATTTCTTTTTATTTAGAGCTAATTAGCTACCTTCTGGTTTAATTTACTGTGAGACACCCAAAGTGGAAACAGTAACATGGGCATCCATATAAATTGTTGAAATAAGTAAAATTAAATTAATAAATTACACATCCAGGGCAGGGGTGAAATGCTACCAGTTCAGATCGGTTCAGCCAAACCAGTAGCGATTGTGGCGGGTGGTTCGGAGAACCAGTAGCGATGGCAGTGCAAGGCTCTGCCCACCCGGCCGGTCATCGTTACTTCCTGGTTTTAACCAGGAAGTAACCTGTTTTTTACCCTCTGCACATGTGGCACATGCACTTCTGAACCAGTGGGGAAGATAAGTAGATTTCACTTCTGATTCAGTGATATATTTTTTAATGTAGATTTTAACCTCTAAACCTGATAAACAATGCAAATGATTCAAGAGGATTGTCATATGACCCTTAAAAGAGCAGAATTAAGAAGTCAGATTTCTGCTTTTTTTTTATCAATTGGAAGATACAGAATTGTTCTTCCAACTAAAAGATGTTTGATTGTTCTTCCTTTTCTATAAATAAAAAAATAACCAAGGCAAACAAAAAAGTTATCATTATTTTTCTACCAGAAAAAAAAATGTTTTATTCATACCAACTTTTCACTTGAAATAAACATTAACCACTAATATGTCTGTTTTACTGGTTTTTAAAATGATTGCTTTCATGTTTTTAAGAATACAAACTTATAATAACCTTATAATAACTAAAGGAAGAGCCAACGTGGCACAGTGGTTAGAGTGCAGTACTGCAGGCTACTTCTGCTGACTGCTGGCTGACTGCAATTTGGCAGTTTGAGTCTCATCGGCTCAAGGTTGACTCAGCCTTCCATCCTTCCAAGGTCGGTAAAATGAGGAACCAGATTGTTGGGGGCAATATGCTGACTCTGTAAACCACTTAGAGAGGGCTGCAAAGCACTGTAAAGCAGTATATAAGTAAGTGCTATTGCTATTATAATTTCATTATTGCTAGCCATCTTGGCCATCATTTTGTAGCAGAAAAGAAAATCTAAAGGTATTAAATAAATAAACAAACAAATAAACAAACAAACAAATAAATAAATATGTATTTTCTATTGATTTTAATTACTTTTATTCTAATTATTTAAGAAAGACATCAATAAGCTTTATTCTGTTTTGTACATACCAATACTTGAGTGGCTTATGAATATTACCATTTTGTACCATCCATGATGCATTTCATAACAAATTGTTTTCAGCTTAATGAGGAACAGAAAATGTTTTCCCAAAAGACAATGCTGGAAGATAATGCTGATATAGCAAGAAAGTGACCTCCAGCTGATGAGAAAGGACAGACTGCACAACAGAATATGCAGATTAAAGGGCAGTCAGTTGTCTTGTGAACTTTACACTATCTATGTGAACAGCAATGACTCTATTAAATCCTAACTCCTTTTTAGTGCTCTGAAAATGATATTGTTATTTTAAGATGAATGCTATGCAGTACATAATTACTATATAAATGCAATTTACATATAAAAGGTTGATTCCAAACCAGTGAACTTGTTTTTATGTGCCATTAAATTCAATGTGAATTAATTCAAATTATTAACTTGACCTGCAGATTTTAATATAAACTAACTGCAACTATTTATCTTTGGAACCACCCCAGAGATGTTATCAGGCCAGAGAAGTTCATTAGCGTATGATCACATTCATAGGATATGACCAACACACAACTTTATGTGTGTATATATACATTGCACGGACCTCCTAGCTGGTGGGATCAATGACAAATGAATGTTGTTTTGCAACCTAATTTCTAGAGATCTTGGGGTATTCATACGATAAAAGTGGGCATTGACTTTTCTTCTTGATTGCATCATTAAAACATAGCAAAAATGGCCAGTGCTGTCCTTATAACTAGCAGGGAATGCTGCACATGATTTGATACATAAACACTATGTGAAAGTCATAACTCATCAAAGCCATGATGGAAGTTGGAGGTCAGTATCTAAACTAGATTGCCTTTTCCTTTTTCTTACTTCATGCCTTGACTTCTTTAGCGTACTATTTAAAAAAGTAATTAATTTTCAGAAAATAAAATAATATTATACTGATGCATATTTGAGCTGAGGGGGCCAGTTTGGTATAGTGGTTAAGGCACCAGGCTAGAAACTGGGAGACCATGAGTTCTTTGGCACAAAATCAACTGGGTGGCTTTGGGTCAGTCACTCTGTTAGCCTTACAAAGAACCAGGGAAGGCCAAACCACTTCCACTAATCCTAACTGAGAAAATTGTAGGGACCTGTCCAGGCAGTCACCAGGAGTCAACTTTGACTCAAAGACATAGATACACACACACCAAAAAAATTGTGTTGAATTTTTATTTCTTTGTATCTATCTCTTGGCTTAACAGATAAATAAAATGTCATAAATTAGCATCAGCATTATTGATAAGTAATTTATCGCTCTCCTAAATCAAAAGTTTGGCAATTCAGTGGCCAGGGAATATGTTGAGTTTTGCCTAATTCAAACTACTACTGTAAATTGCTTCAGACTGGATTGCTGCCCATATGATAGAAAGTGAGAAATTTAGCAAGTGATCCAAAGGGGTGTCCCCACAGTGCAGTAAAAATAACCAAGATCATGACCACGATGGTGTAATTGAAGCTCTGCCTATTTATATATATATATATATATATATATATATATATATATATATATATATCGCTCATACATTTAAAAAAATATATGTATAAAAAAATGGCAGAGCTTTTGTTGCATCATCATAGCTACCATCTTAATTTTTTTAAAAACACATTCTGAGGGACAGCCCTGCCTAAATCATATTATTATGTTTTCAAGAAGTGTTTTGACATTCTGGAAGATCAGAAATCAAATCTGCAACTTCAGTTTTGTTTCCATTTCTTTATGTAATGGAAAAGGAAGGAACAAAGAAGTGGTATCAAATGATTGGCAATTCTACCTTCTCATTCAGTCTTTTTAATAATTATACTTTGAATGTGCCTATTCTAAATAGGAATGTCCTAAAACAAATATATTACCATATCAATGGTGGGTTGCTACCGGTTCGTCCCGGATTGAACAAACCGGTAGTGGCGGCTGTGGGAGGCTCCACCCACCTACCTGGACACTTCTGCGTATGCGCAGAAGCATTGCGCGCACGCATGAGCATGCACGCATGAACAAACTGGTAGCAAACTAAATTGAAACCCACTACTGTCCCATATATTGATATAATATGACTAGCCACTGAAAACCACTAAAAGAATGAAGGACCTCATTTTCAAATCAAAGTGTTGGTTTAAATACATATTACCTACATTGTTTTAGGAATTATATCCAAATAATGTATCTAAAAGAATAGATGTTTTTCCAATAAATTATATTTAATTCTATCCAAAGAGCAAAAGATTGAAGCTATATTAGAAATTAAAGTCTTCTGGGATAAGAATACACAAAATTTAAACATACCATTTTCATTTAATACTGATTTCTTAGAAACATTAGCTTTCCCTTATAATGAGGAAAACATGTGAGGAAAAGGTACCGGAATTAAATCCAAGAGATGGAGCATCAGTCTTACTGCCAGAGATAATAAATAGTTGCAAAAAGGCTTCAGTTCTGATGTTAAAATAAAAGTTCAGTTCAAGCTGTGCTCTGTAACATACTGGGAAGCTTCAGATAAGTTCCCACTATCTAGGGAGTCTTACAGAAAAGTAGAATACCAAAAAAAAAAGTTACTATTTAATATTTTTTTTAAAAAAAATACATATTTCTTTAGGTTTCACTGAGATAGTACAATTACATAATTATAAATCTTAATCTGATTTTCTTACCCCAAATTTATAAAAACACTCTTTATACAGTAATTTTGAATTTGGAACCGTTTATTGACATGTAAGGACTTCTTCCAGATCTGTAATTATTCTTCCCCAAAACCAACCAAGTTAATCTTTCTAAATCAAGCAAACAGAAAATAATTTTAAGGGGGATTGTTCCAAAATTCTGCAGAATTGGTAAAATGCCAGACAACTGGAGAACAGCAAATCATAGAATAGAATCACAGTTGGAAAAAGTGGTTTAGGCTGAGTGCAGTGCAAAAAAAACCCACAAAAAACCAAATGAAATCTTCCCAGGCAAATGGCTGTCTAACTTCTACTTGAACATTCATGATAAAGAGCTATATCTACATAGAGGGAAGCATGCTTGAACTGGGGCTCTTCAACATCTTCATAAATGGTCTAGATGAGGGGAAAGAAGGGGAACTCATCAAATTTGCAGATGACACCAACCTGGGGGCAATTGCCAATACTTTGGAAGATAGACTCCAGATTCAGAAGGATCTTTTTTTTAAAGTTTTATTAGATTTTTATTTTAAAATATACATCAATACATGAGCAGTGTGGCCTCTGGGTATAATTCATTTTGATACAAATAGCAATAATAATAACAACAACAATATTTTCTTACATTAATCAAACTTACATAATCCTAGTATTAATATACATGTTTGCTTTAGAGTAGTTATTCAATATTTCAATGTTCCATTTTAATGCCAATGATATTATAAAGCATACAAAATAATATGATCTTTCAACTTCTAATCTTTCCATCTGGTTATTACTTATATTCTATTATATAAAAATTATATCTGCTAATATTCCCCCTATTTCTTATTTCTACCTCTATTCTAGCTTCTAGGCAGGCCACCATTACTAATCCTAGTATTAATACACGTTTATATCAAGACATAGTCCTTCATTATTTGGTTATTCAAAGTCTCAGTAAACCATTCTAGTACTAATAATCCTATTATTTAATCATACCTAATAGTATCATCTTTCAATCTCCAATCTTTCCACCTAACTATTTATATTATTTATAAAAATAAGAAATAATGTTTCTTATTTCTACCTCTATTCTGGTTTTTAATCAGACTATCGTTATATTAGGGGAAAAAAGAAAGGAAAAAAATCCTTTCTATCCATCATCTCTTGCCTGTTTTAATACTTCAATTCTTATTCATTTTTTAGCTTGCCTCCCATGCTCCTCTCTTGGATCTTTATCTCTATTAGCATCTGTGTCTTCACCATTCAGTCTGAATATTTCTCCCATCTCTATCCTCCTAAGCTGCCAGGTCTCCAGAGTGTCCATCCACACCCCTATCTCCCTTTCAAAAGTATCTGATCAGGTTATCTGATTCCATGGAACTCAGAAAGTTCAATAATCATAGTTCTTTACATGTCAGGATTATTGATCAGTTCCATTTAAATAGTCCAGGCAGCTTTCCACAAATCAAGTCACTTTACTTTACTTAAGAGTCTTCTTTATTCTCACGATAGAGTCTCCAGTAATCATAAAGTAAATAGTTCTCCGTGATCTGCAGGGTGACCCTCTTTTCTTCACCATCCCTACAGGGTGGCTTTAGTTCCTTTCAGAGCCCTCCAACAGGAGACCCGCTCTTCACTTCCAATCTCACCACGATATCAGCTGGAAGTCCCAGATTCAGAAGGATCTTGATAGACTTGTGCATATTCAGCAAGATGCAGTTCAGTGGCAAGAAAAGTAAGGTCCAGGACTTAGGCAGGAAACCCCAAATTCGTATTATGAATAGGTATAGGGAATAGGGGATACCTGGCTCAACAGAGGATCTAGATGTCCTACTAGACCATCATTTACATAAGAGCCAGTAGTGCTGCAGCTGCCAAAAAAGCAAACACAGTTCTAGGCTGCACCAACAGAAGGATAGCATCAAGATCATAGTAAGTGTTAGTACAACTCTATACTGCACTAGTGAGGCCACATTTGGAGTATTGCATCAAATTCTGATCAGCACAATACAAAAAAACATATGCTGGGGACCTAGAAAGAGTGCAGAAAAGAGTAACAAAGATAAGGGGTCTAAGGCTAAATCACATGATGAACATCTATGGGAACTAGGTATCTTTAATCTAATGAAGAGAAGACTCAGAGGAGACATGATAGCAGTCTTCCAATACCTGAAGGACTGTCACAGGGAAGACGGTGTTGATTTACTCTCCATAGCACCTGAAGATAGAACAAAAAGCAATGGGTAGAAGCTTGTCAGAAGGAGATTCAACCTGGAAATATGGAAGAACTTCCTGACAGTGAGAACGATTAATCAATGGAGTAGCTTGTCTCTCCGAGTTGTGTGTGTTCCATTGCTGGAGATTTTCAAGAAAAGATTGGACAACCATTTGTCTGGGACAGTATAAGGCCTTGGGCTGGGGGATGGATTAGAAGATTTCCAAAGACCTTCCAGCCCTATCATTCTATAAACTCTGTGGGCTAAGAGTTTGCTTATAAATCTCTTGCTATGTAACTTATGAGAAAGATCTTTTGATGTGGCTGGACAAAAACAAAAGGCAACTTTAGACTGCATCAACGTAAGTCTTTTTGTCCCCAATTTATGCAAAATAATTACTGCATCCAATTGTGGCTATCTTAAAGAGGGATTCAGAGAAACTAGAACAGGTTTATAAAAATGCCACAAGACTGATTACAGGACTAAAACTAAGCGCCACAGATTCTTTGGAAGGAATCTGGCTTGTTTAGATTTCTTGTTAACTCTCAGAGGACTAATAAATGGAATAAGTCATTGAGCTCTGAAAAGATGTCACACTATAACGTATTCTCAGTGGTTCCAGAGTGCAAGGCACAGAATAATGCTTTTAAAATGAAGAAAGGCACATTCTGCTAAATATTAGGGGAAAAACCTTCCTAATAATAAAAGCAGTGGATAGTGGAACCTATAGCCATAGGGGTTGTGGGCTCCCTTCACTTGATGTGATCAAGGTAGAAGCTAGACAGCCACCTGTCAAGGAAATTTTAATTTGTATTCTTGTCCAAGAGATTGGAGTCAATAATTTACATGGCCTTTCAACTCTATGAGGTAAAGATTTGGAATTTGCCTTTTTTTAACAGCAGCTGCACACTGGGTGGACCTTTTCATTGAACATAACTCAATATGCCTTTCCTGTTTGATTAGTATGGGAATTGTTGAGAACCAAAGCTTCTCAGGACAGAAAACAGAGTTAATAATAGTTGTTTACTACAAAGCCAAGAGGTAAAGGGAAAAATGTTAATTAAACCATGTAAAGGGTGACATTAAAGAAGCATCAAAATAAAATTACAATGGATATAGAAAGATGTATTTTAGGTTGATAGAGGCCAATATGAATATTGTATGGGTCACAACAAAGATTCTTATCTAGCCATGCTACATTTTCTATCAGAGAACTTTAAGTGTCAGAAAACCTATGATGTAGACCAGATCAGGGGAAAAAAACCTAGAACAATACTTCACTGAAATACTCTGTAATGACACTATTTTATAATCCTGCATTTTTCTCACCTTCCCTCTTATACTCCAGGGACAATGAGTCTTTTTAAAAAATATGTTCTCACCTCTGTGGATTTAATGCATGTTTCTGTACCTGCTGTGACTTCTGAATGGCTTCTCCAAGGTCATCTCTTTGGCTCTCTACATTAAGCCGTGCATAAATTTAGAGTCTAACCACATCAAACCACACTAGATTTAATGTCCAGGAAATTCCCTGAAGTCTTCTAGTGAGCCTGACAGTCATTGACAATTTATACCCCATTAATGTATAAGTTTAGATTTCTGTTCTGCCATCATGCAACCTTTTATAGTAGTTTATACTTTACTGAATTTGCCATTTTGAAGCTTTAACTTAGGAGAGAGAGTTTTTTGGTCCTATTTACAATGCCTTTTTGATGTTACCACTCTCAATAGTTTATATCATCAGCAGACATGGTCACAACACTGTTCAGCCATAATTTTAGACCATATATACAGTATGTATACAAGTTTAAAAGTACTAGATCCAATTCTAGGGGACCATATCACATTTTGCCAGTGTGGTAATTTCCCATTGTTAACCAGCTGTCAGTTTATAAAAGCACCTGTACCCTTATCCCATGACAACTGAATGTGGTGAGGGATGACATCAAGGCTTTGGGTCTAGCAAATGAGATGATTCTCTTTATGAAATGGGAAGGAAGTAGCATAGAAACTGCACACATGGAGCCTCTACACCATATACCAATTCTTAGTGTCTGGTTCCACATAATACACTAAATCCTATGTTTTGAATAACAAAACATAAATGTTGTGTCATGCTTTCTCACTGATGGTCTCTCTACAATCTAGAACAGGGGTGTCAAACTGGCAGCCTACGGGCCGGATGTGTCACACACAGTCCACGCCCACCCCAGTTCCGCAAAGGGAAAAAACATCGCGAAACATCACGTGACGGCAATGTGACGCCATGAGTTTGACACCTGTGATCTAGAACAACCTACTCCAAATAGCCAGAACGTCATCATTATATTTTTGAAGAGCCATAAAGCATAGGAGTTACCAAAATTTTGTTTCTCATGAACAGTAATACATAAGAGCTGTTGTTACATATGCTAATGGTTTGCTATTATTTTAGACTTTTTGTGTTGTTATTTGTAAGCTACTTAGAGCAGTCTCTAAGAGAAACAAATAAATAACAAGAAATAAAAATAACGTGCTATGCCAAAACAAATATGAATAAATAAATCCATCTGTCCAGAGTTGCTAGTTTAATATAGAGACCTTGTATATTAGAAAATGCCTTATCTTATCTTATCACAATTTACTGTCCTGACTCCATTTTAATCTTGTCAAGCATGTTATGACTGTTGCAATGAGAGAAGGTGGCAGGATTATCCTACCATTCCAAAGAGTACAGGTAGTCCTCAATTTTCAACAGTTCATTTAGTGACTGTTCAAAGTTACAACGGCACTGGAAAAAATGACTTATGACCATTTTTCACACTTATGACCATTGCAGCATCCCGATGGTCATGTGGTTTACACTTGGATGCTTGATGACAGATTCATATTAATGATGGTTGCAGTGTCCCAGGGTCGATCTTCTGACAAGCAAAGTTAATGGGGAATGCTGATTCACTTAATAACTTTGTTATTAATTTAACAACTGTAGTGATTCACTTAACATGTGGCAAGAAAAGTCATAAAATGGGGCAAAACTCACTCAACAAAATTCTCACTTATCAACATAAATTCTGGGCTCAATTGTGGTTGTACGTCAAGGATTACCTGTACACATAATAGAGCTTTAGATTCTTGAATGTTATATGAACAACCGTATTTTGACTTATTCTAAATGATTCAATAACATCTCTATTGTCAAGTGTTGATTCTATATTCTTACTCAAAAGGATATATTAGCATTTTTAATTACAAATAAAAAGTATTTCCTTAATGCTAAAATTTGCATTTTCCCCTTTTTCTTTTTCTTTTAATTTAATCTAGTTTTGAAAGTACAGGAAAATGCAAAAAAAAAAAAAAGCCTACTGACCTCAGTAAAAAAGAGCCGGGGTGGGGTATGAAGTTGTAAGAGAAATGTGTTTCAGTGTACTTCATTTTGTCTTGTTTTTGCAGCTCAAAATTGTATTCTGAGAAATCTTATGAATTTTTTAAAATGCTGACAATATACTTTGAAAGTATTTCAGTATGAAAATGCAACCAATTACTTTTTAATATTGTTTTGTACATTTACTGGCTTTACGGGAATGTGGATATTGCGCTGCTTAGGTCAGCATTATATGCTGTATATTTTTGTTCCATATAGAAGGTTGTCCAGAATCTAAGCAATCTACTTTATAGCTCCATTTAGATGTTTATGAAGGACAATACGATGAGACTTTTTTTTCTTCAGTAAAAGTGGATATCTATCCAGTCTCATTTTCACAAATAGAAGACAATGTCATGACTTTAAAATATATTTTTGTAAAAAAAAACCCAAAGCTCTAAAACACAGATTATATGGGGGAACAATAAAAATGAAACTTTTGAGGTTTTATTTCTCTGTCAGACAATGTTTCTGGAGGATTACCTTCATCTGTTGAAATCTATTCAGGCTACTAGAGGAACCAGGCATGTAAATTGAATCTAATATTGAGTTCAAGGTTCAATGTGCTACTTTTTGAAAAATAGTCTGATTAGGGTTTGATCAAATCAATGGTCCCCCATTTTTGCTTGGAACAAGACCTATGCATTCCTTTCCAGGAAACCACAAAGGATTTATTTCTCAGGACTTGCCTGCTAGGTTCCATATAATCTTTGTACTTTTGGTTCTAAACCTGTTCTGTTTTGTCTGAAACCGTTGGACACAATACTTGAGGTAAGATATGACCAATGTAGAATAATGAGGAGGTATTATTTCCTAAGACTGACTTGAACATAAAAGCCTGTCTTCAACTACTATCTGAAAACTACTGTTTTCAGCTTGCAGTCAATTGCTTCATTTTAGCCCATTCCTCTACCCTATCAACTTCTTGACTTCCATTTCTGAATTCTACTATATTAGCTATCCCCAAATTTAATTGGAATTCCCTTCACTGCTGCTTATTATTATTATTAGTTATTAGTTATTTAAATGTATTACCTGTCCATCTCCAATGGATAAGTCATTAAAATGTTTAATAGAGGGCCAAACTGTAATTGTGGCATCCTACACACTTCAATCTAGTTTGATGAGGAATGAATTATGAGCATTCTTTAATAGTTCAGATCAGCTGAACTGTCATGCCACCTAGTCCATACTTAATAAGCTTTTAAATCAGAATATTATGAGATGCTTTGTCAAATACTTTGTTGAAATCAGAATATACGATGCCTCAACATTCCCATAATTTACAAAGAAAATTCCCAATCAATATATGAAATAAGGTTAGTATGCAAGTCTGCTTCTTTGCAAATCCATGATAGTTTCTGTCTAATTATTAGGTCTGTGCAGAGCAATGTAGGTTCACTGTGATGAAATGGTCCCCACACCATGAAGCTAATGTGAATTCACTTCATCAAAATAAAAAGGCATCTGATTTACCTAAACAAAGTAAATCATAAACCACTTCGGACCATCACCTCAGGATAAGACTTGTCTCAGCCTTTTCAACCTGTATTCACTGAAGTACTTCCAGATTTGACAGCTTCAGGATTGCCCACAGCAATTTTGGCAAAAGACCTGGAGAAACCTCCAAGCTGGTTGCCTTTGAAATAAGTAATCCTGCAGCTTTCACTGAAGCCATTCTGGAAATGTTTCAGTCAATACTCTGGCAGAAGGCTTCTGAAGAAGTCACTTAATAGTCTTCTCCCATGGCTAAAACTCTGAGAGAGAAGGCTAAGAAAATCCTTGAACTGTAGGAAGATGAAGCCTCACAAGCCTCATAAACCTTTAACATTATTATGTGATTTTTTAGTGATATTTATAAGAGTGAAGAGGAATTGTCTTGGGCCACTTACAATATACACTATATACTTAATTTTTTTCTTTACACACAAAATGCCCTTATTGCTAGAGTTTGTTGAACAAATCTAATAACAAACATGTACTTGGAAATTTTCTACATTTATGATCTAACCAATTATGTGTAGAAGAAGCTGAGCTGGAAGGTGGGTTAAATATGTCATAGGTTTGGAGTAACTGTGTTGTCACAAAATACCTAAATCCAGTCCTTTCTCCCCCGCTGCCCCCCCGCCTCCCAATGAATTCTGTTTATCCTTATTTATCATTAATTTATCTCTGACCTTTAGTTGACTAGATTCTTGCCTTACAGGTAGCAATAATAAATTTTTCTGTGCTTTGAACTCAATGAATGTTCCTGGTTATTCACACCTGACAAGTAATTGGAAAAAATTTAAAAAAATAATAAAGTTGACGACCTTGTAAACTTAAGGAATTTTGGTGAACTATTTTTTTAGTTTCTAAAACTGGTATTTGCTATTCTTTAGAAATGTAAAGGTCCATAGTTCTTTTAAAGCTCATGTGCCACAATTAAATTGGGACTTCGGTTGGCTCCTGACCTTCGCACCTTCTGCCACGAATTAAAAACATGGCTGTTTACATCGCCCAACCTGGACTGAGGGGGTTTGACTGTTTTAATGGGTTTTGATATATGTTTTAATTGTATATTTATGCATTTGTGTACTTTTCGTGTGTAGTTTGTGTTTTATTGGGTTTGTTTTTGTTTGTTGTGAGCTGCCCTGAGTCTACGGAGATAGGGCGGCATACAAATTTAATTAATTAAATAAATAAATAAATAACCAACCAACCAACCAACCAACCAACCAAGATGCCTTACTTAAAGAAATTACTATTTGGGTATTAAAGCAGTACTGAGCTTACATTTCACCTTTTGCATTCAAGCAGTCATACAGGTCTCCTCTTCAAAATGATTTCATTTTAAATGCTAATAACTGCTAATAACTATTTCTATAACTCAAGGATATAATGTAATATTATACAGCCTACACTCACATTTGTTCATACTGTATGCAATCACTATTTTGTTTCTAATTGCTCAGACTTGACCAAAATTTGTCCAAATGGAAATAGACTTTTTAATTTAAGTAGATTATGCATTATCAATTGTGGCTTTCTCTCCATTTTCATAGGTCCATTTTTATTGTCCTGAACCCTGTTGCTACTTTAATGTATGCTCAATCCTCACCATTTCCAAAAAAACAAAAATTAGATGTTGAAAAGCTGTTGCTGTAAGATGATTTCCTGAAAATTCTGTTTATTTCCTTAATATTAAGTTGATGGTAAGAGGCACATCTCTCAGAGGCCTAAAAATCATTTGGTTATTTTGTATAACAGAGATAGCTGACAGAAAAGAATATAGTAGGTTCAGGTTGAACTGTGGGTTCCTTGGTGCTATATGAATTTGATTGTTTGCTTGCAGACATTTCATTGCAAAACTAGGTAACACACTAAAAAGCACTGACGATTTTATTTAGTTGGTAACATGTGTTACCTAGTCAGGTAATGAAATATGTGCAAGCAAACAACCAAGTCAGAGAGCGCCAGGAACTCCAGAAATATCGAATTCAGCATTGTGTGATGTGGTTTATACATTAGTTTTTCTCCAAACATTTTTCCAAAGTAATAATATGCACCTACCAACTGCAAAACACAAATATAAAATGACTGTGGGACTTTAATATGTTCCCCTTAAATAAAGAAAGACAGGCAGAAACTAATGAAACTGTGAACTTTGAAATAATCTTTCCCGATCTTATGATAATAGATCTTTGTGTCACCAAATGATTTGGAGCAGATTAAGGACAGATAAAAAGTATTTGTTCACATTAAATGTATTATCAGTTTATGGGGTTTACTTTCCTGAAATATGTATTGACTTTAAAAGCACTATGGTGGACAGGTTTAGCAGTAGGCTCTTAGCATGATAACTGAGATGTGCATGTCCAGAAGCAATTTCAACTCTATACACCATCCTTCTGATTTTCGTATCATCTTTAACTACTCCATCAGGCCATTGTATATTTCACCTGTTTCATTTGCATTCTGTATTATTCACAAACATTCTTTGAAATGTAAAATGGAGGCAGGATAATGGCACATAGGTTTCCTAATAAAACATACAAAACACAGGGCAATGCACTGGAAAGTTACTTCTATTTGATGCAAAGATAAGCTATTTCTCAGAGGTGGCCAGAGACCAGATGTTTTGTAGATTACAATATGCCACCACTTCTTTGCAGTCTATCTTTTCTAGTGACCGGGGTATATCTTGCAGTAATGTAAGGTAAATTGCTGTGTGGTAAGATTAAATATCTTAGCTTCAAACGATGAGAATGTTCAACAAGGAATATTTCTCCTTCACGACGTCCTGTTTGTAAACTTTCCTGAAATATATTTGCCCATTCTATGTTGGAAATAGAATGCTAAACTAGATCATCTTGTATCAGTTTGATGGTTTTAGATTCCAGATTTTGTAATTTATAGTTCAATATAACTGGAAACCACAGTCTGAAGAAGGCTGACTAGAGAGACTAGCTGATATGACTTTCCATGATTTGAGGAAAAAAAAAAAAACCCTATCCATATGATGTCTGGATGAAAAGACAAGGTTCTTTATAGCTCACTAATGCAATCTTTTCAAGCTTGGAGGACAGAGCACACTAGTTCACAACCCAGATCAAGACAGATAATAAAGAATGATTTGTGAATAGCATGTAAGAGATGAGAACTAGCATTCAGGGTTTATTATGTTTTCCTATGAAATATGCTGATGCTTTGAAAACAATGGATTATGGATGGTTACAGAACATACAAGTTGGAGATTTGGCATATGTGCCAAGCACAGCAAGGCATGTTACCTTGAGGGCATTAACCATCGCTTCAGGCTGCTGAGAAGATAAGGAGGCCTGTTCATTGAAGCTAGCTGGATGGCTCGGAGAACAGACATTCCCATCTGCCTCTGATGGCATCCTAATGGGATCCTTAGTAAAAAAAAATCAAAAGCTATTTAATAGTAAAAAGTAGGCCGAGCTAATCAAACAAAACAATTCCCATACCCACCCTTCCTCTTTATTTTAATTCCCATTGGGCAAATACAAAATTCACACATATATACAATTTTAAAATATGTATCATAGACCCTCATAAATGTGGAAGTTCCTGGTGCAACAAATGATCTTTGAGTGAAGTTTCTTCTATTTCTGTCATATCAGGATAGCGTCAGCCCTATCAGATAGACCAGATTAAGAAACAGATGTGTCTGCCTAAATCTACTTTTATTAGAACAGTTGTAGCACAGTAATAGGACCTTTCAAGTTTGAATCTGCTTGCTTTCCTCCCTCTTTTATCGCCATGAGAATTGGAAGGGGAGGGGTCGTCCTGTCTGAGACATTTATATAAATCTCTTTCTTGATATGGGTTCAAACTACATTTATCTGATTGTTGCCTTGGTAACAGATCTTCCCGCTATTCATCAAGACCACATCCTATAAGCTCTACAGATAACAACAAGCCTTGATTAGTCTTAGAAACCAAAATTTCTAACTTCAGTCTAATACAAATTACAGCACATTTAAATCCTACTGCAAACAAGTTCAATTTAATATGCCTTATTAATTTTCACAAGATTTAAGTGCAGCTGACTCCATCAAATTGAGACCTAGTGTTTTATTTTCACAAACGCAAAGAGACCGCACTGTATTAATATAAGATACCGTATCCATCATTATCAGTAAAAGGGAAATGGGTATACAAATCAGTCTCAGATCCAGTAACATACACATTGTACACTAAAATGTCTGAACAAAATCTCCATTTTCCAATGATTTTACTTGTTTTACACAAATCCCTCTGAAAGTAAAGTTCAAAATCCTTCCTGCAGTGTTTAAAGGAGTTCAAGGTGAAACTGCAGTTGCTGGGGCAACCTAATCCAGCCATTTGCTTTGGTAAAATGCTAAAAATATCCTTACTGCAAGGAAGGTAATAATAGCTTGGCCAGTCACAACCAAATCAAATCAGATCAGATTCTTCAGAGATGCTTGTGATATTATCAACCCTTCCATTTAATTAAAACACTGAGAAGAAACAATTGTGGGGGATGGAAAGGAGCACACAATCTTAGTTAAGGATTGTCTTAAACCAGAATGAACAATTTTTTTCAGGCCAAGTAGGAGACAATTTTCCACAATGAATGAACAAATGTAATATTTTGACTCAATTGTTTAATTGGGTTCTCTATCTAATTTTAGGACATGTGTGGAGAACAGATCACACTCATATTTATGAGAAATCATGAATATTGAAAAGAGTTCAGAAATTTGCCTCTGATTTTTGTATGACAGTTTGCTTTAGAATAGAATAGAATAACAGAGTTGGAAGGCACCTTGGAGGTCTTCTAGTCCAACCCCCTGCCCAGGCAGGAAACCCTACACCACTTCAGACAAATGGTTATCCAACACCTTCTTAAAAATTTCCAGTGTTGGAGCATTCACAACTTCTGCAGGCAAGTTGTTCCACTTGTTAATTGTTCTAACTGTCAGGAAATTTCTCCTTAGTTCTAAGTTGCTTCTCTCCTTGATTAGTTTCCACCCATTGCTTCTTGTTCTACCCCCAGGTGCTTTGGAGAATAGTTTGACTTCCTTTTCTTTGTGGCAACCCCTGAGATATTGGAACACTGCTATCATGTCATCCCTAGTCCTTCTTTTCATTAAACTAAACATACCCAGTTTCTGCAACCGTTCTTCATATGTTTTAGCCTCCAGTCCACTAATCATCTTTGTTGCTCTTCTCTGCACTCTTTCTAGAGTCTCCACATCGTGGCGACCAAAACTGAATGCAATATTCCAAGTGTGGCCTTATCAAGGCATTATAAAGTGGTATTAACACTTCACGTGATCTTGATTCTATCCTATTCTTTTCTATTCTTGCTTTTCTGCAAGCTCAATTCTTACAAGTTTTGCCACATTTTAAAACTTTCTGAATCTAGCTCCTGCCTATTAGATCCGTCTCTTTTTCTCTCCACAGCATTTTACGAGAGTTTGCCTAAGTGGTAAATGTCTTATTCCATCCAATAGCTTAGTTGTTTTATTATGCAAGCTAAAAAAAGTTTTACTTTTTAATAAAACCCATTTTAAATCACAAGGTAAGGCTAATGTTCTCTAGCCATTATCTCAAAGCTGTTAGGGCCAGATATCTTACAGACTTGATTCTCCTGTTGTTATTTCTATTATGCCCAGTTTACGGCTGAATAAATTCCCAGGCTGCGAGAGAGTTTCATTTCTATCACACGCTGTCTTCCACCCACCCCTGACCCTGGGAAGATGGTGGCAGCAGAGGCAAACAATTATACCAATGTAGCCAGACACTGTGCCATGCGCCCCAGGACAAGAGAGGTGGAAACAAAAGAGGCAGGTGGAGGAGTCAAGACCTTTTCACCCACAGCATGTCCTCAACATGTCAGCTATTTACTACTGCTGCTGTCAAACCCCCACAAGGCAGAAAATATGCTCAGATTCTACTTGAATTGAGCTCCAAAGAGATTTGCAAAATGGTAAACTATCACAACACTGTGTAAGTGTCTCCTAAAATTGGTATCATAGCTGCCTTTCACTCAGAAATTTCCTGCATCTGTCATACACACTCGCACACAAATACACTTGAAGCACTGTCAAAATAACTAAAATTACAAATATGAGGATGTACATGCTGGTTGAACTTCAGTGTAAAAAAGAAAAGTGTGTGTGTGTTTGTGTATAAATATAAACAGGGAAAGATATCTCTTCCGTAATGAAATAATAATCTTTTTATGGGGAACGAGAGAAGAACAGTTTGATTAAGTTTAGACCTAGTTGGTGGTGGGTCAAATACCTATTGGAGAATAATTGCAATGGTTGTTCAAAATCTGGGTAGCAGAAGGGCTACTTAAACTGCAGTGAAGATCTGTAACTCTTATTACCTGCAGAGAAAGATTCACCATTTGTAAAGTGCAGGTAAAGATCTTGTAAAGATTAATATAAGTTTGGTGCCAAAGCATTATCTATAATTAATCCTTCTACTTCTATGTTCTGATACTAGAGTAGTAAAAAGATTTTTTTAAAAAAATATATGGTTTTAAAATATATATTAAAGACTGCATGATTTCCTTTAGAAACACTTTACAGACTTTGTACTCTCCAGGTACATAAGGTAATAATGTTTATTAGAATTATTATTTAAACAATATTTGCTGCAGTAATATTTATCAAATTATTTGCCTTCAGGAAGACGTTAATTTATTTGCTAAATAGCAAGTCCCTGCTTTGGCATAATACCAAAAGTTTTACAATATAGAAGGTTTTGGATCTTTTCTTGGGCAGCTGTGACCAGACATTCTGTGGATGTCCTTATACCGGTATGTTTTTCTTAAATATTTATAAAATATAAATGGCTGCCTAATTCAAGCAACTCAATTCTTCATGGTGCTTGTGGGGTACAAAACAGAACAGAACAGAATTTTTTAATGGCCAAGTGTGATTTGGGCACACAAGGAATTTGTCTTGGTGCATATGCTCTCAGTGTACATAAAAAGAAAAGATACATTTGTCAAGAATCATAAGGTACAACACTTAATGATAGTCATAGGGTACAAATAAGCAATCAGGAAACAATATCAATATAAATCGTAAGGATACAAGCAACAAAATTACAGTTATACAGTCATAAGTGGAAGGAGATGGGTGGTGGGAATGATGAGAAGATTAATAGCAGTGCAGATTTAGTAAATAGTTTGACAGTGTTGAGGAAATTATTTGTTTAGCAGAGTGATGGCATTTGGGAAAAAACTGTTGTTGTGTCTAGCTGTTCTTGTGTGCAGTGCTCTATAGCGTCATTTTGAGGGTAGGAGTTGAAACAGTTTATGTCCAGGATGCGAGGGGTCTGTAAATATTTTCACAGCCCTTAACCAAATTAACAGCAAATTAACCAAAATATAGGAGAAAAAATGTCATTAAATAGAACTAAAATAATTCTAAAGGTATGGGGGTTCATTCCAAAGGGCAAGGACCACCACCAAGAATGCATACCTCCTGGGTCTAATAAGATGTTATTGTTTCAGAGAAGAGACCTATAGCATAGTCTTATTGAATGTAAGGGATAGGCAGATACCATTGGAGACAGAAGGCACTTACCAGTGATCTTTAAAAGTGTTAACTAGCACTCTGAATTGCATCCAGAAGCCTACTTGGAGCTAGTGAGGTGTTACAAGATCCAATGAGGCGTGCCCAAAACTACTGATGCCATTGTTCTGGACCAACTGAAGCCAGATGGTCTTCAAGAGCAGTACCATGTAGAGTATCTTGCAATAATCCAACTGGGAATTGACTAAAGCATGGTCATAAAGTATCACTGGAAGAAGCTGAGGAATACCCTTCCTTCCAGGGTGGATAAAAATCGATGATTTTTTTTAATTTAAAAAAAATCAGATTTTTTAAATTGAAATTGGATTTTTTAAATTGAAATTGGATTTTTTTTTATTTTTATCAAATTTATTTTAATAAAATACTTTTGGAGTAAAAATCTATCTAAAGATAGTTTTCTATTTAAGATACATTAATAATTACTTTATTCAGTATGAAATGAAGCTTAGTTATATGGAATGAGACTGTATATTCTGCAATACTGGGACTGTTGGTGAGTCAGCAGGGGGTCAGAGGAGGAGCTACTGCGGGACAGAGATGACAGTTGCTCTTTAAAAATTATGATTTAAATCGAGTTGATTTAAATCAAGCCTTTTTACTAGAGATTTAAATCATGATTTAAATCGACTTTATTTAAATCAAATCCACCCTCCTTCCTTCCTTTCCTTCCCTTCCTCCCTCCCTTACTTCTAATAGCAGACAGAGGCTAAGTTAAATAACAATATAAAGCAATTCTTTATTAAATTATAAGTACATTAAGTTCTTGTTACCATCAAGTTACTTGAAGCCATTTTAAGAGATCAGGAAACTGGAAGCAGACAAATATCCCTGAGGGAAATTTTGACAGGAAAAAAATTATGCAACAGCTTAGTCATAATAGCACTCAAGGAAATCATTTTCATTTCTTTAGAACTGACACTTAAAAACTCAGATTATGTCTGATATACTGTATGTTCTGGAAAGTTAATTATTTTTCCTCAATCTTAAACTAGAGGAATATTTCTCCAGATTTGGGAGCAATTAAATCTCAGAAACTCTCGCTAAAAGAATCCCAATTGGAAAGTGATAGGCAATTCCCCCCTTTTTTTCTAATGCTAATACCAGCCTTCCAAACCCTGTTGTCCTCCAAATACATTAAACTTTAACTGCTGTACTATACCTACTAACCAGTAAGATACTGGTGCTGGATTATAGGAATGTTAGTTCAGTATAGCTGGAGGGAGTAACATTCTGAAAAATTGATGAGGCCAACAGCCTAATGCAAAATACTAAACAGAAGAAGAAACATTACCAAGGCAATGGTCAGATAAAACAGGCCTGAACCTGGTCAACAAAATAACTTGAAAAACAGACAAGTCCAGCGATGGGCTGCAACCGGTTTAACAACCGGTTTGGTGACTGCATGTTTTGCACGCGCCTAACACACGCGCCTAATGCAGAAATTTGAACTTCAGCTGCTTACCTTCTAAGGCAGCTCCTGGTAAGAACAGGAGATTCACGGAAATCAGCTGTGCCACACAAATCAGCTGAGCCAGAAAGAAGGAAATATAGGACAGGATAGGGTGGGGGTGGGTGGGTGGGGCCAGCTGATCATTGGAACTACCGGTTCTCCTGAACCAGTCCGAACCGGCAGCAACCCACCACTGGAAAAGTCCCTCCCTAGTTTGAATGGAGATAACGGGAGGGAGAAGCATATAGTTATTATTATAAACAGATTCTATTCAAGAGCCACGGTGGTGCAGTGGTTAGAATGTAGTACTGTAGACTATTTCTGCTGACTGCCAGCTGCCTGCAATTTGGCAGTTTGAATCTCACCAGCTGAAGGTTGACTCAGGCTTCCATCCTTCTGAGGTCAGTAAAATGAGGACCCAGATTGTTAAGGAAAAAATGCTGACTTTGTAAAACCCTGTAAAACCGCTTAGAGAGGGCTGTAAAGCACTGTGAAGCAGTGCTTTACAGTCTAAAGTGCTAGTGTTTTACTAGTCTAAGTGCTAGTGCTATTACTATATTTTTTACAATAAAAATAGTACTGACCCATGTGGTATTGGCTTCTTAGTCTTGTCTACCAATAGGGTGGACAGCTGAATAAAGAAACTTCTTCTTATTAAAAGAACAAGGGGTAGAATTGGAATGGTGGTCCTATTTACAAATCCAATCACGTTACTTGAAAGACATGAAAGAGTGGGGCATTAATAGGAAATCAATGACAATAGATAAGATCTTTCTGGGGACAAATGATAAATTGGTAAAGAAAATCTATAAATTCTTATTGGATTATAAAATGGAGGAAGAACAGATCAAGGAAATGATGGTGGCATGGGCAATAAATTTTGGGTACAATATACAATTGGAAAAATGGCAAGAAATATGGGAAAAAATAGGAAAATAACACTGGCAATACCATATAAAGAAAATTTATATAAAATGTTCTACAGGTGGCACCTTCCGCTAGCAAGATTGGCAAAAATGTTTAGAAATTTATCACCAAAATGTTGGAAATGCATCCACGAATCAGGCACATACTACCATATGTGGTGGTCATGTAAAAAAGCAAAGGAATATTGCCGGAAAATTCATTTATGGCTGGCAGAATTAACTGGAGAAGAAATAGAATATAAATCAGAGCTATTCCTATTGGGAATTATAAATGGGAAATATAGTAAAGGGGTAATTTACTTAATAATACATATTATAACAGCAACAAGAATGATCTTTGCCCAAAATTGGAAAAATCCCCCTAGAAGATGAAGTGATTAAAAACATCTTGACATGCACAGAAATGGATAGATTAACGCTGGAATTGAAAAATAAAGGCAGGTCAGAATACCATGAGATATGGAACAAATTTTATCAATGGTTGAAACAGAAAGGAGGGACGAAAAATAATGAACTGACTAGAATTCATAGAATGGAGAACTAAGGTTATGTAATGTAATTACCGTATATACTCGAGTATAAGCCGACCCGAATATAAGCTGACCCCCCCCCCATTTTACCCCCCAAAAGTGGGAAAACTTATTGACTCGAGTATAAGCCGAGGGTGGGAAATGCAGCAGCTACTGTTAAATTTCAAAATAAAAAAAGACTGGTCAAAAGTGCGAGGACCTGTCAGAAATCACCTTTTTCAGCCCTCTGGGTAG
>WNWU01000018.1:18502342-18574356 GCA_012654045.1 Ptyas mucosa | reverse complement strand
CTGCTCAGTTGCTGGGAGCCGCTGAGGGGCAAAAGAGGAGCAGAAGGCGCTGCCGGCGCAAGCCTCCCTGACCCCTACAGCCAAAAAGGGGCACAGGGGAGGGGCGCCGCACCCCCCACACCCCATTTTGGCTTTAGCAAGCCTCCCTGCAACCCCGGGAGCCAAAACGGTTGCAGGGAAAAAGGCATTTTTTTTCGTGACCCGAATATAAGCCGAGGGGGGGGCGTTTTTCAGCCTGAAAAACGGGCTGAAAAACTCGGCTTATATTCGAGTATATACGGTACAATAGAATGAAAGTGATAAGACAAATGTATAAGTAATATAGATAGAAGAATGATGTCTTGATATATGTAAATACTGACTAGAGCAAATGTGTATAAGTAGTAAGATATATATGATATTTATCTTTTATTTTAGTATGTATGGTAAAGATAATGCTAGGACTGTTACACTGTGTCCAATGTTTTAATATGTGTTTAATAATTTTTCTAAAAATAAATTTCTTCTTCTTTACTCTGCAGATTTCTTTTTTCAATTTGATGCAAACTGAAAGATGTTTGTGCAGTCAGTATATGCAGCTGCAATCTATCCCAGTGCAAGATGACAAGAAAGAGACAATCCCAGTTCTACTGTAGTAAATCACCAGAGAGACAGTTGGTAGCCTCAACTTTTGAGAGAGATTCAACTCAACTGAGCTTTCTTGCATTTCATTAACTTATGTCTCACAGCTCTCCAGCATACTGCTTCAGAAAAGCAAATCTAAACCTTTGTACCGTAATGTAGTTTATATCAAAAGTAAAACAAACATTTCTCCAGTTCTAAAACATTGCTCTTTTAAAAATGAGATTTTTTTTTTTACTGTAATCAGTAAGGGCTGGAACAAGTGCAAAACCCTATGTTATGTGTCCAGTTCATTGTCTTGGATGGTATCTCGTTTGTCATCTTGCTTCTTTCAGAGAATGTCACTTCCCCCAGCAATTTCCCCTTGACAAGCAAGAACAGCCAAAACCCAGAGAGTAGGAGGGAGTACATCAGTATCCTGAGGACAGGCACGCCTTAAGAGGTTTTCCAATAGACTTGGTTCTACCCAGCAGCTATTGCTCATTTGGCACTGGGGGATGCATTTGGGAACAGCTTCTGCTCTTTAATCTCAGTAAAAGAAAGAAAAAAGCCAGCTGACGAAGCATATTGTGTCCTGATGGTCAGCTTGGCATTCCAGCTTTAATGTCATTCCTTTCCTTCCCGTAACTAGCTTAACCTTTAGGCTAAGCCAAAATAAACTATGTGCCTGCAAACTGGTCTCAGGAAATCTCAACAGCTTGGAAACCAAACAAACACAGAAAAAGAAACAATATTAATGTATCTGGAACAGTGACAAAAATTCAAATGCAGAGATAAAATCAGAATTATGAAATAAGAGCTTCTTTTATTCTACTGAAAATTAAAATTCCTTGAGGGCTCTGATTTTGTTGCTGTTCTCATGGCCAATATCATCAACTATGTCGTAATCAAGAGCAAAATTAAGGCAAATTTTAATAACAATTATGTAAAAGTAATTTTACTATATCTAGTTATTTCAATGCAAGTCCCTTTGAATATAATACAATTTTGCTGGTATTTATTTCAAAGACACCCCACCATCACAAATAAAGGGAAGTTTAGACTTTAAAAACCTGTGTAATCCAATTCTCAAAACATCTCTCATTTTAAAAAATATTTCCAAATGAAAAAATAATAGAAAAGGAGTAGCTGGTTAGAAGAGCCAGAACAATCACTTTTATCTGTTCATCTAAACATAGCTGCATTTAAGTTACTGATTCACTCTACTTTCCAAACAGTGGCAGAAGCCGACCAGAGAACAAACATGACCCCTACTCATCCATAAGTTTCCTCCTAATGAGAAGTGAGATAAAGATGGATTCTTCAGATAACACCTGCGATGGTTGCAGAACTCTGTTCTGTATTATATCAATTTTTCAATTCTCTGTATTTGAGAATCTCCATCATTAATTAATTAATTTTCTATTAATTTTCTATAGCCACCCATTCACACAAGCTGATTCTGGCCAATGCACAATCATCTTTGTTTACGATGACCTCCGAAACAAATGCTATCACAAGAGTATCCACTGAAGGTTTTTAAAAAGTCTTACCTGAGGGGAGACACAGAATATGGTGGCCAGATAGGAACAACTTCTTGCACTCCCAGGGAATACTCTATTAAAAGCTTGAGGAACCACTATCCCTTTTAAAAGCTTCAGAAAGGGGAGACATTGGAAGCAGAGATTGTTAGTCAAAGGAAAAACTCTGCCACGTGCATGTTCAGCATCCAGTTCTCCAAAAGAGTTCATAGAAATGGGTGGATCCAAGTCTTTCAGGAATACACTCTTGCAGAATAATTTTGGTTTTTTGAAATCAACTGGTTGACCCCTTATAAATTCATTTTGTGTTCTAATGGGAGATGTTCCAATCAACTATCATGAGGGGGGCAGAACATCTTTCCCTGTCCTGGTAACTTGGCTTTGCCACTTTCTGAAACATGATTTCTAATGGATTCATTGACTAAAGCTGCCCATCTCACCAAGGACATGGTGAGAGAAACATTAAATTTAACAAACCAACAGGGTTCACTCACTAAAGAACATTCTGAAAGGTCTGCTAGGTCTGGATCATTCAAATATCTAGGAGAGAGCAATCCTTCAAAGCAGTTACATCAACAACGAAGGCACAGCTCCTAAGTCCCACAAGACAGCATTGATGGGATCTAGACCATGCCAACCCTACCAGATCTAGTGCGGTAAGGAGAGACAGGTGGTCCCATAAATAACCTGCTCTGTGTCACACAAGGCTTTATAGACAATAATAACCAATCTCCTGAATTGTACATGGAAGCCCGCTGGAAGCTTGGCAGCTCATGGACCAGTGGAATGCTCAAAAGTGTCTGTGTCATTGAATTCTGAACCAGCTGAAGCTCGTAAATTCTTGACAAGGGAAAGCCCCACACGGAGCATATTATAGTAATGTATTCCATGAGGTTACCATGAGTAAGGACTCACAATTCAGAAACAGGTGCAACTGGTCACAAGGTGCCCCTGGGCAAAGGCCCTTCTAATCATGGCTGCCACCCGCTTTTCAAGCAAGAGCTGCTAGTCCAGGAGGTTCTCTCCTGCCAGTTATGGCTCTGCTAAAGAGAATGGCAGAGAAGACCAAAGGAAAAATAAAGAAAAACAAATGAAGGATAGAGAAAATCAATAGCTGTAATTAGAATGGTGCTTCTGAAGTTTCCTTGGGCTATGCTTTTCCAACATTGCAATTTCTGTATAAATCCAATATAAAGTGAAGCACACAAGTATTTTACTGTTCAGGCAAATTACTTCCCTCTGTCATACAATGCCATCTTCAGTCTCATAAAATTGCGAAGTCAGTAAAATCACATGCACAGGAATAATTAATTATTCAACTTTATTTGACAAGGCCATGTTGTGACAGTGAGTATAATCGGCCCTGTCTGAGAAGAAAAGCTTGAAGCAAAAGTGGCTGGGACCTTTCGAAAAGGGAATTAAGGATAGTGCAGTCCCAATACTAATGAGGAAGACAAATCAGCTCACAAGGAGGTTAAGACTAAAGGAGGATGCTTTTGGGAAATGGAAGTTGGAAATGGAACGGCTAGTGACCAAGACAAGACAGTCTGCAAAGATTTACCTCAGATGTGTAGAAATGATTTTCGGAAAGCAAAAGCACAAAATGAAATAAGGCTAACAAACCAGGAAAAATACAACAAGAAGTATTTCTTCAAACGGTAGTGAGGCGAAAGAAATGGTGAGCTCACTATTTGCTCCAAATGGAGAAATCTTAACAGTTCACAAAGAGAATATAAGGAACTCCTATTTGCCTCTGTCTTTATATTCAAAAGGAGGGGGGGGAGAGGAAAAGAATAAACACAACATGGGAGGGTCAGTTAAGATCTGGAAAACAATCTAGCTAATCTGGATGTCTCTAGGTCTCATGCCCTGATGAAGTATGTACATCCTACAACATGGAAGGAATTGTTTGCAAACTGTTTTACCCAATTATCACTTTTCTCAGGCTTGAATAATGTCATTACCCCTACAAAAGGAGACGTTTATTTTACCCAAGTGTCATGGTAGCAGCTGTTTCAAAGTGGATACTTGACACACAAAACAAGCAATTGTAAATTGCTCCATTATCCCCAGGATATGCCCAAATTAAATCCTTGGAGTAATTACCTCCAGTTCAAGAACCACTGTGTTATGGCTTTTGATAATTTTCTTTTAGGAAACCTGAATTGCTGGGAAAATGTCAGAAGACTTGAGAACAAATAGTTCTCCTCTTCAAGAAAGGTGGGGGGGGATCCCAGTAATTCTCAGCCAGTGAGTCTAATATTAATACCTGGAAAGATGTTAGAGCAGTTAATGGAGCAGGTCACTTGTAAAGTCTCTTGAAGACAATATTGTGATTGCTAAAAGTCAGCATGGCTTTGTCAAAAGTAGGTCATGTGAGACAAATCTCATCTCCTTTGAGAAAAGTAACTACTTCAGTGGGAAAAGAGAATGCTATGGATATAATTCCCCTCAATTTCAGCATTTTTAAGAGGAGGAGATGATGCAACTACTTAAGGATATGCCCAGTGAAGACAGCCTGAAGGAACTTGGAATGTTCAGTCTACAGAAAAAAAGCCTGAAGGGAGACATGATATCAGTGTTTAAATACATTAAAGGGTGAAATAGAGAAGGTGACCAGAAACTATAGAAGTCAAAAATAATCAGCCTAAATTAAAGCTACCTAAATTTTGTTTAAATATAAGAAAAAAAACTATAATTGTAAGATCTGTACAAGAGCAGAATAATCTAACTATGGAGATTCTGATTTCCCCCTCCAGATATTTTTAAGAACCTAGGAAGTCACCTTTCAAGGATGGTTTAATTGGTTTTCCTGCACACGGAGAAGAGTTGGAATGGTTGTTCCTTGTGGTCCCCTCCATATCCCCCATTTTCTGATTCTATGCATTACTAAATTAGATATTTAAAAAACTGAAGTTTGTTATCCAATTAAAAATAAAACCTGCATCAAACAGGATGTTTATATTTCTAAGCTGGCCAAAGTACAGAGAGATTGGATAGCACTTTATTGTATTCACTTGCCACACATTTGCCTAGCTATTAAAGATAGAATGTGTCAGGAAAATATAGTGGCAAATTAATATGCTACCACAGAAAGAATTAAATACATAGGGATCCAAATCCAGCCTTTCAAGAACTAGCAACTCAAAACTCTTCACTTAGATGAGTTGCAACCACTTAATAGTGTTGCAAGATTTATGTATGTACAAAGTATTGCTCTTGAATTCCTTGCAACACCCCTTGAATTTCTGGGGCATTTGGATGAATACATTTTACTTAGAACGATTTTCTCTTACGCTTTTCCCAAATCCTCCCTGCTCACAATTCAATATCCTTGCTGTGTCCTGTTCTCTGCTGGAGACTAGAGTTCTTTAAAACAAGACTGACATTAGAGTTGAAAAGACCTTAGACATAGCATCCTCTGGTGATATTTAGTCATTGGATCCTAGCATATTTATTTGAATGCAGTACACATCATGAGTTTAAGATGTGCTTAGTCTCTCTTATAATACCTCATAATGAGCCAGAAAAGTACTCAGTGGATAAACTGTGGAAGATCCAGACACTGGATCCAGTCATCAGATACTGCTCATGGTGCAATGCTAATAACCGAAAAAACACTGAAGGGACCTCAAAGACAGAGATCAAGAGTTAGACCTATACAGCTATTTGAAAACATCAGCCATTCATTCTCAACTGGAACTAGCAGTCTACATTTGACAATACCTAAATATTTCTGGTCCAGTTGTCATGGCTGAATGGCTTGGCCATCACCCAAGGCATGGAAAAATGCCACATTAAAGCTAACTATTAAATCAATTTCTAAGTGGACCTTTCTTGTTAACTGATGAATTTGCAAGTTCTTGGCAAAGCAGAGAGGAAGTCTTTACTGATTTGACTGCTGTTGTAAGGAAGCTCTGTGAAAATTAAATTGATCCTTATCAATCTCCAGTTTCCACAGGCAGCAAAATGTAGTAACAGTCAGAAAAAGAATACTGTATTTATTTGTCATTATAGATTGGCTTTGTCAGTGGTGCTGTAACCAAGATCTTTTTTAAAACAGTCATCATTGATGTTTCCGTAGTCTTTCCTTTTCATTCGTAAACTGTTATCTGGAAGGGGAAGAAATACAATGCTAAGGAACTTTATTCAACTTTTATCTGATAACTTTTTTCAGTAAATATATTTCAATTTTAAAGCTGATGTTTTTTAAAAGTCAGTTTATAATGGTATCACATTATATACTATATTCTTAATAAAATGCATATGGAATGTTTCTTTTTAAACCATCAAATTGATTAACAGCCACTTCTGTCTAACTTAGTTTGGCTTGAAAGTAAGCAGGTTCAGCATAGTTAACTGGGATAAAAGACTTGTAGGTAATTCTACTGCTGAAGACTGGACTTGGAGGAAGGTGGTTATGGCAAGAAAGTAATAAACCAGTTTTCCACTATTACCATGAAAGCTATATAGACATGCCATTAAGACAGCAGGAATAAAGCTTGATTTGAAGAAGACTTTCCTTTTAAAAGTTCTGTCACTAGAATATTAGGAACAAAGTATTAGAGAAAAAACTGGTATTACTTTCTAGCTAGCAATTTAATTAGATGTGGAAAAGCAGATTTAAGAAAGAGCAGGAGGGGCTGAATAGAAGGAAACTTAGCATTCAGGTGATAAACTAATGGGAAAAAAAAGAAGAGTGGAGTTGAAAGTGCAAGAAGTATTAAGAAAGAAAATAATGAATGAAAATAATAAAAGTTTGCAATTCTATCTTGCATCTTAACCCACCGCGGGAGGAACAGAACAAAAAAGTAATTATATTACCGGAACATCATTCTGTTAAAAGCCAACTTCAACTATGAAAAAATCAGAATCATGCCAAAATACACAATGCAAAAGATAGAAACCCCCCCCCAACAAATTATCCCATTAAAAAGCATTGAGATCTCAATTAATATTCATCTATCAAACAGAATTATGAAAAAGAATGATAAATATTTATTATATATAAACTAAAATACAAATATCCTAAAGTTTTCTGCACAAACTATTTTTACATAGTTTGGAAATGTATAATTGATACATTCACCATTTCTTGGTCTTTTATCTAAGATCAAACATAGTTATTATTGATTGATTGACTAATTGATTGATTGATACATTGACTGATATTGTTCTTCTCCTGTACTTTTGTCCCATGCATCTCTGATAGTCATTCAAACTGTGATTTTACAATGAGTCAAGATGATTTATACCACGGGTGTCAAACTCGTGATGTCATGTTGCCATCAGGTGATGTTTCATGACATTTTTCCCATTTGTGGAGCTGAGGTGGGCGTGGCCTGGACGTGATGCATCCAGGCCGCGGGACACCAGTTTGACACCCCTGATTTATACTAACAAAGAAATAACAAAGATGATTGCAAGGATTTACTAAGCTAGCTCACCTGAATATTCTGAAAATAAATCTCCCTAGCTGACCATTCGTACACTAAGAAACCAGAGAAAATAGCTCTTTTATTACTGGCAGAAGATATAATAAAGATCAGAATATGTTCCCTTTTCATTGTGCCTGAAGAAGATTTCAATATCACTCAAAGATTTGCTATATATCAATAAAAGTCATCCCCTTCATTGGGTCTTCTTCCAGTAAGGAGGCTTTGGGGTTCTTGTTATTATTCTGTAGGACCTATCAGGAAACTAGTTTTTACACCAAAGCCATTAAAAAAGAAGAGATTGAACATCAAATTCTCAACCTAAGTAATGATAAAATGTATTTCTATCCTCTCTGGCACAAATAGTGAAAATATTATTTTCCTCCTTTTTGATTCATTGCCTAACTTCTGCACAAGCATATTGTGTACCTTTTCTTTAACCTACTCTGATGTGTTGCCATGGAAGTTGAGGATTTAATTTCTCAAGCCCTTGAATATATCTTTATATATTTCTGGCAACAAAGGGAATCCTTTTATTTTCTTCAGATACTGTTGCCCTGGCAATATTTTTGCTGGTTCATAGTTCTATTAAAGGGTGACACTTTTTAGGAATATTTCTAGTACAGGTAGTCCTCAACTTAAAACAGTTCATTTAGGGACCGTCCAAAGTTACAACGGCACTGAAAAACTGTAACTTATGACCGTTTTTCATAGTTACGACCTTTGCAGCATCCCCATGATCATGCGATCAAAATTTGGATGCTTAGCAACTGGTTCATATTTATGACCTTTGATGTGTCTCAGGGTCATGTGATCACTTTTTATGACCTTTTGACAAGCAAAGACAATGGGGAAGTCAGATTCACAGACAGATTCAACAACCAACTTATCAACTGCAGTGACTCACTTAACTGTGGCAAGAAAATTTGTAAAGTGGGACAAAACTTATCTATATGAATACATGTAGTCCTGTAGTTAAGTGAGACAAATGTCTCACTTAACAGAAAATTTGGACAATTCTGGTCATAAGTTGATGACTACATGTATTCATATAGATAAAAATCTGTAATGAGTAGTACTTCAAATTTAAGCAAATTAGGGAGAAAAATACATTTGCTTCCCCAGCAGCAGCAGCAGCAGCTTCAAGTCCAGCAAGTCAAAGATCTTTGGATAGCATGCTGCAGCAGAAGAAAATGAACACGATGAGTGCAATGCAAGCAGAATTGAAATTAATGGTCCAAACATTTCAAGAAGCCATAACAAAACATTTTGAAGACATGAAGGAAAGAATGGAAAAGATGGGTGATAAAATGGAGAATATTCAACAAACAATAACTCAAAATGAACAATGGATGCAGAAAATAGAAGAGAAATCAGAACAAACAGAGAAAAAAGTGGAAGAGATGGATGATAGACTTACACAGGCAGACAAAAATCTTGAGAGAACAGTAATCATGTTGGAGATGGATAAAGCTGAATACTTCTCGAGGTTCCAGAATAACGGCAAGGTGTGTAATGATTAAAGAAGAGTATTATTACAAACTGGTGCAACAAATTAAAACGGATTTGAAGAAGTGGAAAAATCTGCAACTATCATTGATGAGAAGAATAGCCACTATAAAAATGAATATCTTGTCAAGATTACTATATTTATTTCAAACAATACCAATAAAATTGGGAAAAATACTTTGAAGAACTAAATAAAACAATATTAAAATATATTTGGCAAGGGAAAAAAGCAAGTATAAGTTTGAAAATGTTGCGAGAGCCTAAAAATAGAGGTGGTTTTGGGCTACCAGATTGGGAATTGTATTATCAGGCTTCGATACTTACTTGGGTGAAAGAATGGATTGGCTTAAAGAACAAAAGACTGACCTTGGAGGGACATGATCTTGAATTAGATTGGCATGCTTTTTTATGGTATGGAAAAAACAAAATACATAGCTATTTCCAGAGACAATATATTAGGAATGCATTATTATTAGTATGGGAGAAAATTAAAGAACAACATTATTTGAAAATACTGGTCTGGCTCTCCACAATGGAAGCACTGATTTATCCAAATGTTATTGATAGAGAATGTTACCAGATATAAAGATATTTTAAATGAAAAGGGGGAACTTAAAACTAAGCAGGAACTGAGTGATCAAGGGATTGAGATAACATGGTGGTCATATGTGCAGATATAATCTAGATATGAGAAGGATGTTAAAATGTATGGTTTAAATGAAGAATTAACAGAATTAGATCAGATTTTAAAAGGGACAGATTAAAAATTAATAAAGAAAATATATGCCAGTAGCTATTTGTTAAGTATTATGATGGAAGATGAACAAGTAAAAGAGACAATGATAAGTATGGGCTAAAAACTTTGGCTATCCGATTGAGTTAGATATAGGGCAGAAATTATGGGATAGGAATTATAAATTAATGTCTATTGCATACAAAGAAAACCTTTATAAAATGTTTTATAGATGGCATTTTCCACCCTCAAGGTTAGCAAAGATGTTCAAGGATAAATCAGCAAAATGTTGGAAATGCCATCAGACACTTGGTTCATACTATATGTGATGGACATGTCAAAAAGCAAAAAAAAGTGGACAAAAATACATACATGGCTGGAAAAAAATGATAAAACAGCATATTGATTTGAAACCAGAGACATTTTTGTTGGGCATTTTACCAGACAAGTACAATAAAGGGAATGTATATTTGATTCTACACCTATTGACTGCAGCTAGAATAGTATTTGCACAACAGTGGAAAAGCGAAAGAGATCCCAACAGATGAAAATGTGATTAAAAAAATATTAGAATGTGCAGAAGTGAATAAGCTTATAATTAAGGAAAAGAAAGAAACTGAATATTTTTCAACTTGGGACTTATTTTATCAATGGTTAGCTGACAAAAACAGGAGCTAGAAACAGGGAAATATATGGAAGGATTAGTGATATAAGGAAGGTATGTTAAATTGGTTAAACAAATACTATGGTTATTATTATTAATATTATTATAATTGATACTAATACAATAAATATTATTGTAAATTCATTATTATTTCCTAAAATGATTTGTACCCAGACAACACTGTTCGATTGAAATTGGAATTTTTGTAAGTTATAAAAGAAAAGAAAAACTTATTACAAAAAAAAATTGTAATGAGTGAGATTTTTTAAAAAACAAGACAATTCAGGGGGGGAAAGTCAAATGAGAACACAGATGAAATCTTTTCCTATTATTATTATTATTTTAAAAAAATGGTTTCACTTGCAATTTCTTCTATGTGCCCCAATAATACAACTCCCTCCCCCTATATTAAGTGTGTCATGGTACAACATGCTGGGTGAAAAATGAAAACTGACAGGCACATTTCTTGTGCTTAGTGCCAATCTGTGCTGTTCCTCTGTCTCTGGGGTTTCTATCCTATGACCTCCACAGGTTTATCACAGAATGCTACTTCTCTATGCCTCCAGTGAGGTTTTAATTTCAAGATATAATGACAAACTCTCCCTCCCTTTCAGAGAAACTAAATGGCAAATATCTTGACAGCTTTCTTCCCTGGGCAGATAGATTGTTCAGGAATGATGCGCTACATGTCGTATCACATCAGCTCAGCCAAGCATGTCAGAAGCTTTTTGACCAGAGGTGCAATATGTTGTAGATTCATTTTTAATATACACATCTTGAATATTATTAAGAGGTTTTAATGCATGCATTAATCACAAATATGGAACTGAAAGGAAAGACAAATTGCAATGGAGTTTTTTTAAACAGAAGGTGGATATCAGGACTAAAATACTAATGATTCTTGAAGAACCATTCCTTTACCATCTAAATTCGTATTAGCCTCCTATTTCCAAGACATCATGACTATAATACATTCAAAGTCTTGTGCAGTGTCATAAAACGATCATATCTGTGCCTTTGTGCATCCGTTAATGCATTTTGATATAATTTATGAAGGAAGGATCTAGCAACCTGATTAAAACTTTACAAGAAAATATTGATTCTAATCTTTCATCTATGGCCAGTGATTCAAAATAAACTTAGATAATAACCTGTCTTGTACAAACTGGAAGCCTAAGTATTGATTAAATTATAGTCTCGCTGATCATTGCAGTATATACATTCAGAACATGCCACAGATGGTATAAGGTAGGATGAAAATATCTGGATCACATTTTAATTCAATTAACTTGCAGTTTCCCTGAATTATATAACAAGGAGCCTTGGTGGAGCAGCGGACTAAAGTGCTGTTAAATAGCACTTAGCTGCCAGCTGCCTGCAATTACTGCGAGTTCAAATCTCACCAGGCTCAAGGTTGACTCAGCGTTCCATCCTTCTGAGGTAGGTAAAATGAGGACCCAGATTGTGGGGGCAATAAACAGACTTTGTATTAAAAAAAAGAACACCGCTTGGGGGGGGGGCAAAAGCCCTACTAAGCAGGTATATACAAAAGTATGAAGGCTATTGCTTAACGCATTGTAAGCCGCTCTGAGACTCCGGAGAAGGGCGGCATATAAATCGAACCAATAATAATAATAAATGTAGAATAATGTAGAATAACCCTTTAGAATGCACACATCTCAAAGTCTTTCAGTGATTCTTAGCACACATGCACGCAAAAACAAAACCAGACAATCACATATACAAATGCATAGACTGGGAAAACTTCCAAACTAATATGCAAGATGGAAAAAGATACATGCATTAGCGAAAGTTGTCTATAAGATAAATAAAATTTTCTTTGTTCATGTATTTTAATAATATATTGAAGAACAAACTGGACAGAAAGGATAGCATATATATGAAACTAACATTGACCAGAAGCAGAATAAATTTTCCTAAAAACTCGGAAGCTTATCATATATGCCATGCAACGTGGTACCTATGTATGATATAGCACATGAACAGTCATGTCAGTATAAAGTATACCACCAGGTGATCAAAAATATTTCTTACATTTCTTGCTGTATCTTGGTAAAAAGCTTTGACTTAACTATGATAATTCAGATCAGTATTCCTAATTCCTATGTACCTTGGAATTCAAAGGTATTGACGTGGAAAATCAATCCCCACTGAACATTTCTAAAATACATGTATGGCTGATGAGAGGCAGGAACAGGCACAATCTTTTTCACCCCCAAATTCACAAGACAGCCACAATTTTTCTGATCAAGCAATGTCTAGATTGAATCTAAAAATTACCCGTCAGCATAGAGTTATGGAAAATGAAGTTCAGCACACTCTGTGCAGCAAAAATATTGGTACTCCTCCATTTTTTCTCAAAGATTCCTAATCTGCTGTGAAGTAAGTAACAGACATCTACCATTTTTGTTCCATAGTCCACAGACCCTTTGCTTCTGATGTATGACTTACAAATTCTGAAACACAGTATATTCCTTAAATAATAGAGTTAAACATCCCTCTCCCTAACTGATATACTGGATGTGACTTGGACTTCAATTGCCAATATTCTGTCACTGATCTTGTTGACTAAGAATTCAGTAGATGTTAGACAAAAAAAGAGGTAGGAAGTTGTTGTCAAACTAAGGAAGATACTATGGCCTTCTATACTAGCAAATTCCCACAACTGACAACTTTATACGTCTGCCCTAAAAAAGGGTTTCATTTTTTTTCTTCAAGTTCTGTTCCCAACTAATCCCTTCTTCAGACACTGAAAAAATAAATATAACCGAAAACTTTGCAAAAAAAAATACTGTAATTAAATGTGTATAAGGCCTGTATTTGAACTTCTAAAACAGGGCTACCAATTATCTGGATACTTTGAAATAACTTCTCAAACATTTAAATACTCCACAGAATGTGACTAGGGAAAAATGACTAATGAATTCATGCAAGCTTGTAACTTCAGATTTCTTTAGTCATACATTTATTATGCAAAACTGGTTTCAACCTCCAGTGAGATTTTCCTAGTAAAGTATCAACACTTGAAAAAATGAAGTATGAAAAAGAGTTTAATCTTAACTACCCTAAGCACAAATGCTAATGTGCTCATTAAAGAGACATTAAATGGAAAGAGGTAAAGTGGATGATTGCCATAAGACATTGTAGTCTATTGCAACGTTTCCATTTTCTAAAATGCATATTTCTATGTAAAAACAAGACAAAACCAGACAAACTAAGGAGATTTGCATTTGAGCAGTTCTTACTTCATCACAATCTAAAAAAAGGGAACCCCACTTAATATACTAATTTGCTGTTATCCATTGCAGTGGTTCTGATAATGATAAGGGAAATATATAAATTGTTCTTGAGAATATGAGATTCAATCTAGCCCTAGTTCATTCCATGTTGTCATATATTCACATGATATCCTAATATGCACTGCTTGTTAAAAAAAAATCCTGTTATCTGAGGGCACATGCAGAATGTTCTCTTTAATGCTTAGCCATTATTCAAGAGCTTTAATTGCTTAACTCCCCCATATAGTTCTTACTCCCTGCCTCAAGTGAATCAGAGACCAACAACAGCTATTAGTGTTCAATAAAGACACCCACAAGAAACTGTTGTCTATACACACAAAGAGAGACACAGAGAGTTTCCATATAGCTACTCCTGCTTTCTTCACTCTTAAGAAGGCAAGATCAAAGAGAACTCTGAGCAGAATACTATAGTCCCTAATCATCATAGCTGCCTTTTTTTATTAAGCTCAGATTTTGACAGAGTTTATACTTCTTGAGCTACGGATACATTTTCTTGATAGCTGTATAGGCATATTTGAGGGAAAGCAGTATCCCAAGTACAAAATCTAGCCACTGGAAGAATACTGCGCCTCATAATATGCTTGTTTTTCTTTATGATTGTTTCTTTTCTCAGTTATTTTTCAAGGATCTGGACCGTAACTGAAATGACAAGTTTGAAAATTGTTACACAGAAAATACCTGACTATTATATGTTCCAGATACAACTCTTCATTGCATAAGCAAGAATTGCATGGTAGAGTTTCAACTACATGTATACAAAAACATATGTAACAAACATGTTCTAGGGCAATTTGACTGTCTAATAAAATAACCTTCATAATCATTTTACGACTAAGCAGGTCTATCTCCCTAACTGACCAATTTCTTTTCCTCAGTGGCTATGAAATATAGGTATTTCATAGTTCCAGAGGTCAGATAATGAATCCACAAATCATCGGATGCCTCTGACTGAAATGCCCGAGTTACTGCTTCTGCATCATGACATATTCCATTACAGCTCCATAGTTTTGTCCATCACTCCTTATCTGACTAATTGCTTACTCCATGAAGAATTTGAACCCCTTGATCCAGGCAACACTTAGGATGCTGACACTCACAGGAAATACGGTAACACTTCAACTTCCTAGCTATGAGAGGTATAAAAAGCATTCAGATACACACAATCTCCTCTACAGCACAGTGAGCCATTCCCTGGCATAAATCAGTCTTAATCTTCTATCTCCAGACCTCAGCTACAAACTAGTATGCCTAGCAACAGAAATCACCCACCTGGGGCAGCATGCGATTTTCCTCCTCCAGCTGTCTTACTCTTGCTTCCAGCTGCCTAACATAGGACAAGGTTGATTCTAAAATTAAAAAGACAAAAGAAAAGGACTTATATTACACAAAGAAGTCTGCTCTGGCAAACTAAAGGCCAAAATTACTCACCAACAGATTTCTGGCTTCCTACTGTCTCTAAAATATACGGTAAATGTGTTCTCCTTTGTATGGGCTACAGGGAGGAACGTGATATATTCATGAAACTTTTAACTTTCCAAATGTGTAAATACTCAGATAGAGCAGAGATGGGTAAGCGTTGGATTCCTTTTGAAGGGTTTTTGGATTACTCAGAACAGCTGAGTAGCATACTATATGGTCTGATCTAATGTAATAAACTATTACTATAATCAGTCACACAGTCAGCCAGAGGTTCGAACCAATTTGGGATTTTTATCCACCAATCAGGTTCTTCCCAAGAACCTGACAGATGTTTTTGTTTAAATAAATATTATATAATATTACTGTATTATATAATATTTAAATAAACATTATATATGATGTTCTGCTATTCTAGATGCCAGTACCATTGTAGATACATTCACCCATTCCTTCTGATCCTCCTGCTCACTGGTAAAAATGGATTGGACATGTTGTAAATGTTGGGAAAGAGGCTCCTCAGCAGAGACACAGAGGAGGACAAAATGGTCCAGGAGTCGTTGAGAACAGTTACAAAGGCAGAAAGAAGCAGCTGAGGCATAAATGATGGGTTTCAAAGAAAGGATAGAGAATTTTCAGTGCCACGTTATCTTTCTCAGGAGGCACTGGTGTCTGTATTGAACTATTCCCACCCCCCACCACCCCCCATGTGTGATTGCATTCCTCCATTCTAATTGCCGAATTAGCTGATACCTCAAAAGCCTCATCCCCAAACAAAAACAGCAGAGAACACTAAAAACCTATAGGAAAAAACAAGGTGTAATCATTTGAAAACAATTACAATAGATAAGGTATATCACTCAATGGAAACCCAGCCTTACTACAGTCCAGGTCTATAGATTTGGTAACACTACAGGATTTTTCTTCTTAACCAAGACAACAACTGCTGTGTTTAAAAAGCTGTCATGTTGACAGAAAAGTCACGCACAAGCTCAACAATCTTATGTAACTTTGCTTCTGCTGCTCAGATAAGCTCAACTATTATACCCACATTACCTCATCTGCTAGGAACCTATAAAATAAGAAGGAATAATGATGAATGAAGTTTCATTTTCTCCCATTCCAAAATTTGTTGGAGATTTAAATAGGCTCACACACTGGGAGTGAATGTGAATTGCAGATGATCAAGGTAGCAATCCATTGTGGTTTGACAGAAGTGATTAATATACAATGTACAATACCAGGCTAAAAATAGGACCCTAAGACAGCAAGGGGAGAAATGATCCAAGGTTTTATGCGCTTTGCTGTGGAAGAGTTGTCACAGTAAGCGAAGGGGGAACTTTGATGATTTGAAAATTAGCATACCCTGGCTGCAAAGTTTCATTACAGCAATCCTCATCTTTGGGCCCACCCACAGTTTACTCTGGATTACTGCAATCAAGATCAGTTCTAATTTTCATCAAGCCCTTGTATTGGTGCTATTTTTATGGATCTAACATATTAATAACACCCGCAACTCCTGGACTCCCCAGTAGCTGATACGCTATAGAAAAGTGGAAGCATCAGTAGCTTTCAATAAGTGTTACTTAACAAATTGCTTTTTATTTCAATTTCATTTTGCTTCTTACACATTTTCTGTGGATTGAAGCAGTCCCTCTTAATAAACAAGAAGTTAAGCCTAAGAACCTGCATTGAGAAAGCATAGTTATTTATTTATTTATTGGTCCAATTTATATGCTGCCCTTCTCCAGAGACTCAGGGCGGCTTACAATGCGTTAAGCAATAGCCTTCATACTTTTGTATATACCTGCTTAGTAGGGCTTTCGGCCCCTCCTAAGCGGTGTTCTTTTTTATACAAAGTCAGCTTATTGCCCCCACAATCCAGGTCCTCATTTTACCTACCTCGGAAGGATGGAAGGCTGAGTCAACCTTGAGCCTGGTGAGATTTGAACTCACAGTAATTGCAGGCAGCTGGCAGCTAAGTGCTACTTAACAGCACTTTAATGCACTGCACCACCAAGGCTCTTATCAAGGCCTTTGATGTTACAAAAAAACTATAGTTTTGTTGCTACTATATATGCTTTTTCCCTTCTTTCTTGGATGCACCTGTAACTCCTCTCAGACAAAATGATATATATATATATTAGTGCAGGCAAAACTATTAAGAGTGCTTGGCTGAATCAGGCACAAGTCTTTTTATCCATAATTCTGCTTCCAAGAAGAGCTACCTAGATGACTCTCAAGTTAGCTAGACGATCACAAGCAGAACATCTAACTGAAGACCTTTTTACATTTGTCTCCAATCGAGCGTATTCCCTCTGATGTTACTTTTAGCTACCACTGCTTTGCATATCTGCCATGAATTTTTGATCATTTTTACTTTAAATCATGTGTATGAGCTATAATTACCTAATTTTGTTACTGTAGATTCTTCAGGTTAATTATATGTAGTGTGTGAGATACAACCTGGTATATGTTCTGAATCTACTGATTATAAATATATTATTAGAAAAATATGTCTTGTACTTTTCATATTATTGTTTTAAGATCTAATCGCCAACTTCCAATAATTATTAAGGTCCATAGGTCTCCAAGTTCTTCTTCCTTTCTCCCTCCCTGCAGAAATCTAAAATTGAACTATCTAAAGGCAGACAAGAACATAAGAGAGAAATAATTCGGTTACTTGTTTGAAACCACAAATGCCCGGTAAAGTAAAGCCTCTTCAATATACTTCTTGCTTTCCAAGTCTTTAGGGATAGCCTTTCTTTCTTGCCCAGGAAATGTCAGGCTTTAGAGTGTTAAAAAAAGTAATCTACCGGGACAAATAGGTGAGCTGTTTGTTTTCTGGTAAGCTTCAAGCTTGATTGCTTCCTCTTTCACTGGTACATTATTGTCTCTTCCCCCTTGCTGATGCAGTCAAATCAGACCCCAGGTTCCATTGCCTCCGTATCCCCACTATATTTAATCTTGATCAATCTTGATACAAAAGGAGCATAGACTGAAATGCTTAAGATAAGAGAAATATACAGTACAGACATCCAAATGACATTACATCCACATGCCTCAACTTTTTCCCATCAACAAAGATTCCCTTTCTTTGGTTATTCTATAGGATTCAAGGGTAAATATGGTGGTCTATTACTCTAAATCAAATCTTCCCATGAGAGGAAAAGGCACAAGCATCTGGTAGAAGTTTCCTAGCCATAGTGAAAATAACACATGAAGTCAAATCATGTGGTCATCTACTTAACTCAGGGATTACAATTCAATCAATGTGCCCTAAGTCGCAATCAACACATATTGGTATCAGAATCAGAGGTGGGTTTCACATAATTTTACCACCGGTTCGCCGCGCACTGAAAATGTGAGCGTGTGTGTTTTCTGCGAATGCGTGCGGCCTTCCGCAAATACGCTTTGCTTGCGCGCACGGCTTTGCTTGCGTGCACGGCTTGCATGCATGCAGCTTAGCAAACATGGCTAAATAGGACAGCATAGTGCCAGGGCTCATCGCCACTACCAGTTTGCCCAAACCGGTCGGAACAGGCTAAATACAACCACTGATCAGAATCGACAGTTTGTGAACCTTCACTGTCCACATAAAGCAGAGGTCTTCAAACTTGCCAGCTTTAAGACTTGTGGACTTCAATTCCCAGAATTTTCCAGCCAGCATAGCTGGCTGGAGAATTCTGGGAGTTGAAGTCCACAAGTCTTAAAGCTGGCAAGTTTGAAGACCTCTGACATAAAGGATAAAATAGTCCATCTGGAAATCAAACAAGTTAAAAATTGTCATCAATCATCTCTGTTTAGCTCAAGATACAAAGATTTTAAGATTTTTTTTTGGCTGGAATTAAAGAATAAGCCTTCACCTCACAGCATCTACATATCATCTTTGAAAACCCATATAAACTTCAGCTCTTTCATTGCTGTGAGATATTTAAATAGCCTTTAATGGTATTTTATAGCTCTGAGGAATTCTACTTAACTCACTTTTTTTCTGCAAGCATAAGTTATTGTCACTAAATCCACAGATGGCAGCTCTTTATCTATCTTAGCAAATGCACTGTGGAGTTTGACAGGAACTAATGTAGAGAGACAGTTTTCTCTTTTCACTGCACCTTGCAAACAGTGCAGGGAATACAGCTAGATCCCAAGGGAAGTACAGCCCATAGCCCACCATTTGAAGTGTCAGTGAAGCAGCATATAGCTTTTATATATATATTTAAAAAGCTGAGATCCCACTCAATCACTAATACTATATAAGTACTCCAAACAAACTTCCTCCCTGCCAATGTTATTTTAATAGCTATCCTTCACTCAATATGTTCACAGAAGATGGATAATTTTTTCAGGTAGTTTTCATTTGGATATCTGGATGAAGGAAGGAATTGCTCAAGGACAGAGTTTTGGGGGGCGGTGTCCCATTCAATTAATAGCTTATTGTACACCATCAGTCTACCCTTCAGAAAATATTCTCCGCTGTGGCTTAATGAAAAACTTAAGAAAATAGTGACAAAATCTTAGTCAATATATTGGTGTATGCTTTCATAGCTAGTTATCTATTTAACAGTACTGGGCTTCGGGCTTTAGTGACCATATAAATGGCTGAATACCATAATGGTTAAGAGTGCTGCCTTTGACACAGGAGACTGTGTCAGTAGAGGTCCCTAAGAACCTCTAACACTTCACTAGCCTACCTCAAAATCTGAGAGTAACACAAACTAGGAGTGTCATGCTGGTTTGGACATCACCCATATTAACAAACTCTATGCCAGATGTTGGAGAACCAGGACAATCTGATGATAAGTAAACTACTGGAACAAACAAACACAACACAAGAGAATCTAGAATTGATGGAATGCTATTACAACAGTAAGACTAAAAAGAGGGGATGTATGAAACATATAAGAGAACAATGGATGGACAGAAGACTTTCATCTGAAGCTAACTAGCTTTTTCTCATCACTAACTGAGGAATAGCTAGTTAGCCAACACTTCAGCATAGTGAAGAGGAAACTGCTCTCGCAGCTAGAGATAGACCAACTACACATTATATCCCATACTCAAGAAGACTTCAGTGAAGAATTGATGTGCAGCCAACAGCTGAATCCAGATCTTCATTAGCACCCTCTCAATGTACAGTTGCAGATATGAAGCAAAAGACAATAGATTAACTAGCTACAGTCAATCCTGATTACTGTAGGCTTGGTGGAGAAGTACCATCAGACAGTATGTTGGAATATACCAACAAAGCCCTCACAGCAATCCCTACTATCATAACTAAAAGCAATGAACTGTTATACATTACAATCACCGTAGTCCTGGAGATCCTACAAGAACAGTAGTATATACTCTCCCTGGAACATGAGGTTAGAGGCTAAGATCATGGGAACTTGGTGAGAGGTTAGTCATCTTGGTGGAATTACAGAAGGATGTGAAAATTAGGGATAATCTTCACGGGTGTAAAGATTAGGGATAAGACTCATTTATAAACACAAGAGCCTGACTGCATTTGAAGCTCTAGACAAAGGCTCAAAGCACTGGCGACCAGACCAGGGAAATACACTAGAGAAGCAGAAGTCGAGAAGCTAATACCCTACTTTCAAGGAAAGCCTACGGCTCAATGTCACATGCATCTGTGGATTTGTGAATGCCTGGTGCTGTACAAAGTCAACAAAACACTGAGGACCTTCTTAAGAATTAAATGGGACCATGGAAGATAACACAGGAAGTCAACTCAAAGCAGATCACACTCATATGTGGCGTATACCAAGGTGATACACTGTCCTCCTGTTCTGCACAGGCTTGAACCCTCTAATCACAAAGACTAGATATGGATACAAGTTCAAGAGTGGAATTACTATGGCCACCTCCTCTCTGCAGCCTATGCAGAGTGGCCTCAGGAATCAGTCCAACATATCGTGGCAGGATGTAAGATGTAGGCAAGAACAGCATACACTGAATGGCACAACCAAATAGCTGACATTGTATGCATATTTATTTTTTATTATCCATTAACAATCTCTTTTCTGGATTTGCAGCAGTGGAGAATAAAACTACATTATCTAAAACTACACAATGAACATAAATTAAACAGATCAAAACAAAAGGCAGATGAGAGAAAGAAAGAGAAAGCTTCCATTATGTATACAATTATGGATAAAGTATTATAAAATCTTGTCTAGAAAGTCTCTGGCATAGTATCCCATGCCATGTCAGGCTACTGCCAGTTGTATAGAAGTATCAGAAGAGACACAGATGTGTCCCTATCTCCTCCTAGAAGCAGAGATGGGTTTCAGCAGGTTTTGACCAGTTCTGGAGAACCAGTAACGGAAATTTTGGGTAGTTCGGAGAAATACCACCTCTGACTGGCCCTGCTCTCATCTATTCTGTCTCCTGAGTCCCAGATGATCGGGAGGAAATGGGGATTTTGCCGTAACCTTCCCCTGGAGTGGGGAGGGAATGGAGATTTTACAATATCCTTCCCCTGCCACGTCCACCAAGCCACACCCACCAAGCCACACCCACAGAACCGGTAGTAAAAAATTTTGAAACCAACCACTGCCTAGAAGGTTTTGCTGCTGTTGGTTCCTTTCTTTTTGTATTTCTCTTCAAGTGGAAGCAATGGCAGAGGAATCCATTTAGTACTGACAGACATGGATTGTCAAACAGTGAAGACTACAAACTGTTGGTATAATATAACTGCATCTGCCAACTCCTATTAATAGTTTTGTTGTTTACCTTGGACCTTTTTGGAAATGAAGATTTCAAAATCAAGAGTTACCAGGTAATTAGTTACACATACTGTCTATTCACACAATGTAGTTGGTATGCTAGCATAAGACGATAAGAATTCTATAGCTGGTTCAAAATACAGCTGTGTGAGTAGTAACAGGAACTTTTTGTTATGCCCATGTTTTATATGACAGCTGCACTGTTGCCAGTTGGTTTCAGAATGCAATTCAAAGTGCTGGTTGTTATCTTTAAAGCCCTTTACGGCATATCACCTGGTTATTCAACCACTGCCTCTTTGTTTTTGCCAGCCCAGTATCTTCTGATAGAGTGGGTGTGTTCCAGGTCCATTCTGTTGTTGTGAATGTGGTCTCCTTAAGGGATATATGAAGCATGCCTTGTTTCTCATGGCTCCCACCTTCCAGAATTGCATCCCTCCCAGAGACATAGACAGTGCCTTGTCTCCTGTGTTCTGAAAAGCCCTTAAAACCTGGCTTTGGTCCTAGGCTTGTGTTGGAGGGGAGGGAGCCATCGTCCTTGGTTTTAATGGTTGTTTTTAATCCAGGCTGCCTTGCTTTGTTTTTTAATTGTTAATTATAGTTTGTAAGTAGCAATAGCACTTAAGACTTATATATCGCTTCACAGTGCTTTGCAGCCCTCTCTAAGTGGTTTACAGAGTCAGCATACTGCCCCCAACAATCTGGGTCTCATTTTACTGACCTCGGAAGGATGGAAGGCTGAGTCAACCTTGAGCCTGGTGAGATTCGATCTGCCAAATTGCTGGCAGCAGACAGTCAGCAGAAGTAGCCTGCAGTACTACATTCTAACTACTGCGCCATCACGGTTCTTAGTGAGCAGCTATCTTAAATCTAATAAATGTAGTAAAAGTAATAATTACAGGACTGATCCCATCTGAAACCTCTGTGATAATGCAGGATTCAAAGTACAATCTCCCTCCAAAATAGGTTGCGATGAGCCTTCTACAAACAATCCCTCCATTTTGTCTGGCTTAATTCTTGATTTACTGGGTCTCATCCATTATTGCTTCCAGGCACCAACATCAAGTGCCTCAATTGACTATAAAGAAAAGAGGAAAAAGAGATGAGTATCCAGATCTCTTCATTCTACTGGGATACTAAGGAGGAGAGGGAATGAATAATGTTGCTTTTATATTCTCTTTATTTTTTTGGGCACTTGGAAAGTCAGGAACAGAAGGATCAAAATAAGAAAAAAAAGAGCTATAAACTCATTAGGAACTACTTTGTCTAAATGGTGATGCCTGTGGCAAATGTCAATTACTAGTCTTATTATTTTTACATCTCAATTTCCTCCAATGACTATTTTCTTTTCCTGATCTATTTTACCTTTGCATGCTTTAACCCTAACGTGTGAGATGTGTTAAGCCAAGGAAATAACTAACCTAAATTTACGTGCTCAATTTCTTTATTAAACAGAATTTGAACTACAATTTTCCAACAGCTATTCTAACACTTCAGTTACTAAGTAACACATATTTAAATGGAAAAAATATGGACTAATATAAATTTTAAGTATTTTTATGTTACTATGGCACTTTCCTGGAAATAAATGTCACATTGAAAAATTTCTGGGATTTTCATATTGTTTCTAGATTTTAAGTATGTAGTTACAAATCAAGATAGAATCCAAAATCAAACACTGCAAATTATATAAGTAATCCTTGATTTATGACTGTTCATTTAATAATGGTTCAAATTCACAATAGCCTTGGAAAAAGAAATATAACTTGTGAAATGTAATCACAATTTTAGACGTTTCCAGTCAGCTTCTAACATGCAAAGTCAATTGGGGAAGCTGAACTCACTTAATGACCATGTGACTTCCTTAGTCACTATGGTTAATGGTAGTAAAAATTGGGTCCAGTCCTTTTGATGGCTTGCTTAATGACTGCATTGTTTAGTAACTGAAATTTTGGTCCCAATTATGTGGTTGTAAGTTGAGGACTATCTGTATTTTCGTTAACAATTACAATCAACTTCTCTGTGGTTTTGTTTTTGTTTTTTTGTTTGTTTTTTTGCTGTTATTTTTGTTGAAGCAGATTCAGGGTTTTCCATATGCACCTTTAATTTGAAAAAATTCAGTGGTTTTCCCCAACTTTTTTGTTTTCCTTTCTCCTTATTAAACTTGCTTTCATTCTGTGGTGAATCCATTTAAACATGAAAAAGGCACTATAAAAATTGATATCATGCGATCTTTGTTAAAATCTAACTATACTTGATTTATTGCAGAACAAATTGGCAAGTTTGTTCCAAAGATTATTTTCAAGAACACAGTAAAGACTAGCAGTACCATAAAGTACCATAAAGCAGTACCATAAAACAAAACTAAGTTTGGGAAGCTGATTTTCTATATCATCAAAGCGAAGGTAAATTGCTACTTACTGTACAGAACAAACCCCATTCCCTTCTAGCATTGATGATGTTACCTACGTTGGTAATGAAACGTCTGCAAGAAAACAACCCAAAACAACTAGAGAGCAACAAGGACCGCTCAGTTCAGGCCCCCGAGCTATAAATATTCTCTTCTATTGTTACCTACTGTTGTAGGAAAAGGCACTTGAACATTCTTTGTCTCAGGTTGCAAATTTGAGCAGCCTTGGGTGCTCTTCATCCTAATTTGGAAGGAAATGTATTTGGCTGCTCTGCATCAGATAGCAAAAGATCTGATTTTGCAAGTAAGGAAAGCACGTCTTGCTTATTCCAATTTCAAGCAGCAGAAACAGCCAGTTTGTTACAGAATGAGACGGGAAGCATTCTCCTTGCCCAAGAGCTTTGAAGCACTGTGGGAAACCTTAAAAGGTTACTTGCTTGCACTGAAACATGACCAATTACATTTAACCCAGCTTTATCTCTCTGCCAACATTCTGCGGTAATTTGCTGAAAAACAAGCAGGCTTGAAAGCATTTATTGATTCATCACTATGCTTAATCAATTAATTCTTTAATCAGACATTTTCAAATTTAAAATCTGAGTCTTTAATGAGATTTTAATTTGATCAACCACCTGGATCTCAGTTTTCCCAAAGGAGTGGCTTGGGGCCTATTCTATGGGAGCAAACAGGAGGGGCAAAAGAGGGGCAAAAGTGCATGGTCGTTGCCAAGCAACAAACTCACTGGCTCATAGCCATCTTGGTGCACATTAGCAGCAAACATTTTATCTAGTGGAGAAAAATGAAGAACAGCAACTCTGCCTAACCTTGAAAGAGAGATTTCTTTATTTCACTCATTTGTACCATTCAATAGCCAGCTCCCTTTGTTTAAGGAAAGCATTCAAGTGCTGAATTCTGATATATCAGGTAAGGCAGGCCCTATTACAACTGTTACTATTGATGTCACCTGTACATGTAGCCCCCAATCTAGCCCAAAATTGGGACCAGAACATCCATCGCCAAGCAATGCAGTCATAAGATGTAACATTGTGTGACTGCATCTCTTAGCAACGGCAATCCCAGTACTTCCCATTCCCATCGTTAACTGAATTCTAACTGTCATTAGGTGAGGACCCAAACCAAGCCATTTTGGACTTGGTGCCTCTCTGTAACTGAATGTGTGAATGAGCTTGGGGAGGAAGGAGAAGTGATGCTGCCTATGAAACAATCAGACAAGAGAAGCAGGAGCCCTAGTGGCTTAACAATCAATGACAGAAACTTAGGAAGGACCTACCTAATAAATCAAGCAGTTGAAAGTGGCAGGTGGAAAGTGTGTACCTGCAGACTTGCCAGATTCTGTAGAACAAACTAGAACTGATTCATCCAGTTGTTGTTCCTGTATGTTGCTTAGGAGGGCTGATTTTCTAGCCTCTGTAGCATAAGGGACTGCCTCCTCTTCAATTCTCTCCATTGAGAGAAGAGCCTTGGATAGTACAGTGGTCTAAAGCCCTGTTATTAACATCAGCTGCCTGCAATTATTGCAGGTTCGAATGTCACCAAGGCTCAAGGTTGACTCAGCCTTCCATCCTTTCTAAGGTAGGTAAATTGAGGACCCAGTTTGTGGGGGCAATAAGCTGACTTTGTATAAATATACAAAAGTATGAAGGCTATTGCTTAGCACATTGTAAGCCGCCCTGAGTCTCCGAAGAAGGGCGGCATATAAATCAAATTTTAAAAAAAATTTGCCTGTCTTCCTCGGCTACCCATCTCTGACTGTTTGGCTGTTCTGAATTCTGTCTTGCAGGATAGCAAGCAGCAGAGAACTACATGCATCTGGAGCTACTTGCCACACTGTGGCCCCAGGACTTCTTGATGCACCATGGCTCTAGGGCTATAAGAAGACCCTGAGTTGCAGTGCAATCTGGAAGATTTAGCCACACTAGTAGCATAGTGCAAAGTCATAGCACACCAGAAAGCTGAGCAGTGCAGTGTAAGGTCACAGCAACTGAGAAGCCCCAGCTTCCCCAGCAGCATGACAGAAAATGATATCCATTTCAGGAAACTTCAGCTTCTCTAGCCCAGTACCCAACTACCCTTATCCCACACATTCTGCTGCCCTGACTAACCTTTGCTGTCTTCTTGCTCTTCCTGCTGATAAACTGTGCTCATAATGTCTGATAAGCTGTGCCCATAATGTCCCTTCATGAGGCAGCCTCTGGCCATCTTCCTCAGGTCTCCCAAGGAAATCACTGTGTGCGACCTTGGGAAGAAAACTTTGTGTGGCCTACATCCAGGCATACATGGGCAGCAGTGAGAACAAAAAGACGGCTAAAATTAGTTAGGGTGGTAGAGTTCCCAAATTGCAGAGGGTCAAAAGAGTATAGATGAGGGGAAGACAGGCAGGTTGGTTGAATTTTGGTCACATGACCATAGGGGCCACCACAGCAGTCTAACTTCAAGGACCAGTAGTAAATATCTTTGTTCAGTGTCTCAGTAACTTTGAATAGTCGCTGAATGAATAGTTATAAATTGAGGATTACCTGATTTATTAAGGGGATTATAGGAGAATCTCCCATAAACTTAACCAAGGTAGCAAATTAATTCTTTAGTGAATAACTTCACTTAAGAATGGCAAGTTGCGGAAGTTTAAACTTTAGAAAGGACAATTAGAAAAACAGCTAATGAAAAGTGAGCATGTTCAGTAGCTAAGAAACTATTTGTTGGGAGAGGATCAGAAAAAAATGGATTATTGTTGGGGGTAGAATGAAATATCCAAGATATGGCTCAATAATATTTTAATCAGAAGCATACCCTAAAGAAAAACCCCTATTTTTCTTTAAGTCTCACATGAATTAAAACATTGTTCAAAATTGCTAATTTCATACTGGGATAATTAGACTTATTTGCAATGTACTACTTGAAAATTTAAATATTCCCATTCTTAAAAGCTTGAGGGATTAGCAGTCACAATAAATGTTGCTGCTGCTATTCTTCTTAGTTCTGTGCCTGGAACCTAACCTAGCATAGCAGAACACTTCAACCCCATTCTTCTTCCTCAGAGAATAAGTATAGCAGAAGCATAAAAGCTATTTTGGCCAATTAGTTGTTCCTGTTTTGGGGATGAGGAGAAATGTATTTGTTCGCATATAAATTGATATTTATATATTTCCTTAATATACAAATAAAGTGAAACATATTTATCAATATTTTCATTTTTATGAACAAACAGTGCAATTTTGTTGGAAAATATAACAAAGTAAACAACACACAGGGTGAAAACAACACACAGAAGTGTTTTGTAATATGAAAGCTGATTAGAAAAATATGTTTATTAGAAAAGCTGCAAACCAAAATATGTGTCACCAGAAATGAACAGAAAAATGTGTAAATATTTTCATGTGGATTTTTAAAAACAGATTCAAATTCATGTAGATATTAGTCCCAATGAACTGATAGGTTCAACAAGAGAACTGAGTATAACAGAATCAGACTCATTGCAAAATTATACAACCACTTAGCAGACTGCTCAGTCTAACTTCTAGGTACTGGAGAAATGCTGTGTTATCTTAACCTCTGTAAAACAAGAGTTCCAACTAGACAGCCAGACTTTTGGTGGCACAGTATTGGAAGAAGGAAAAATTACCTACTATTGAAGAATGGATTTTAAAAGTAGGAGATCTGGCAGATATTGCAAAAATTTCAGTGTACTTGAAAGATCATTCAAATGAAAGATATGTATTGGAGTGGAGAAGATGGATCGATTATATTCAAAATAGATATAAAACCTATAAATTCCAAATAGCCTTTGAATGAAATATTATTAATTTTTAGTTTATGATTATAGTTATTTGAACTATGTGGAGTTAAAGACTTAGTGAGAATTTGGAACTCATAAAATGTTAGCTTATTTTAGCTTATGATTGTTAAATGCTTTACCCTGTATTTGCTCTGGGAAGTCCGGGGAGGGGGGAGGGAGGATGGGAGAAGGGGGGTGGGATGGGGAGGAGGGTGGGTGGAAAGGGTGGGAGAAAATTGTTTGTATTTTGAAAAACTTTTTAAATAAAAAAAAGAGTTCCAAATAGAATAGAATTCTTTATTGGCCAAGTGTGATTGGACACACAAGGAACTTGTCCTGGTGCATATGCTCTCAGTGTACATAAAAGAAAAGATACACTCATCAAGAATCATAAGGTACAACACTAAATGATAGTCATAGGGTACAAATAAGCAATCAAATCTTATTAGGAAACAGTCAATATAAATCATAAGGATACCACCAACAAGGTTAGAGTCATACAGTCATAAGTGGGAGGAGATGGGTGATAGGAACGATGACAAGATTAATAGTAGTGCAGCCTTAGTAAATAGTTTGACAGTGTTAAGGGAATTATTTGTTTAGCAGAGTGATGGCATTCAGGGAAAAAAGTGTTCTTGTGTCTAGTTGTTCTGGTGTGCAGTGCTCTATAGCGTCGTTTTGAGAGTAGGAGTTGAAACAGTTTATGTCCAGGATGTGAGGGGTCTGTAAATATTTTCACAGCCCTCTTTGATTCGTGCAGTATACAGGTCCTCAATGGAAGGCAGGTTGATAGTAATTGTTTTTTTCTGCATTTCTATTTATCCTTTGAAGTCTGTGTCTGTCTTGTTGTGTTGCAGAACCAAACCAGACAGTTATAGAGGTGCAGATGACAGACTCAATAGTTCCTCTATAGAACTGTATCAGCAGCTCCTTGGGCAGTTTGAGCTTTCTGAGTTGATACAGAAAGAACATTCTTTGTCGTGCTTTTTTGATTACGTTTTTGATGTTAGGTGTCCATTTTAGGTCTTGAGATATGGTAGAACCTAGAAATTTGAAGGTTTTTACTGTTGATACTGTGTTGTCTAGTATTGTAAGAGGTGGTAGTATAGGAGGATTTCTCCTAAATTCTACCACCATTTCTATGGTTTTGAGTGTGTTCCATTCCAGATTGTTCTGGTTGCACCACGAGGCTAGTTGTTCAACCTCCTGTCCGTATGCGGATTCATCACTGTCTCGAATGAAACCAATCCCTGTTGTGTCATCTGCGAACTTCAGTAGTTTAACAGATGCATTGTTTGAGATGCAGTCATTGGTATATAGAAAAAAGAGAAGTGGGAAGAGTACACGGCCTTGGGGGGGGCTGTGCTAATTGTACAGGTATCTGATGTGATTCTGCTTAGCTTCACCTGCTGCTTCCTGTCTGTTAGGAAGCTTATGATCCACTTACAAGTGTGTTCAGGTACCGCTAGCTTGTTTAGCTTAGTTAGAAGAATGTCTGGAATGATGGTGCTGAATGCTGAACTAAAGTCTACAAAGAGGACCCTTGCGTAGGTCTTTGTGGAGATTCAAGATGTTGTAGCATGTAGTGCAGAGCCATATTAACAGCATCATCTGTTGATCTATTTGCCCAGTATGCAAATTGCAGGGGGTCTAACAGCAGGTCCATGATGGTTTTCAAGTGGGATAGCATTAGCCTTTCAAACTGTGCAGTACCACGAGCAATAAAATGAAAATGAGTTTGTGTTACGCTTCATGAGTAAAACTAATGATTTCATTGCAGTTAAATATATCACTTTATCTGTAGTACTGGCGTAGCAGTTATTTATTCTTTTGTTACTCCCCAACAAAATATTTTCTATTTTGAAAAGCTAGAAATTTAAAATAAAAGCTAAAAGCAACATTTTATTCATGTATGTGTCTACACATATCACAGCAATACAGATATACTTGTTTCACGAGAAGACACCAGCCAGTGGGAAACCATCTGCCCCAAAATCCTTGCTGTGATAGGTGGATGGTTCTGGCAGGCAGCTGGACCCACAGATTTAGCCATCTCTCAAAACTGATTGACTTTTGCTCCTGGTTTGCCTGTGCAAGCATGCTCAAATATAGTGGAAACAAGTTTTGAAAGTGTCCTCACTTTATCTGAGCAATTCTGATTGGCTTTTAAAAAATGAGTAATACCCCCAATTAAGAACTGCAATATAAAAGAAAAGTGATTTGAAAACCACAGTAGAATTCCCTAATAATTTTAATTCTCCTAGATTTTTTTAATCTACTGTATACAGTCTCTAAAATGACTTGTCCAAGAATTTATAGACCAGCAAACTTATTTAAGTCAAACGTGACTATATTTGAGAGAAAGAATGCAGCTAACTGTTCACAACATGTAACCCAAACAGGAGTTTATTGAAGAGATCCAACATATGTTCATTCAAAAGATGACCATTTGCTGATATGGCACTTTTGAAAAAATAATCTGCATGGTAGTTACCATAACAACTGCAACCGAACCCTAAGACATTTAAATAAACTAGGATACATGATTTCTGGATTCCATCGCAAAATTAAAAGTTCATTAGAAACTCCCGCCCCCCTTTTTCTCCTTTGTTTCTGTAAGATAAATAAGTGCATGGACCCCAATGACTAAGTTATCAAGTACCTCTGGTTATTCATCTGAGGACCAGAACATAGACCCATGATGGCGACCCTACGGCATGCGTGCCAGAGGTGGCACGCAGCGCCCTCTCTGATGGCACGCTAGCTGTCACCCCAGTTCAGCTTTGCTGCGCATGCGCATGCGTCTCCTGCCAGCCAGCTGGTCTTTGGGTCTCTGCCACATATGCGCAGGGGTGGAGGCCGTGCGGAGGCACGCACTCACATTGCATTTTGGGGGTTTGGGCACACACAGAGACATTCGCGCATGCACATGCGTGCTTTCGACACTTGGTCCGGAAAAGGTTAGCCATCACTGACATAGACTCTTTGCATCCTACTAACTGAAAAGGCTGTGTAATGAGGAACCTGGTGAGGAGAAATATTACATGCATTCAGCAATGACCATTTAAGGAGTCAATCTCTCTGATTATTTCTAGATTCTTACTCGCATACAGTACTGTTTTACACATACAAGCTAGTTTTCAAGTATCACATATTAAGATGTTAAAACACTAACTGTATTAATGTTAGAAATTCAGGAGTGGTTGTTTTACTGGTCATTTTAAGTAGGAATAAATTTGTTTACTTTGTTATCTTAATGCGAATCTGCCTAATTTACATTGTTCCAATAAAAAGGACTCTTCGTTCATCAATATTACAACATGTTATACATGGGGCTGCCACGTATCCTGAAGCTACAGCTGATGCAAAATGCAGCTGGGTGATAAATTCTGGATATCCAAAGCATATGGAACACTTCTGCTCTGCAAGCTGCGCTGGGTATCAGTGTGCTTCAGACCCTATCTGTTAAAGAATTCTCACTGGCAGAATCTAGGAAGAGAACCTTCTCTGCTGTTGCGCCCACCTGTGGATTATTCCCTCCCTTGAAATGAGACAAGCCCCCATTTCCTTGCCTCTGAAAAAAGTTAAAATGTGGCTCTATGCCTTCTCATGGCGCCAACCACTCCCATGGCTGCATGCTGCCATGAGCTCTCTCCCTTTGCCTTTTTAATTAATTTTTAACAGATTTTAATCATCCTTGCCTCCTTTTAAATTCTATATTTCCTTTTTTTAAATTTTGATATGTTGTTTTTATATTTTAACATTTTATTGTACACCACACAGGGCCCCTCCCAAGGGAGATAGATAGTTCAAAAATGTGAAAATAATTAAACAAATAAATATTTTCAATGAACATTACAGGGAAATACACAGTAAATATATTGATTTAATTTATTTGAAATATAAACTGTAGAGAAGTTCAAAGTGGTGCATATTTATCAAATTTATTTGCCACTCATCTTGCAGTTCAAGGCAACTCAAGGCGGTATATCATGCTCCTATTTTTCCGTCCATCAACAACCCTGTGAAGTAAACTAAGCTGAGAGAAAATGGCTGGTCCAAAGTCACCCAGTGAGTTTCCATGGCAGAGGGTGGGATAACAACCTGGGTGTCACTGCTCCTAGTCCCACACTTTAACTATCACACTGTGTATCTCTGCATCATGGAATAGGATAAGCAGTTGCTGATGATAGCTAACATTTTTCATGAGTGGCAGATTAGGGTTTGCTGCTACAGCCCATGCATAATGCTGATGAAGATTCCACCTAACGGTCTGTATTACTGTGCTTCCATGACTAAGAAGGCTTACTGCTTATGGGCAGTAAGGGTTACCTCTTACCTCTGTAGAGGGAAGTGATTGAAAAAAATACTCTTGATTTAATTTATTACATTTATTATGGCCATCCATAGATTCTAGGTGACTTAGAAAGCCCAAAATTAATTAAAACAATTAAAAATACATAAACAAGCACCACAGGCAACTTAGATTTGTTCTGGAATAACTCTCATCACTTCAACAAGTATGGTCAATGATTAGAAACTGTGAAAGTTATAGTAAAAATATTTAGAGGACACCAGTCTGCCTATCCATGGATACATGGCTTGTATTTAGTTTGGTGGGACACAAATTAAAGAAGATATTAAGAAATAGGAACAAAGATGCCAGTATGATGGGAAACCTGGAGAACAATTACACTGAACTGAATGTGCTTAGCCCTAAGGAGATTAACATGGCAGTACTTTTTAATATATAATTGTTTTACAAAATAATGGAGTAGACTTACTCTCTTTAGCTTCAGATGATAGGACTCTGATAATGCTAAGAACTTGCAGGAAAGCAATTTTGTGAATATATGAACAATTTGACTATGGAAGAATATATAGTAAAAGGTGATGGATTCTTCACGCCTCATTTATGCATAAACTGGATGGTGATCTATCAGAGAGCCTATAGCAGTGATGGCTAACCTTTTTGGCATCACGTGCCAGGAGGGGGGGCGGGGGAGGTTCGCACACGCATGTGCCCACACCCATAATTCTATGTGCCCTGCCCTGAACACGAACCCCCCCCCCAACCTGGCACACGATGGCCCAGTAGGCTCATTTTTCTTTCTCACCTGGCTCCAGATCCTTTCTATGCATCTGGGAAGGGTGAAAACAGCTTTTCCCACTCCCTCGGAGGCCCTCCAGAGGCCTGAAATGGCCCATTTCCCAACTCCCGGTAGGACAGGAAGTGATGGTTTTTGCTGTTCCCCAGCCTCCAGAGCCTCTTTAGGAGGCTGGGGACAGGCCCTCCGGAGGTAGGAAACACCCTATTTCCCTACTTCTGGTGGGCCCAGAAAGCCCAAAAATCAACTGGCCGGTGCACGCATGCACGCCAAAACTGAGCTGGCGTGCCAACTGATATGGCTAGTGTGCCATAGGTTCGTCATCACGGGCCTATAGCAGCTTTTTAGAGCAAAGACTTGGACTATATAAACCCCAAAGTCTTCTTCAACCTAATACTTTATAATTCCATGCAAAGGATAAGTTGGACTCTCTCTCTCTCTTTCTCTCTCTCTCTCTCTCTCTCTCTCTCTCTCTCTCTGTGTGTGTGTCTTAACTTTGTTGCTATCATAGATAGTAAATGACAATTTAAGACTGTTCAGTTTAAAAAAATAATCTCACTGTTCCTTTCCTGAGAGATGATTTTTGCCGGTGTCATTTTAGCAGAAGAACCTGTAATAGCCCTGGGGATTTCCAACCTTTTTTTTTTCCTAATGGAATGCAGCCAAAGAGTTTATTGATGGATTTCTTTGGTTGGTTAATTCAATTTTGCACAGCTTTTCCTGACATGATGTAAAAATTAATTTAATGTGGCTGGATACCTCCCAGTGGAGATGTTTCATTGTACAGAAGGAACTCACAATAGTATTAAAGTAAAGTAAGTTACTGCACAAACTGTTCATACTTTCTCCAAAATATGAAATTGGAACAGTCCATAGTAGACTGAGAGTAGGATAGGTAAATGTGAGAGAATGAAGCTCCTACTGATAATACCTCATATTCTGTCAGTGTCTCCCTTGCTGAACAGCATTCTCCTGGGCAATTTGAGCTACTTCACTGCTGGATTCACCATTGCTTGTGGGAAGTTGGCAGGGAAGGTTGCAAATGGTAATCATATGATGAGACTCACTGCAATGTCATAATCACGACTCAGGTGCCCGAGGTTCGGGATCACAGTCAGGTGACTGTGGCGATGCTACAATAGTCTGAACTTCAAGAAGCAATCATGATTTTTTTCAGTATCACCATGACTTTGAATAGTCACTGAATGAATGGATGTAAGCCAAGACATATGTATTAATTAATTTTTCTATTAGCAATTGTGACTGGTTGACTAATATCAAAAATATTTTTTTAAAGTATACCATAATTTTGCCTTGAAATAATAACACTATATTCAACATCACCACTATTTACCCTTCCCATCCTTCTGGCTACAAACATATTCTTTTATTATTCAAGTTACATATTTCTTGAATCCTGTTCATTCTCTATTCCCTTTGAACCAACAGGTTAAAAGTTCTATTTATTCAACCTTAAACATTACTCAAGTAACATAGGTCATTAAAATAGATTTGCTGATTTGCTTGAGGTCTTCTACATATTTCATAGTCACAAAACTTGTTTTAATTTGATTCTGTTTGAATAAGCATTTCACAGGTGACACAAGGCAGTGTAACTATACACTGCTATTTTTACATATTATATAAATATTGATTTTATTCTGTTCATTGGCCAAAGTCTTAAGTGTTTGAGCACTTTATAACTATTGTAACTAGCATATTATATTCATGAAACTATGCTTTAATGATATGGTCATTTTAAGTTTGCTACTATAATACTTAACAATGCATGCAAGTCCTAATGCATACTGAAGGTAGTAGTATGCTGATTACAAACATTACAGCAAAGTATTTTTTATATATATGCAGCTATTCCAGTTAGCTGGAATAATCTAGTTAATTAGCACCTAACAATCTTACAAGAGCCATAAAGAATCTTCTCTGATTCCTATTATATTCCAAAAAAGAATTAATATTTCAATTTTGGCTCTTTTCTTTCTTTTTTTAGCTCCTCCCCCAAATGTTTGCCCAAAGCAACCATTTCCACTGACTCATTTTATTCTCTCAGTAGTGAAATAGGTCAAGGCATTTTTTAAAAAGGAAAAATCTTACCCAGCATAGATATAACCTAATTAGCAGTCTACAAGAGCCAAAATTCTCTTTAAATATTCTTCAGTGTCTAGATTCTTGGCAGAATCGAGAGCAAACAACTTCTGCTCAGTGTTGCCAATTATTAATTATAAGTTTAGACATCCATTTTTTTTCAAGGTCTGTTCCAATCATAGCATCTCCCTCTATCAGCACCAATAAATAATAAATATCCCAACAGGGATATTTTTAAGAAAACATTTCCACAGTGCATTCTCTCCTGACAATATACAATATATATGTAAAAAAAAAAAACACAACCCCATGGTCTATGATGCATATTCAGTACAGTCTCCCAGGAGGCAGACTGTTGAGCTCAAAATTTTAGGTCAGTAACAAGTGGTACTTAAAATAAAAATGTTGTAACACAGATTGTTTCTGTTCCAACCTGTCATGTCCTTCTGTACAGAACTCCCCTCTACCACTCTACTGTTTTCTGTTCTTCTTAACAATCCATGTATAATCTCTGCCAATTTTGAAGACAGACCTTTTTTTGTTAAATTACTTCTGGGAGTTGCTCCTCCTTCCGTTTTTGTTTTTTTTTAAAGAATTGCTACTTTATGTGACTTAGTCAAAATTTTCATCATATATAATGGACTTAAAATGGACAAAGAGTGGCAACGTGTAAGCTTTTCAGTGATGGTAAAAATTCTTTTAAATCTTCACATTAAGCCCATAGTTCTAAGAGGAGGCTTCTAATGCTTTCCATACAAAAGCTGTATTTCATGTTCCTCAGCTGTTAAATTTTTAAGGTCATTTGTTCCAGCCTTTTGTTTGTGGCTTATAAAAAAGTCAATAGTTGCTCAGACCTTTATAGTTCGTTCTCTCTCTCTCTCTCTCTCTCTCTCTCTCTCTCTCTGTGTGTGTGTGTGTGTATACATATATACATATCTAAAAGGCAAAGGTTCCCCTCGCACATATGTGCTAGTCGTTCCTGACTCTAGGGGGCAGTGTTCATCTCCGTTTCAAAGCCGAAGAGCCAGCACTGGCCGAAGACATCTCTGTGGTCATGTAGCCGGCATAACTAAACACCAAAGGTGCACAGAACGCTGTTACCTTCCCACCAAAGGTGGTCCCTATTTTTCTACTTGCATTTTTTACGTGCTTTCGAACTGCTAGATTGGCATAAGCTGGGACAAGTAACGGGACCTCACCCCATTATGCGGCACTAAGGATTCGAATCGCTGAACTGCTGACCTTTAGATCAACAAGTTCAGTGTCTTAGCCACTGAGCCTTGCATCCCCATATACATATATACATATCTATATCTATCTATATATATATATATACATACATACATACATGTGTGTGTGTGTGTGTGTACATAAGGAAGGAGTATGACAAACTAGAAAAGTATTTGCTAGTGCAAGAAATCAGGAATCAGGATACAGTTCAAAAGTACACATTTATTTCATGCTACTTATACACAAGAATTTGAACTACAAATTGTCAAGGCAAATTGGTGCTAAATAAGAGAATGGATTTCAAGGGGGGTGGACTTACGTCTCCAAACTGATGATGCATTTGACCCTACCCATGGGCTCAGCCTGGTAATCTCCTACAGTACTAAGGCCTGAAGGAGGAACTAGAGATAATGTACAAAGGACAGTGGTGGGTTGCTCCCGGTTCGCACCGATTCACAAAAACCGGTAGTAAAAAATTGTATTAGTTCGGAGAACCAGTAATAACATTGGCTGGCCATGCCCCCGAACTGATCGCCGGCCCGTTTGCCACTCGCTTACCCTGCCCACCTCATCAGAGGCTTTTTTTTTATTTTTAAAAGCATTTTTTCTACAAACTCTTCAGTCGAAAAAATGCTTTTAAAAGTTTTTTAAAAAAGCCTCTGATGATCGCGCGGCTGAGCTGGGATCTTCAGAGGCTTTTAAAAGCATTTTTTTCTGCAACCTCTTCGACCAAAGAAGTTGTAGGGGGGGGAAATGCCTTTAAAAGCCTCTGGCAATCCCAGCTGAGTTACCTGATCGTCAGAGGCTTCTAAAAGCTTTTTTTTCTGCAACCTCTTAAGGTTGTAGAAAAAATGCTTATAAAAGTTTTTTTTAAAAGTTGGCCACGCCCACCCAGTCACATTATCCCCCCCACCAAGCCACACCCACAAAATAAGCCATGCCCACAGAACCGGTAGTAAAAAAAATTAGAACCCACCCCTGACAAAGGAGTCTCAGTGATACTAGGAACACTTGGGGCTGTGACTCTAAGACAGTACCCAAGATTGAGGAAAATACATATTACTCATGTGGTGAAAAGGAATATCTCTCTCTCCCTCCCTCCCCCTCTGAATTGTCATTATTATTAATCCTGGAATTAAATATGGTCAAAATGTATTTCTTCTGATGGAAGAATCAGAAGAAACATAGCTGAAAAAATGTGGGATCTAGGAATGAAGCAATGTTTTACTTGCAAAAGATCCCATGTTCAATCTTGTTATTTCCACTGGGAAAAAAACTGGCCCATAGGGTGACAGAGATCTTTCTTTGCTTGAGGCACCAAGAACATTATTATGAAAAATATAAAAATAACTTTTATGCAGGCTTAAGCAAATTCATACTTCCAACTCCACAGAACCTAAATCAGGACTGTCAAACTCATGTCATCATAGTAGCATCATGTGTCATATTGGGACTTCTTTTCCCTTTGCTAAACCGGGCGTGGGCATGGCTAGCACATAATGTATCCGGCCCATGGGCCGCGAGTTTAACAGCCCTGACCTAAATAGTCCTCCATAAGGTTCCTTCTCCCAGTTCTGTTACTGTTGCCCTCTTTGCTGCTATCATCCAAGAGAACGGTTAGGATCAAAGATCTCTCACATCTCCCATTCAATTATTTTAATCAAGTTTCATATTACCAATAATCTAAATATAATACAATTCAATTTGGCCACGTAATAGCCAATTGAACAAATAAATAAATAAAAACTTAACCATCAAGTATATTATTTTTTAATCATATAAGCATACAGCTTTTCTTCTTTAATCACAAGTAGATATATAGTCCACACAAATACAAAGAAACAACTTAAATTTCCCATTCTGTTAACTTCATTCCCAAACTTCATTCCCAAACTCCATCCCCCATGCATACTTTCTTGAAAAGTAGAAGGAAGAATCTTATATTGGTAGCAATAGAAAGCATTAATTATGAAGGAAAATACTAATTACTGATTATCAAAGCATTGAGGTGATATTTTATAATCAATGTTGGCACAGACTCTCCTTGAAGCAGTGAGGCTTCTACTTAGGTAGAAAGCTGCTTCAAGTACTCTCTTAACTGTTTTCACAGGAAAAAAGATATGCACAACTGTTTTGTTTTCCTGATGATCTTACTAGAAGCATGGCTGCCTCAAGCCCTCGGGAGTATATGGTTTAATTCATGTTAACATGTTTTGCTGAATGCCCCTCTAAATGCTTTGCATAGTTTACTAGTTATGCTTCTCTTATGCTTCTCTGTAACATAAAGAGAAACTTCAAGTAGCCAGAAGCTATTACTCACACATTTAATTTCTAACCTATCCCATGGGTGAGTTAATGTCTTCCTCTTCAATAACTACAAAATAATCCATTCCCAATCACAGAACTTGCCCTTGCCAGAGCTTCTGTCTAAAGGACAAACTTCCTAGAAACAATTTCCAAAAAAGCCCTTTTTGTCTCATTTCGTCAGAATATTCACACAACTATTTGAAAAATTATTTGAAAAACAAGCATGACCTTTCATTCAGTAGAAGACTCCTGAAAAAATGATTTGCTGTCAAAAAGGCACTAAGCTTTTTGATGAGCTTGCCAATTCAATATAAATTGCATTTGGCATTTTAAAAAATGCAGAGGAAATGTTTCCATGTAAATGTTATAAGCCAAAAACATTATTGTAATGATTGTAAAAATGAAGAGGCCAATCAACCTAAATCAAAACACAGAAGTACAAATCAGTCTACTGAATGCTGAGATTTTAAAATATTAAACAACTGACATTTTGAAGAAACTTGGTTTTATTGTTCCTGGAGGTCTATGTACAGATGGAAAGAAATTTATATTTCTCATGGTAAAGAATTGCATTCAAGATATGTGTTCTTTATCACTTTTCCAAATATCTTTAAATTCTAAAATGATTAGATAAAGATAGATTTCTATATGGTCTAGATTTACAAGATTTGCTAAATGGTTTAAGAACTGAATTAATTTTATATGGATACAACATAGTAGATGCTTCTTCCCTTTTTTCATTTTCTTTTAGTGCAGTGATGGCTAACCTTTTTCTTGTCGTGGGCCAAAAGTGTGTGTGCGTGCCGGCACCCATAATGCAATGCACACACCCCTGTGCATGCACACACGACCCCCCACGCTCCCCCCCCCCCCCCGTATGCGCACCCGCCCCCCCCCCCCCCCTCCCCCCTGCTCCCCCAAGCATGCACGCGCGACCCCCCTCCCCTCTGTTTTTGGCCAAGCAGGTCCCCCTGCACCCCCCTGGGCCAAAAAATGGGCTGGGGGGGGGCACGCCATGCCCCCTGCACTCTACCCCTGCCCCCCCCACGTATGCACACGTGTCTCCCGCATGCATGGTCCACACCCCCGTGCATCCCAAAAATCAGCTGGCCAGTGGGAGGCGTGTGGGAGGCGTGCATGAGCGCATGCACGGTGGAGCTGAGCTGGGCGATGGTTTGCATGCCCGCAGAGAGGCTCTGTGTGGCAGCTGTGGCACATGTGCCATAGGTTCGCCATAACGGTTTTAGTGTATATTAATTATTCTAATATACAGCATACAGCTTCTTTATTATACTATCACTGGTATATTATTTGGGTTTTTTATTTTTTACTCATTTAAACATTTATAACTATTTAAAAATATTCATACAATATTCATATTCATTGAAAAATTTTGGAAGTGGTTTACCACTGCCTGCTTCCTGGGGCTTAGAGAGAGTAACTGGCCCAACGTCATTTATGGTCTTCTGGTTTGTACCTTGGAACCATTACACTAAACTGACTCAATACATTCTCATACAGACCTCTAAAATATTCTCTTCAATATCCCTTCAGTTAAGTTTCATTGGAAATTATTTCATTTGTTTTACTTTTAACTCCATCCACTATACCGGAGGATCCTTGTTTGATCCTCCTCGTCTATTCTAATATTTGTTTTCCTTACTACCATCAAAATTACTCTGCATTTTCTTTGCATCTTTAAACTTTAAATATTTCTTGTTCTCATGGGTGATATTCTGTTGTTGTTTTGATTCCTGTATGCTGCCCAGAGTCATTGTTGTGAGATGGGTAGCCACATAAATAATTTAAATAAATAAATGTAACTGAAGAATTGTTAAAATATGGATGAGATTTGCTTATGAAATGCTATGTGACTTGTTTAATACATGTGTGAGGAGCATATCTATATCTAACAGAGCAAAGAATGCAGTTACTGTTCCTCCATACAAAGGAAATGGTACCCGGAATTAAATACAAAAACTCTAGATTAATGGCAGATAGGACAGCGCTCCAGAGGGTTAACATCATTGCCCAGAGGATCATTGGTTGCCCTCTCCCCTCTTTGGATGAGCTTTATACCTCCCACTGCCTTAAGAAAGTTCAAACAAGATCCATCTCATCCTGGGCACCCTTTTTTTGAACTATTACCATCTGGCAGATGGTACAGGACAATAAAAACAAGGACAAATAGGCTGAAAAACAGCTTCTATCCCAGAGCAGTAACTATATTGAATTCTATTGTATAGTGCAATGTTAATGCAATATCAGGGGTTTTCGATTCAATTGTATAGAATGTGAATGATGTGTATTTTTATTTTATTTTTTATATATAATGTACATTGAAGATGGCATTTAATTTCGTAGCACGAGGTGTAATGACAATGAAATAAAGTAAACAATGAGCAAAGTTTGGTAAATGTACTGCAGCTTTTGTCTTAGGCAGCATGTGTGCATACCAGATCTTTATGCATTCAATCAGATATATCACTGAGATGAATAAAGGTGAAAAAGAAATATTATTGTATGTTGATTTATTTAAAAGATATGATAGTAAATAGGTACAAATTAGGGAATATTTTACACCAATATGAAATTAAATGTTGGTTGCTGAACCTGATGAGAACACTTCACAATGGATGTTCAACATGAATGAGAACAAACTAAAAGCAAATGAACGTTAAGCAGATGAAAGACATCAAGTCTTCTTTTTACTGCATTTCTAGGTAAGACTTACAGGTATATTGGTAGACCTGTATACTTGTATGTAATTTTGTGTGCCATTGGTTTCACAAATGACAAAAGTTCTGCAGTCAGTGTTAGATTGTATAATGCAACCAGGTATATAAAATTGAAAATTAATGCATTAAAGGCTAAGGTTGTTGCATTTCATGGGGGAAATGTACTATAATAAATGGTTGCAAGTATTACAAAAATGTGAAAAACTAGTAGAAAGGTAGGGACTAGTATGTGACTTGTGGCAAGAAATGAATATTAGTTGAAATAAATGGATGGAGATATGTGTGTATGTGTGTATGTGTACCGTGTTTCCCTGAAAATTAGACCCTGTCTTATATTTTTTGAACCCCGAAATAAGTGCTTGGCCTTATTTTCGGGGAGGTCTTATTATTTTGGGGCACATGGAGGAAACGAGAGGAAATGGCGGGGACCGGCTGCGCATACATTTAAATATTTTTGGGCAGGGCTTATTTTCAAGGGAGAGGCTTATTTTAGCGCATGCGCTCAAAAGCCTGATTGGGCTTATTATCAGGGAATGTCTTATTTTCGAGGAAACGGTGTACACACACAAGCATGATCCTGCTCAGTTTATTGGTCGTAACAAAGTGAGGCAAACTATACATTCCAGAAATAAATAAGGAACTGAGCGCTAGGCATGCCAGGAGAAACATCAAACTAAATTCCATGCTGTGGGAAAGGGTTTTTAATTAAATTTATTAGTGAATTTATCCCGTCTTGCTGTTTATTCCAATAATCAAAGCAGTTATTTAAAAAGTATGTTGACACTTATTAAAAAGCCATTTAGAAAACTTCCTTTCATTTACTAATTTTAAATCTTAGAAGAAAGGTTAAAATACTTGTTGCAGTATCTCACTAAGAAATCTGAATGTGTACAAGGCAATAAATACTCTTTATAGAGATCTGGATAAGATTTTTTTTTCATACCATTATTAAAACTTCACACACAACATCCACCTGAAAACAGAGTGACAGCAAAAGTTAATATTGAAAAATAAACTGAGATGAGGAGAATTGCAGTTTACACTCTGCCAAGTTTCTGCTAATGTTAAAGTTTTGTCAACATAAAATCTGATAGACAGTGTATGCTTCCCACTACATCTAATAAATTGCTAACTTAAAACCAGATGCCTTAAAAGATTGGGAGATGAAATGACCAACTATAACCTAATCCAATGTCAAACCAGTTTGGCTCAATCTTATTTGACAATTGGTATTAATTAAAATACTTTAGAGAAAATTTATATGCCCTCAAGACATAAATTAGCTTATATTGATTGCTACACTATATTGGATGATTATATTGGATGATTTACTCTTCTAGATCCTGAACATCAATTAGCTCTCAGGCAGAGGTACAGACACCTCTGCAACAACTGTAACTGGAGGGCTTTCATAAAGTAGTTTAAGCATCTAAAAGTTGAATGACATAAGAAGAAACTTCAAAGAGAGTTGATATAATCTTTCAGAAAGGCTCATGGTGCATTCCTCTTATTTGATTATGCTGCTTCTTTCTGATTTTTCACAAATCATGTTTTATACATGTGTGCTACTTAGCAGTAATATACCAAGAGAACAATGTTCTAAGAGATTAAATAAACTCTGCTATCTTATTATTTTCACAATAGTTTTCACGTGGTTACAGTGTAGGCATCACATATAAGATATTTAACTGGAATCATTAATCAAATGTACAAAATGCCATTCGATCAGTTGTCCATTCTGCTCAAAGTCTGGAAATTATAACTTCAGACAGACAGAAAATCACCCATTATTTTATATTATTATCATGCATATAGGGCATATAAACAGCTTCCAGATACTGAAAGAAGATACAATATTTGATGTGAAAAGGAAAAAAAACCTATGTGTGAGTTAAAACACGAATACAATCCCAACACATAGCATATCTTGGCTGAAAGACATAAAAGATCTAAATAAATGGAAAAGGGTAAGGCTGTACATTTAGCAAAATTATGATTATACACAATTGGTACCCAAGTATCTTTTTTTCAAGAATAACAACCATTTCAATCTTTTCTCAATGTATTACATTTACTGCTGGTGATAAATAAAGCCTTATGAAATGCCAGATTGATTTAATGATCAGTAGTTAACATATTTTTTTTAAAAAAAACTATTCCAAATTAAAAAGGAACAAGATTATGTGTATTTTGGATTTAGCCATCAAGTATATTTATGACTATTGTCTGAATAAACTATACTTTTTAAACACACTTTTATAAATAACTAAATAAATTTTGTAAAGTAGCAAAGCCTTAGTGCAGGGATGTCAAACTCACAGTGTCACGCTGTCGTCACATGACGTATCGGGACTTTTTTCTCCTTCGCTAAACCGGGCGTGGCCAGTGCATGACACATCTGGCCTACGGGCTGTGAGTTTGACAGTCCTGCCTTAGTGCACTGAAGAAGATGCTAAAAATGAAAACTGCATACACGTTTTCTGGAATTTGTGGCCATCCATAGGAAAAAACACTTTTACTGTTTTGGAATGACATGTTCTCTCATATATTCAGATTGTACAATTATCACTAAAAATATTCATCAGAACTTTGAAACGGCAAGTTTGCCTAATACAGCAAAATAGCTGTATGGAAAAAAGAAATCTAATTTTCACTCTGAATGTTAATACCCTCAGTTCTATCTTTATTACATCATATGCAAAATATGATAATTTTGGATTTAGGGGGAGGAAAGTAGGAAAAAAACTGAGGTTAATATAGGCATTCCTTCTAATGGTTATTGACAGTTTTTTTTAACCCAGAAATCCATCTACTACAATATAATATCACAGGAAAAACTGTTTTGGGACCTTTTAATGTGGCTTTACAGACTAACAGAGTTGGAAGGGACCTTGTAGGTCATCTAGTCCAACTCCCTGCCCAAGCAGGAGATCCTACACCATTTCTGACAAATGGCAGTCCAATCTCTTCTTGAAAGTTTCAAGTGATGAAGCTCCCACAACTTCTGAAGGCAAGCTGTTCCATTGGTTGATTGTTCTGTCAACCAATGGAACAGCTTGCCTTCAGAAGTTGTCCAGAAGCAACTAAAATGGATATTGGTCCTCCCTTAATGCCGATTCTCAGGGAAGCTGTGGCATCGTCCAGACATGAGTTGCTTCAGTCGGATCTGCCTAGAGATTGAGTCATAATTTTTTGATCACGCCCCTCACTCCTTCCTTTAAGGCTCAGTTTCGTTGAAGAAAGGCCAGAAGAAATTCTCCAACAGGAACAAACACCATTGAAGATAGGGCCTAAAAAACAAGTCTCCATCTGGAAGAAAAAAACTCCTTCAATGTTAGAGACAGGAAAGGACAGGCCCTAAATAGAAGGGAGGGGCTGGATGATGCCACAGCTTCCCTGAGAATCGGCATTAAGGTAGGACCAATGCCCATCCTCCAGTGATGGCTGTGGCATCATCCAGACGTGGGACATACAAAAGCTTTTGGCAGTTCTAAAAGCAGGATGCCGAAGGGCCTGGATCGACCCCAGCTTGATGCACCTGTTTGGAACACTCTCCTTCCAAATGTTGCTTCTGCAGAAGTAAAAACATCTAATTTATAATGATGAACAGGGAAGGAGAAGACCAGGTGGCAGCCCTGCAGACCTCCTCAAGGGAGGCCTGCGTTGCCCAGGCTGCTGAGGCAGCCACGCTCCTCATGGAGTGGGCAGTGATACACCTGGGAACAGGGAGCACCTGGGCTTGATAGGCCGAGACAATACAAACTCAGATCCAGAAACCTATGGTCGAGAAGGAGACTTTAGATCCTAAAGAATTTGGAAGAAAGGAGACAAATAAGGCCTCAGACTTTCTGGAAGGGGCTGTTCGTTTAATATAAATTTTCAGAGCCCTCCACACATCTAGAGTGTGCCACTTTCGCTCTAACCCATGAGATGGTCTTGGACAGAAATTAGGGAGAATAACCTCCTGGGACCTGTGAAAAAAGGAATTTATTTTTGGAATGAATGAAGGGTCTAGACATAAGACAACTGTGCCTGGATGGAATACACAGAGGTCCTCCCTGACAGAAAGTGCTGCCAGCTCAGATATATGCCAAGCTGACGTTATGGCTACTAGAAAGGCCACTCTCACAGTAAGGAAACGAAGTTTGACAGTCCGGAGAGATTCGAAGGGGGCTCCAGTTAATGCATTAAGCACCTTGATCAAACCCCAGGTGGGATATCTATGCACAGTCGAGGGCCGTAAGTAATTAGCACCCCATAAAAAACATCTGATGACTGGGTGCCTTGTAAGGGGCTCCCCTGTGTTACCTGGCAATACCATGGAAATGGCCGCCATGTGCCGCCGGATGGTGCTGTGGGCCAGGCCGCGATCCAGGCCATCCTGAAGAAACTGAAGTACCTACAGAATGGAAGCTGAGAGAGGATTAATCTGGTGAGAAGTGCACCACTTGGAAAAAGTCAACCAGGTGGCGTTGTATAATCTGATCATGGACCGATGCCTGGAGGCTTGTATGGTGCGGATGACCCTGTCAGAGTAATTGTCCTGCTTTAGGAGGGCCCTTTCAAGTGCCAGGTGGTCAGTTGGAGCCACTGAGGCTCCAGATGAATCAGGGGCCCCTGGCGTAGGGTGATCCAGTCTGAGAGGATCCTCCATGGTCGTTGGATGGAGAGGTTGACAGGTCCGCAAACCATGGTCGACGTGCCAATGGGGAGCCACTAGGATGATCTCTGCCTTGTCAGAGATGACTTTCCAAAGTAATGCCGGTATCAGAGGCAGCGGGGGGAAGGTGTAGTGTAGGTCGAGGGGCCACGTGAGCCAGAGGGCATTGAAACCTTACGCCCCGGGTTTCAGGAACCTTGAAAAGAACCGAGGTAGCTGGTGGTTCAAGTTCGTCGCAAAGAGGTCGATGTCCGGAGTCCCGAACCTGCTGCATATGTCGAGGAAAATATCTGGATGGAGCTGCCATTCGGCATTGTCCACTTGAATCCTGCTGAGAAAATCCTCTTGAATGTTCGCAGTCCCTGTGATGTGTTCTGCCCGGATGGAGAGGACATTCTCCTCGGCCCACTTACCGAGGTGAAAGGACTCCTCCATGAGCCTCCTCGAGTGGGTCCCTCCTGGGCAATTGACATGCACCTTTGAGGCGATGTTGTCTGTTAAAATCAGGACATGCTGATTCTGTAATGACCGTTGAAAGTGACTGAGGGCCAGGCGGATGGCCTTCAACTCTAACCAGTTGATTGGATTGACAAGGTCTTTGGAGGACCAGCGGCCCTGTGCCACTTGGAAATCGAGGTGGGCTCACCAGTCAAAGAGGCTGGCGTTCGTCATGACAGTGATGCTCTGGTGGTCCGCAAAGAGACATCCTTTGTCTAGAGAAGGTGACATCCACCAATGAAGAGATCGTCTGACTGAGAGAGGAACCCTGACCTTGGTCATGGTGTGAGACTGTTGGGTGCACTGAAAAGGGAGGAGGAACCACTGGAGATGCCAAGCATGAAAGCGTGCCCAGGGAACCATCTGCACATATGAGACAATCTTGCCCAACAACTTGAACAAGGTGGCCAGGGGAACTGATGGATCCTTGTGAATCTGAGATATCAGCTCCCATATGTCAGTCCTTCTTTCCAGTGACAGGTAGACTGCTCCCTGCACAGAATCAATGATGGCGCCCAGATGAACAAGTCTGGTGACTGTAGTCAAATGGCTTTTTTTGTAGTTGACCATAAAGCCATGGTCGATTAAAGTCTGAATCATGAGATCAAGATCCTGTAGGGCTTTGCTGTAGGACAAAGCCTGGATCAAGATATCGCCCAAATATGCCATTCTGACCAGCATTAGTCGCAGGTGCGCTACTACAGCGCCCAGGACCTTTGTGAAGCAACTTCGGGCTAAGGCCAGCCTGAAGGGGAGAACCTTGTATTGCAGGTGCCTGCCCGCATAGTTGAATCGCAGGTACTTGCAATGGGCTGGTAGAATGGGAATGTGGAGGTAGGCTTCCATGAGATCTATTGAGACCAGGAAGTCGTTGAGATGAATCCCTTGTAATATGGAGGTTAGGGAGAACATTTTGAACCTCCAGTAGGCAATGTGGGCATTGAGGGATTTTAGACCTAGAATCACTTGCCACCCCCTCACCCCCCCCCCCCTCACCCCCACCCCAAACACTTTGGCACTACAAAGAGAATGGAATGATAGCCCTGCCTCCACTGACTTTTTGGAACCTCCTCTATAGCTTGAATCTGGAGGAGGTGTTGAACAGCTTGTTCCATCCGCAGTTGCCTGGTCCTGTTTTTTGAAGGAGGGCACTGAATGAAACGATTCGGGGGTTGGGAGAGGAATTCTAGGGGAAGTCCAAATTTGACTACAGAAAGTACCCAACGATCTGAGATTGAAATTTCCCACCTGTCTGCAAAGAGAAGCAGGCAGCCCCCAATGGGAGGGGTGGGCGGTGAGTCATTTGTGGCCATGGGATTGGCGATAGCCAGAGCCGCAAAAGGACTGCTTGGACTGAGGGTATTGCTTGGGTCTGTCCTGCTGGGAAGGATCCCCCGCAAATAGGCATGGAAAGATTGCTTCCTATAGAGTGGAGACTTCCTGTCATCACATTGAGTTGATGAAGGAAGAATCTTTCGGTTATCCCATGTTTCAATGAGAAGTGGCTCAAGAGACTCTCCAAAGAACTTTTCTCCAATGTACGGAGCTGCAGCTGTCATTTTGCCTTGAGGTCTGCTGGCCACTGGCAAAGCCATAGTAACCTGCGGGCTGATACTGCAGATGCTAGAGCTCTGGACGTGTACTTGGCAGTATTTAAGGTAGCATCAGCAGAAAATTGGGTAGTGCAATAATTTTGTTAATATCTTGATGGAGAAGAGCTTCGCTTGGGGCTACCCTGGCCTGTAATTGTTGAAGCCACAGGATAGTGGTGCAGTTGAAAAAGGAGGCAGAGGACGTTGCTTGAATAGCCCAGGCCGCAGCCTGGTGGTTCTTTTTAAATAAAAGGTCAAATATTTTGTCCTCTGGACAGAGGCCTTCTGAAGTATCCCCAGTAACCTAAGAGGAAGAGGAGGAGAGAGCTGCAACAGGGCTGTCTACCGGGGGAACTTGGGGACTGTAGAGTAATACTTCCTATCTTCCCCATTCGCTGAAGAGACAGCTGCAGGATTTGACCATTGTTTTTGCACCACATCTATAAATAATTGTGGAGCCAGAATAAAGCACTGCTCAGGAGCAGGCTCAGAAAAGAGACCTTGAGGTTGTCCTTGTTGAGCTTCCTGAACTTCCCCGAGAGTGTCATCCTCTTGTAGGAAAGCAGTGATTCGTGCCTTATGAAGTAAGGACTTGAATCTGTTTGAGGGGGAAAGTCCTGTAAAGGCAGGTGTGTCTGGGATAACCCCTTCATCATCTTAAAAGTCAGAGTGATGTTCCTCTTCAAAGACAAAGGCCTCACTGCCTCTGGAAGCACCAGGTGAATGGGAACCAGTCAAGCTAGCTGAGGGAGAGCCTTGACCTGAACAGACTGCTCTGAAACTACTGATCCAAAATGATGATGAGTTGCCATGCGAGAGGCAATGGCCTGGTCAATAAGAAGTTGTAACCCTTCTGGTAAGTTCTTAAAAGGATCATCTGTCTATCTGGTAAAGGAGATCCTCTTGCAGAGGTTGCCACTGCAGAGACCCTGCCAGCTTCAGGAGGTGAAGATGGAACTAACTGACAAGCAAAGGGATTCTGTGTAGGGCCTTGCTCTCCATGAGTCAACACTGGACCTAAGTAAGTTCCACCTTCCCCTTCAGGGGACCAAGCCTGATTTTGGGATGGTGCAGGAGTCTGATGAGAAGGAGTACTGGGATGGGAACAGACCTCCTTGGTAGCCAAATTTAACGCAGCTTTGGAGACTTGCTATTCTAAAAACTTACGCCTTTGTTCAAGGTCTTTTGCCTCTGCCTTAGAAATAGGTGTTTGCAGGAAGCCCTTTTCCCAGTGGAAGTCCCAGCTCCCTCCCCATGGGAAGAGCAATCCGCCATTTTGAATCTGCGACCAAGATGGTGACCAAGATGGCGACTGGAGGAAGATGAGTTTCACTTTTGCCATGTGGTGGAGTAAACAGCGGCAGCTGTGCCAGTGAAAAGCCGGGCTAGCCAGCACACACATGAGCAGGGTGGATGCTGCTCAACGGGTGGCTTGTCTAGGCAGGAGCCTTAGATCTTGCCAGCTCCCAGCTCCTACAACCGTGGTCAAGCAAAGTGAGACCAGTGGCCATTCCAATGCCACGTGGAGGGTGCAGAAATAATCATGTGCCACTCCACTTTTAAAGTTTTCATTGGTAGTATAGCAGGAAATAGAGGCCAAACTGCTCCCAGGCCTCCTCTCTGCTCTCGTTGGTGGCAAAGCGGCAAAAAACCCTTTAAAAGTTGCCACATCACTTCAAAGAGCCACCCTACAGCTGATCGGCGATAAAAGGAAGCTGCAGGTGGCTGCGGAGTTAAGAAGTTGGTGATATAGCCTTCTGGGACTGTTGGTATACAGCTTGAGAGGTGTCCACCAGAAGAAAAAATGGTCGCAGTGAAAAAACCACCAAAAATGATGGCCGCCTGGAGCGAAGAACCACCTGGTAGTCCAGGATGCTCCAAATTGAGTGGGTAGACTGGTAGGTTCAGAGAGAAAAAATTAAATAAGCCTAGTAGACCGGTACTCTTGCAAAAACTTAAAAAAAAAAATTGGTCAAAAAACTGACTCTGAGGAATCGAGCAGACATGGGCTGAGAGCCAGATCTGCTGGAGATGTTTTTCTAGGGCTGACTGAGTCGAAACTGAGCCTGAAAGGGAGAAGCGAGGGGCATCGTCAAAAAACTATGACTCAGTCTCTAGGCAGATCCTAGAGTGAAGCAACCCATGTCTGGATGATGACACAGCCATCACTGGAGAATAAAACGTATATAGGCAGATAATGTGGGAAAAAACTAGTCCTCGCATGCCAGCACTTTTTTTCCTCGGTATTCTTAATTTAAAAAAATTGTCCCAATGTACAGGTTATTGTTTGGTGTATGGTGATGGTACAGTTAGCCAGGAGACTACAGTGTTAGTACAAAGTAGTTATTTGGCTGCCAAAGTGTGCTAGTCCATTTAGTTCATGTTGATGCACTATCTAGGTCTGCCCCAGAAAGATGAGTTATGCACTGTGGAGTCATCTGGGGCCTTCTCTCACCACTGATGTGGCTTTGCAACTAGGCTTTGCATCTGGGCAGGTCCAGCACTAGCAGGGGTCCAACTGTCCAAAGTGGTACCTATTTATCTACTTACATGTAGCATACTTTTGAACTGCTAGATGGACAGAAGCTAAGGCCAATGACAGGAACTCATCCCATCACATAATCTGAGCTCCTGCATTTTGAGTTTTTTAAACTGAATTTAAACAAAGGTACCCCTATCGAAACAGTTTGGGATGCAGGCAAAGCATATATGCAGGGACTACTAATTCAAATGAACTCTAAACATAGACAGAATCAGCAGAAGAAGAGACTACAATTGGAATCTGAGATAAAAAGGAAAGAACAACAACTGATACAAAAACCAACAGATGGAAAATTGCAAATGGCTATAAAACTCTTGAAGGACCAATTTCAAATGCTTATAGCAGACCAAACGGCAACTAACTTACAATTTGCAAAGCACAATACTTTTACCAATGCTAATAAACCGGGCAGGTGGTTGGCGTATACTTTGAGGAAACAAGCATCTACACGAATTATTGATAGTACTGAATATGCTGATAAAGAAGTTTATCAACAAGAATTAATTAAAAAAGCATTTTTGGAATATTATACTAAGTTATATGCTAAAGATGATATACAGAATATTACTATAGATGAATATTTAGAAAATAAAAGAGTTTCAAAAATCTCAACAACTCAAAAGAAAAGTTTGGAACAATTGATAACAGTTGAGGAGATCAGTTTCGCTATAAAACAATTAAAAACAGCTAAAGCTCCAGGGACGGACGGCCTAACTGCAGTTTACTATAAAACTCTACAAGAGGAAATGATTGAGCATCTTAAAGACTTATTTTGTAATATACAATTAGGAGGTAAGATACCTTCCTCATGGAAAACAGCTTTTGTCTCATTGATTCCAAAAGAAGAATCAGGTCTTAAGAAACCAGAAAATTACAGACCAATATCTCTACTAAACACAGATTATAAAATCTTTGCAAAAGTATTAGCCAACAGATTGATGCCAGTTATCCAAAAGGTAATTCATCATGACCAGGATTTATTTAAGGCAGATATATGAAAGAGAATGTTAGGCAAGTTATAGATTTAATGGACTATCTAGATAAGAATAAACAGATGTCTGCAGTGCTGGTTTTTTTGGATGCGGAAAAAGCCTTTGATCGAGTGAATTGGAACTTTATAATTAAGACTTTGGGAAAAAATGGACTTGGGGGAGCGGTTTATACAAGCGATTGGTGCAATTTATCAAGAACAATATGCACAACTTAGCATAAATGGATGTCTAACATCGAATTTTAATATACAAAAAGGCACCAGACAAGGTTGTCCATTATCCCCGTTATTATTTATTCTAACTTTAGAAGTCTTACTTAATGCAATACGGGACTCGAACTCTTTGACTGGAATAGCTATAAGGCAAGAGGACTATAGAACTAAGGCATTTGCAGATGATCTGGTTGTTACCCTATCACAACCTATGAATTCAATAATTCAGATGAAAGATATTATAGAAGATTATGGCATGGTATCTGGTTTTAGGCTGAACCAGAAAAAAACTAAAATGATTGTCAAAAATTTGACAGAGAGCAAAAAAAAGGAATTGGAAAGAATGGCAGGTTTCGAAATTGTCTCAAAGGTCAAATATTTAGGAGTACAAATCGCAGATTCAAATGTTAAACTGTTTCAAAATAACTATGAAGTTTTGTGGCAAAAGATACAAAAAGACATGCAAAATTGGAAGAAACTGCAGTTATCATTGCTTGGAAGAATATCAGCAGTAAAGATGAATGTTTTACCTAGACTTATCTTTTTATTTCAAATGATACCGGTGCTTAAATCAGATAAACCACTGCTAGAATGGCAAAAAGGACTGAATAAATTTATTTGGAATGATAAAAAACCAAGAGTTAAACTGAAAATAATGCAAGACACTCGTGAGAGAGGTGGTCTTAAACTTCCAAACCTTCGATTATATTATGAAGCAACTGCATTGATACAATTAAATGATTGGTTTGGGAAAACTAAGACTGAATTGTTGAATATAGAAAGCCATGACCTTGTTTGGGGATGGCACGCATACCTATTTTATGATAATAAAGTGGATAAAGTGTTCAATAGTCATCTTCTTAGAAATGCCTTGATGAGAGTCTGGAGAAGGCACTGAATTAATTGGGATTATAAGATTCCGTTCTGGCTGGATCTTGCTGATACCGTGTGGAATACAAATATTAAGTCACTCGGGGGTTTCTTATATAAAGAGTTACTTTATTTTGAAGAGGGCAGGTGGCAACTGAAGACTTTGGATATGCTGTTGGAAGAAGGGAGATCTTTGACTTGGTTGCAGTACAATCAATTACAGATGAGATGGAAAGAAGATCAACAAACTGGTTTAATGGAATATGAAGTAGAATTGGTTGAACAGATAAAGCAGACAGGTCCAATGCATATTAAGAGAGTTTATAATGTTCTGTTAGAAAGGGATTCAGAAAATGAGTTAGTTAAAGACTGTATGAGTAAATGGGCACAAAATTTCTCTCAACCAGTTATGATGGAAACATGGGAAAAAATATGGGTTCAGAATGTTAAGTTTACAGTCACAGAATTTACGAGAAAATTTTTATAAAATGTTTTATAGATGGCATTTAGACCCCAAGAAATTGTCTTGTATGTACCCTAATGTGCAGCCAAAATGTTGGAGATGTGATTGTTTAGATGCTACATATTATCATATATGGTGGACTTGCAAAAAGGTGAGGGCTTTTTGGATAAAAATTTGGTGGGTTATGCAAAATGTTTTAAAGAAAAAAATACAATTTTCTCCGCAATTTTTTTTATTGGGTATAGTTAAAGGTTTTACATTGGGTGAAATAAAATTGATTTTGTATATGGTGACAGCAGCTAGGTTGTTGATTGCCCAATATTGGAAGAGTGATGCCTTACCGACTGTGGACCAATGGACTCAGAAGATGGCTGGATTTGCAGAAATGGCGAAGATCTCAGCTTTCTTAAAAGATCAGATGCATGAGAAATATATACAGGAATGGAAGTTATGGATTGAGTATGTACAGAATAAGTATCAGACTAGAAAATATTATGTCGCTTTTAGCTGAGAAGGATTGATGATTATGTTAGTAAATATAGAAAAAAGATATGGAAGGTTGAATAACATATATATTGTTTGGGAATATTAGTATTGCATATAATGGAAGTCAAGGGGGGGAGGGAAGAGGGTGGAGGGGGAGGGTTAGGGTGGGGTTGGGATGGAATTATATATTGTCTTTATATGTATTTTATAATGTTGGGTTAGGGTGGGGGGGGGGAAGGGGGAAAATTTGTATTTGTAAAACTTTTTCAATAAAAAAAAAATGCAGGAGCACAGACCTTTTCCAGCATCTTTTAAGCCACTGAGCCACTGCATCTCACAATGCACAGGTAAGGTACATTGTATAAACTTTGAAAGCAAAATACAATCTTGTGGAATTTCCAAGATTGAGAGAAATTCTCATAAGAATTCAGTCTTACTTGAAAAAGAAGTATGGACATAATACAACAAGTGCACATAAATGCACTTCAAACAGAACTTTTAAGCAAGAACAATTTGTAGACAGCTAAAAAAAAGGCACTGAAATCTGTTCCTCCTGATTCATCACAACATGGAAACATTTAATTCAAGAGCTGGCAGATTTTGCTTATAATGAAAACAGTACCTCAAGGACAGAAACTCAGACATGTCAATCGAACAACAGAAAATGGATGTTCCCGGAATGTGGAAGCTCCAGCATTTTCCAGAAGCAAAAACCAAACCCTGAGAAATACCAATATTGTAATTTCAGCAAGTCTGATCAGTTAATGGTTCCAACTATCATTTCTACATGATAAGGAGGAGGACAGCAAAAGTATGTTTTAATTAATCTAGGGCAACGTTTCTATCCTTGGCAACTTTAAAATGTATGGACTTCAACTCCCAGAATTCCCCTGTCAGCTGTGCTGGGGAATTCTGGGAGTTGAAGTCCATATATCTTAAAGTTGCCAAGGTTGAGAAACACTACCCTAGGCTACTTGCATGCATGCATACATACATGCATGCATACATACATATACTAGTGATGAAATCTAAAAATTTTTGTTACCGGTTCTGTGGGCATGGCTTGATGGTCATGTGATTGAGTGGGCGTGGCCAACTTGACGTCACTCACTGTTACAGCCAGGAGCTGCAAATTCTGAAGCACATTCTGCCCTTCTGAAGCCCCCAACACTCTTCTTTCTCTCTCTCTCTTTTTCTCCCTTCCTTCCTCTTTCTTTCTTCTTTTTCTTTGTCTGTTTCTCTTTCTTTTTTTCTTTCTTTCTCTTTCTTTATCTCTCTCTCCCCCTTCCTCTTTCTTTCTTTTTCTTTTTCTTTCTCTCTTTCTTTGTCTCTTCCTCTTTTTTTTTCCTGATTTCTCTTTCTTTCTTTTTCTTTATTCTCTCGCCCTCTCTCACGCACACACACACACACCTGGTCTGAGCAGCGGCTGCTGCAGGAGAAGGAAAAAAGTGCTTAGGCAGGGAGGACAGCCCGGCCCGGCCCGGCCCAGCCCGGCCCGGCCCGGCCCAGCCCGGCAGCGGCGCATCCCCTGTCATGGACTGGATGCAGACAGCAAGACCCAAGACGGAGGGGAAGGCAAGCAGGTGGCAGTCACCTAAGGTCCCTGCGGAAGCCGAAGGCGCCAGGCCCAAAAGGCGAGCGAGCCTCACCATGTTCCCCCAAGGTGGCTCTTCAGCCGAGCACAGCAGGTCTCCCTTCCCACCACCAGTGTTGGCCTTACATCTGCCCACCTTCCCGGGGCTGCCCATGCACATCCCAACAGCGGAGTAGCAGTCTCGGCTCCACCGACAGCAGCAGGAGAAGGAAGAAAGTGAGTGGCCCCACTCAGCACCAGCACCGCCACCCCTTTCAGCACCAGCACAACAGTTGTGTCTTCAAGGGCCACTGGGCAAGCGAGAAGCAATTCTCTCCCACGCTGGATTCCCGCTGCAAGCGACAAGAAAATCTAATCGGTCCTCGGGTGGGATGGGGAGGGTTTCTCTTCCTTCCTCATGAATTTAAAACCCATATTAGAGCTGTGGAGGAGAAGGAAGAGGGGGGCTTGCTGCACAAAAGCCCCAAAGGCCATGCAAAGTTGCAAGCCTTGGGTGAGCTTGCAAAATGAACTCAATGAATCCTGCAAGTAGGAAGAGGAGAAAGTCACGGTCACCTTGCTTTCCCTCTTGCCGCTCTGAGCCCTGCCCAGCCTCAAAGCTGGCAGAGGAGAAGAGGAGGAGGAGGAGGGCTGCTTGGTGTGATGCCTGCATTCTCTCCCCCTCTTGCATGTGCAGTATCTCGGCCTTGCAGCCACTGTGGTCTGCCCCGCAAGCCGTGGGCATTGCATTGGGGCACTGGAGGCAAGCGGAACCACAGAGCAGTTTTGCAGAGGAGGTAGAATAGCATGGCGGCAGCTGTACACGCCCTGTTTCTTGATTTCTTAATTAAGTGGATATTTCCTCATACCAGACTGATTGACTAGGTAGTTGTGAGGAAAATGCTCACTTAGATATATTCGTTCCACTTTTTCATCAATTTCTATATATGGTTTTCTTTCTATTTTATCCATTTTAATTTGAGACATAATATTGAACTCAGAACAACCACTAATTTCCGGGCCAAATGGAAATCTGTACTCGGAACTCCATTCTAGTCTGTTGTTGCTGTCTCACATCCTTATTGAAGAAGCTGAAAATCAAATTTCAGAGCTCAGAAGTATCAATTCACCATCCCTGAGTTACCCAATGTATTAGAAATGTTGTCTACTTATAACTACCAGTTGTCTGCACTTACATATATATTGATGCATCTTCAGATTGCTAAACCAAGGCCACCCATTTCAGGCATGAAGAAACACTTTATCATGGCAAATTGAACTGAATCGTTTATTCAACGGACTGCAACCCCTTGCACTGTTGCAGATTTTGTTTTCTGAGCTTAAAATAAATCAAAATCTCTTCCAAATCCATGTGTTGCTGATAGGGGAAAGAATCATTGCTACTATTTCATCCAAGTAATGTAGCTAAAAGCTTCCTACAGCTGCAAACCAGCATTAAGTTCCATCATCCAATCATAGAAGTCATGGTTGGTGGTGCAGTGGTTAGAATGTAGTACTGCAGGCTACTTCTGCTGACTGCTGGCTGACTGCAGTTCGGCAATTCAATTCTCACCGGCTCAAAAATATTAACTGATATTTAAACTATGAGTGTTTAGTTTGGATGGAGCTCCGAAGAACACAAGAATTAGGCTGGGGGTTTTTCCAATCCAACATTTTGTGTTGCAGTAATTAGTTGAATGCACCACAGAAACACATGAGCAAGATCTAAAGACGACATCTCTCTTTCTACTTTTCTCTCTAGCAAATGGTGTTGAAAATATGCTGCCTTTGATTCTGGAAATAAAATATAACTATCAAGCCTAGTAATCACTGATATTCTTATCCTTCATGAATTTGTCTACTCCCTTTTAAACAGTTGCTATCACATCTGATGTAAGCAAATCGCATAATTTATGTTCATAAGCACTGCACTAAGCTAACTCTGTAATTTAAAAACATGGATATTGAGCACACCATAAAGCTATACTCTAAAAAGGAGGTGAAGTGATTCCATGCATTCAAGGAGATTTGGGATTTCTGGTTCCTAAGCAACAATATCTCTGATGTATTATGCTAATAATAAACTTTAAGAATGTGTACTACTTAGAGATAAGAAAGTACTCATCTTAAAATATTATTTCTTCTCTACAACTGATCTTCATGTTCAGAGCTCCAGGGTAGCAGATGTTGAGCCTGACTTTTAGGCAGCAATGGGCTAAAAGGAGCTGAGAAGATCCCCACAGAATTCTGGAAACAGCACATGCAAGACAAACTAGTGGTGGGGTCACATATTCTCCATGTATACCCACCACATGCATTTGTCTCTAGATACTTTCCTAATACTTTCCATCAAACCTACTACTGACCACAACAGAGAAATGGCAATGTACAGTAGAAAACTAATGATTTCAACCAGCACTCTTGTGGGGAGAAGATAATGAGGTTCATATTTTATTTTTTTCATTCAGACTACTGGTGTTCTGTAGTTCCCTTAGAGTCAGTTCACAACTAATCTGTTGGATGGAAACGGTAAACAGGCAAGGCTCTAGGGTTAGGGAGGCCACAGGAAGAAGAAGTCACATGTAGTTCAAAGTTGTCAATATGTAATCTGAATTAATGACAGGCAACTTGCAGTTCATACACCCCCAGTATCCCATATAGACCTGAATTTTTTATGTGTCAATGTTTGTTTTGCCTTTTTAATAGGCTTTATTTTTTATTTTTTTTATTTATATGCCGCTCTTCTCCGGAGACTTAGGGCGGCTTACAATGCATTAAGCAATAGCCTTCATACTTTTGTATATTTTATACAAAATCAGCTTATTGCCCCCACAAACCGGGTCCTCGTTTTATCTACCTTAGAAAGGATGGAAGGCTGAGTCAACCTTGAGCCTGGTGAGAATTGAACTCGCAGTAATTGCAGGCAGCTGGAAGCTAAATACTACTTTTAACCATAGCATTAGTCTGCTGCGCCACTCAGGCTTGAGGACCAATTAAGAGCCAACATATACAAAATGCATATGAAATTCATATTATGTAGCAAAAATATACAAAACTGTACAATTTATATGTGTGCATAAGATCTGTATTTTACCACTGCATTTTAAATATGCAAATTGATGAGAAAACAGATGGAACTGACTGATGATTAGTATGAATAAACTGGCATGGATCACATAGAACAACTTGCTTATTGTTGTCTTAACAACAATAGGGCTCCATTCCCTTTGCTGACTCATGACACCATAAAACGTTACAGGTAAAGTTGATAGAATTGCTAATATTTTTATAAATGGTTTTTGTGAACAGCCAAATCACAAAATTATCACTTTTGTGTTATATTTTTTTAAAGAAATAAAGAACAGATTGCTTCTCAGTACTTGTCCAACCCAAGAATGTGTTTTTAGTACACAAACTTTTACACAAAAACCAATTTCTGAATTACTGCCCAAATGCCAAAACTTATAGCCATCTAGATTAGAAAGGTAGAAATCCTTCTCATTGTTGGTGTTACTCATATTATTGTTGCTAATATTTGGAGCCTCCCAAAATATCCCAATTTGTATTCTGCATTCTGGCCATTCCAGTCTATGACAATGGACAGGACTGTGCTGCCTTGCTCGCTCACACACACACACACACACACACACATACACACACACACACACCACAGTGAGTCAATGGACTTTATTCAACACTACCACCACCACCCCGCAATTCCAAGAAAGTCCACACAACATTCATGTCCGGCTGTTCCACTCAGCAAGACTGGAGCGATACAAGAGTTCTTGGCAACATCAGTCCACAAAACCCAAAACACAGCCCGGAGTCAGTCCAAAGTCCGAAACAGGAGTTGCATTGAGACTTGGATACACAAAATAGCAACACAGAACAAGGAACTGGACACGTTGTTCCAGCAACGCCCATCTCTTAGGGCAGGATTAAATAGGCAATGCCAGTGTGGTCCTTTATGATGGGCAAGGTTGTCTCCTTGCAAGTAGCCTGACTGACCAGCATTGTGCCTGTTTTCTTTCTGCCCTATGGGTCCTTGGATTGGGAGGAGATGTGGACTCCTCTTCTTCGCTAACTGCCAGAAGCTGCTCATGCTCCTAGCCCGGAGCCTCCAGTCTAACCTGCTGCAGCTGCGGCTTCCTCAGTTCAGGCTCAACCTGCCGGCCATCCAATCAACCCAGCTGTGTCTACTCTGTTGGGCTGGAGCCCTCCACTCCCTGATCCAAGTCTCAATGCAACTCCATGTTTACTTCCACCTAAATGCAAGGATCTGGCTCATCCTCCTCTTCTTCCTCTGAACTCACATCCAGAAAAGAGTCTGGACAAGGATTCATTAGCAGAGTCTTCTTGTGCTGGCACCAAGTTTTGGAATGCCCTTTTCCTCAATATAGAGCTGGCAGTAACATTATCACTTTCTCTAGCCATCGATCTGGCAGTGTCTCTTTACTCTTGCATTTAGGATTTAATGTGCAAAACCTGTCCATGTCATTTGCCTTAAGTACTTTGGTAACCATAAAACACTAATGGAGGTCTTTAATTGCTTTATAATTTATTTCACCTAGTTTATTGAGACCAATCCTGTAAACACTGTCACATATTATAAATCCATCAAATGGAAAATAACGTTTTCTTAATTCAGTCACACAAAGTTAACTGCAGATGTCAGAGATCAAATCTCAATATACAAAGCACATGCTCAGTCACTGAGCCATAACTCCTCTACAAGAAAAAAGTATTCTATTTCATTAAATAATAGTCATCTCACAAGATGTCAATGCAGGGCAATATTTTTCTCCCAAATTACCATTTAGACAAGATGAGAGATTAGCAGTAAATCAAGATGAATTTAACCTTTTGCCCCAGGTTCCCTTCTTGTCCTGCCATGTATTACAGATTATTTAAGGAAGCACCACAACCTCCTGTTTCCAAAAGATTATTAAGTTCATTTCTTGATAATCTTCAAAGAAGCATCCTTTTTAATGGATGAAAAGCTGCAATCTGTTTTCTGAGCTGCAGTAAATTGCTTTTCAGACTGTGGTTGAAATAGACTTACATTTGTTCAGGGACTAGAAATGCCAGAATAGAGTCTATAGGGAGGGGCCATTCATTATTTTGAAATCTTGTGTTTTATTCTTGTTTTTCGTCATGCAAATCTGTTAAGATGACTGCACATTTTTCTATGCAGCAAAAGCAACTCTGAACAGACTATGTTACTTCCCTGGATGATTGGTCAAGAGATTACTGGCATTTAAATCATTTTCTGAGAATGGGAAATGTAGTCCCCTCCAGAAGATATTAGGACAATTAAGGGGCACTTTTGATAAATAGAATACACTGAATGTTTGTCCAATCATTTCCTATGTCAATTTTTATTCTAAATAACTAGCTGAATGGGCAGAATTAATAAATCCCACTCCAAAAATAAAACAAAAGATTAAATTGTCTCTATTCTATAGGATTCTGGAATGGGATTTTAAAATACACAGCACAATAGCTTCCACGAACGCATGTAATCCTATTGTGCCATGATGAAGTTAGTGACATAGTGCCAGCCTTGTGCCAAGCGGATGCAACTACTTTCCAGCACACATGCTAAGGCCTTGAAGCCTCCTCATCAGAGCAGAACACATTACAATCCATAAAATTGGCAAACAATCCTCTCTACCCAACAGAAACCCTAGCTTTGATTTGCTGCTTTGTTATGGAAGAAATACAGTATCCTCATGATTGGTGGATCTTGATTAAGAATTGTTTGGATTTAGCTAAATAGACGAAAGATGATTAGGAGATTTGGATACAAAAAAGGGAACGGCCACAAAAACTAAAATATGACTCTGTAATTGCTACATTCTACAAACTATTATTTTAAAAAGGTCATATATCATCACTGCTGCATACTGCATTCTTAACTTTCAATTTTAGGCTGTTCCATAAAGACATTAATACATCTAGCAGTTTGAATGGCCAAACTCTCATTCCCATCGATGCCAGTTGCTCCTTTTCCTTTATAACTTCACAGGCCTTGCTGTGATAATTAAATAATACCTCCTATATCCGACGACCAAAAGTCTTGACTACTTCTATCTTTTCCCACTTCTCTCTCACACATCATTCTTTATGCCATTCCCCTTTCCTTGTCTATCCATTACAGCTACAGCTGACCACTATAAATTGATTGACTGCAGGTATTCTAATTGGGACACAACCATCTTCCTTCATCCTGCCTTCACCTTCTGACTGCAACAGTGGCATATTTAGTGTGCCCCAGTCCAAGACCCAACGTTATTGTAAGCGCACAAAGGGCAAAATATGCCCTGCCTGATACACCACAAGGAATATCTCCAGACCAACTATGGATTATCAAAAAGAGTGACAACAGAATACTGGGAAGAGGACAGAAATCAACCCCACTTTAAAAATAACTGACCCGAGGCAGAGCCTTACGATGCTTTTTAGATAAGAGAAGCAATCTTATGCTAAAACTGACATCTGGAAATTGTGTCCATGGGCTAATGCCTACTTGAATAAATCTCCTTCTTCAGTTACATCATGCTAACTATATTAGGTACATTAGAATAGCACCAAACACATGGAAATAAAAATAAACTAATAATAACCTTTTAAAGATTTCTTTAAAGATTTAATTTCAATTAAAAATATTGTTATTAGGGGATAGAAAGCAACCTGTGATTAAAGCCATTCTACTTCGCTTCCATCTTGTGGCTTGGAATGGCAAATTTTATTAAGGTATATCACTATATCTAAGGCTGGAGCTGTCAACCCATGTCACCTCTCTAAAGCTCACTGCCCCCATTTAGCTTATACCTTTAGCAAAAGAGTGAGGAGGACAAAGGAGACACTAAAAAAGGAGAAAGAGTCAGCAGCAAAATTGGCTTTGTCATTGCTTCTACTCTGCCCACAATGACCTATGAAGCAACTCCTACAAATTACTCATTCGGGAAAACAGTTCTTAGCAAAAGACTTAGGAATTCCTCTCAGTTCTGTTTTATACAGTTTCTTAAAATCTTGAAATAAATAATCCTTAGACACCTTTTATTGTACCTAGGATTTGGAACCAAAAGCAGAAAAAAGCGGTTGTCGTGCCATATGCTTCACTGTTCAAATCAAGAATATCTCCCCTCAAAAATATAAATGTTGACTCACAAATCCAATGTCACTGCAATTGACCTCAATTGTCATTTAGGGCAGGGGTCCCCAACCCCCAGGCCATGGACTGGTACTGGTCCACAGCCCGTTGAGAACTGGGCCGTGCAAGAGGCAGGCGAGTGCACAAAGCTTCATTTGTGCATGTGTGGGATTGGGTTCACTGTGCAAACCCATCCCGTCCCCCCTCCATACAGCACGCTGCCACCGACCCATGCAGCCAAAAATGGCGGGGACTGCTGATTTAGGGCATCCTGAGCACCAAATCCCTGCTGAGTAAAGTGAAAGGAATAGTCAAAAGAGTTTTAAATGTGGCAAGACATAAAGCAGTCCCAGCATTTTCAGACTGATCCCTGTTCTTTGACACTTCCACCCATTCTTGTTTGTTGTTGGGAAGACCTGGCATTGCCATCACTTACAGAAGAAGTAGAAAGGGAGCAAGAAAAAAAGTGTCTGCAGAATTATGATGGCTTTATCCTAAGGTGCATCAGGAGCTTTAAAGGCTACTGGAGATTACCTACTCAAGCAGAAAGGTCCATAAGTGACCCAAACCAAGCTGATTCCAGCCCAACCCTATTTGATTGCAGGAATAAAATGAGTCAAGCCCAGAAAAGTCATTTTGAGCTTCTCTGAAGAACAGAAGACTGCAAATACAATAAGCTGAAAGACAGATACTTCCTAAAAACAAAAAGACAAAAAGATATATTTTACCGTGATTAGGGACCATGTTGTTCCATGTGACCCATGCCAGTTTATTCATATTAATCATCAGTCAATTCCAGCTGTTTACTCAACAATTTGCATGTTTAAAATGTGGTAGTAAAATATAGCTCTTATGCACATATATAAATTGTAGAGTTTTGTATATTTTTGCTATATAATATAAATTTCATATGCATTTTGTATATTTTGGCAATTCAGCCGAATACTGAATTGAAACATTTGGTGAAGTGCAAAAATTAAGGACCAATATGATAGTATAGAAAAATAGATTTAAAAATCAGGTTTCAAACAAATATTTCAACATATCCATCACACATGCCCAAAGTGTTTCTACATTGTGAGTACATCAATAATGAAACATTCTACATTCTCCATTCTTCTTTAGCACACCACAGATGTAAAAACTATATCCATGTACAAAAACTGTCATTTTCAAATCTGCCAGTTTCCTATTTCCTGCATTGATTGATCTTGACTCTTGACTTAAACCATGAAAAAGCAGATTTTAGACATTAGGCATCTATTACATATTTTTCTCTTTTAGGATAAAATTTCACTTGCTTGCAAAGATAAACTAAGAAGGAGAAGAGGAACAAGAGATGCTGACTTAGTCTTCCAGCTTCCGCTGTTCTTCTCATCTTTCAATACTTTCCACTCCCTTTAAAGAATCAGCTCATTAACAAAATCATTTACATTCAATTTCTAACTCACTATAGCCCGTGACATTAAAACAAGTTACTATGATTTAAACATCTCAAGAGAAGCAATGTGTATTAAAATACTACGTAATAATATATAAGCCACGGACACTTTAGAGGCAAACAAGCATTTAGAAAATTACCACTCTTTGAAGTCCCAACTGAGGTTGAGCCATCAAGAACTTCAATATTCAGGATAGGGCTCAGAAGAAAATAATTAGTATAAGGCTCAGTGGTCTGAATAGAGCTCAGAAAAAATAATATGGAGGTAACAATATTATTGGTAGGGAAGAACAGCACCCAGTCAAAATGCTCTCAAATTAGATTATGATGGAATCCCCCACAGGCCACAATATTTCATCCGGAATAATCTTACAACAAAGCTACATCATTCTACAACATATTAATAGCAGCAAAAAGGAGTGCTAGCAAGTTCTCCCATTGCTACAATTAAATACAGTTATGAATCTTCTAACAATAGATTTCTTCTGTCCCCTGCAAAAAGCAAAATCCAAGGACACACACCCTACATACATATCAAATTCTCCAAATCAAACCCTTTATTCATTTAGCATTTTTAATCTTTAGCACACGAGAGACTCTTTGAGATGTCTTCAAATCAGTGTTGACTCCTGGCAACTGCCTGGACAAGTCCCTGCATTTTTTTTGGCAAGTTTTCAGATATGGGTTATCAGCTTCTTAGGGCTGAAATTGCTCCAAAGTCACCCAACTTGCCTTGTGCCTAAGGTGACACTTGAACCCACTGTCTCCCAGTTTCAAGCCTGATGCCTTAACCAGTATAGCAAACTGGCTCTCTTCTCAAAGCTTAATGAAAAAATACATGGAAACAATATTAACAAGTTTAAAAATGTATAAGCTATGCAGTCATATTAAGCATAATGCAATCTATCGCTATATAATTCATGTCTCAAAAGGGCTATATCACCCACTCACAATTAATCATTTGACCAACAATAATGCTCTCCAGATGAGGAAGATTGGTTCTTTGCTCTTTTTTCAAAAATTCTCTCTATAGATTCTAACTAGAAGAACTCACAATTCCGATTTCATTTGCAAATGACCATTAGAATGTTCCATTGACATCTGGATCCTAAATTTAGAATTCCTAATCAAACTATTTTCTAAACATTTTAATCATGATTGAATCATGAATAATTAACACTTCAATTGCACTGACTTCAAATTTGTTGCATGAAGAGTTTTCAGTGTAACACATACAGCGATACTGTGAAGGTAACAGTAATAACTTGTGAATTTATTCTTTACATAAGCAAATGTGCATTATACTGTTCAATCAGATTGTTCACTCCAATAATACTTTATACCTTCATAAGTTAACATTCATACAATTCTGAGTAAACAGGGTCAGACATCTAAATTCTCTGCATTGTACATTCTACTGCAGGTTAATCTCTTCTGCCAGTCCTTCAGTGATTGGAACTTGGCCAAAACTGCTTTTTCAATATCCTTTTGAAGATTAAGAAAGAGCAGCTTAATGATAAGGGCACAAGAGGATACCTATGTCTATGATCTCACTTCATTACAAAGATACTAAATGGCATTCAAAATTATGGGCATGTTTTAATAGCAACTGTTTAACATGCATACAAACTCACATTTATGACAAGAGTACGAGAAAATATCTATGCATAATAGACCTGCTTTTCTATAAACAGAATTGATGTTCTAGGGGGTACAAGGAATGGAAGAATATTTAACTTCAGAAAAGCTTCAAAAGAGCTGATTGCAGTGATTTTCATGTTCCACAAAATCCCAGAAATACTCTGAATACTAAGAATGCTTCAATTAAAAGTTGTGAACAAGCTTCCCTGAAAAATAATTTGTGTTTCATCTTTTGTAACCTTCTCCCATAACTAAGATCTGGGGAACAGCATTACATGTATTCTAGAGTGCTTTCTCAGTTCAACAGCAAAGGCTAAAACAATATTCTTATAAACTGGTTGCGTTCTTTAAAACAAATCCCAAATCATTTGCAATAACAGGAAGTTTCATGTTAGGCTAGCAGAGCTTTTCAGCAAATAGGTTGATCCTGAAATGTCAGTTGAAAAAGCACAAATAAAAGAATTTACAAGGGGGGGGAGGGAGAGGGAGAGAGCAAAGTTACAATAGATAATACAATAGATAATTTTTAAAAAATCATTGGAACAAAAAGTTATTTTGCTCTTTCAAGAGTTCTGGATGTAACTGAACTTTAACTCATTCATGGTAACCAGGTGCTTTCTACCTCTTTTTACTTATCTTGGTTTGCCACTCCCTGCTTTTATTAACTCTTTTGCTGGAGCGAGAATTGAAGCAAACTGGAAGCTGGACAACTGTACAGTCTCCTTGTCTCCTATTATTTTGGCACCATCATATCCTTACCAAATTACCTCAGTCCATTAGAACAGTTTCACATCATGAATAAGGGTGAAAGAAAAATAGAGTTGAGAAACTACTTTCTGTGCTTTCCCCAATCATCCACCTGACCCACTAGAGCAGGGGTGTCAAACTCAAGGCCCGGGGCCGGATCCGGATCCGGATCTGGACCACCAGGTGCTTTGATCTGGCCCACGGGGCCACCCTGGAAACAGTGAAGGACCAGCCTGTAGTGCCTCTGCCAGCAAAAACAGAGCTTGGGAGGGCTGCATGTGGCCATCCTGAGTTTCATTTTCACTGGCAGAGGGTTGCAGGAGGCTGTCAAAGCTGAAAACGGAGCCCAGAAGGGCTGTACATGGCCCTCCCAAGCTCCATTTTCGCTGGCAGATGGTTACAGGAGTGTTACAGCGGAAAACGGAGCTCAGGAGCCTATTTTCTTCGGCAGAGCACTGGGGCCGCCACAGGTGCCCCTGACACAAGTGACATTGAGATGGCCATGCCACCCTGGCCAAACCCACCCCGGCCCCCCGAAGTCAAACACAACTCTGATGCAGTCCTCAATGAAATCAAGTTTGACAGCCCTGCACTAGAGTGAAGAGGCAAGGAATGTTGCAGGTCCCATCTCCTAAGGAGATATATCTGACAGGACTGAGAAGAAAGGCCTTCCCTGTGATGGCTCCCTCCCTTTGGAACATCATCCCCACAGAGATTAGATTGGCCCCCACTTTGACCCTCTTTCACAAGAGCCTGAAGACCTGGTTCTGCCATAGAGCCAGGGGAACCCAGAGTGGAATGAAGCCCGTCAAGTGGCTTGTTTGATTGTGCGTTGTAGCCGGATGGGGGAATAGGGGCTTATTGCTTTTTATTCTTTTATATTGGATTTTTTTATTATCCATAAGCCGCCCAGAGTCACTTAGAGTAAGGGGGAAACCAAATAAATAATAATAATAAAATAATAATAAAATAGTAATAAAATAATAATAAAATAATAATAAAATAATAATAAAATAATAAAATAAAATAAATTTTGCTAACTTACCATTATCTCATTGCAAACATCCCATCCCTTTCTTTTTCCTCCTTTTCTTTCTGACATAGCTCCAAAAAGCCAGATTTGTTGTTATTGACTTCCTTTGTGAACCTAAGATTCTTTTGTACTTTAGCCCTCCTAACTTCCTTTTGGCATATTAGCTGCCTGCTGGTACACACACTTCCGTGGTGCTTGCACTCGTATTCAATTTTCAATACAAGTCCCTTTTAATGTCCATTTCCCTGAGTTTATTACTTTTTCTCCTTTGCTGAATACACACTTTCAGATTGCTGCTCTTTCCAAGTACTTTTTCAGAAGCCAGTAGACAGCAATATCAGTCAGTAAATGAGTATCATCTTCAACGAGCAGACTTTTAAAAGGTAAAAATGCCACTTACAATTACATTATCACATCACATGAATACAGAAAACTGCCTTATATGGAATCAGACAGATTACGCATTCAGCGAGTATTTTCTACATACTGACAACAATTCTCCAGGGCCATTGATAAGACTCTTCCATGTCTGGAGAGGAAAGAGATAGAGAGTGAGACTGAGGCATTCAGTGCACAAAATGTGTGTACTATTATCCACTTTCCAATAAAGGAACAGCTCAACAGTAGCAGAGAGAATTTCCACTAGGGACTCTATCAGCAGCTGGCAAAGGGACAGAACACTTTCTCACAGCTAGTCCCATGTGAAGCATATTAACAACCAACATAATATGGAAATGTTTTCCAAACTGTTTTAATTTTAGAAATATCATTTTTCAACCATTTGTCTTCAAGGTGGCAGAGGATTCAGGCAAACATTTTATTCCATATGCTTAGGACTGGTCAGACCCAGAGAGATATTGTGCTGTATTTGCATTAACTAAAAATATACTTTTAATATTTCATGAGAATGGCAGACTGTAACAGCAATCTGTCTTTCAGGAAGCTTATCCACCATAAATCCATAATATCTTTTATAAGGAATTCTAGCATCAGAATGAGAAGAGAGCTAGAAGCTTATCTAGTCCAGCTCCCTACAGAAAACACAATCAATAGAAAATATATAGCTCAGGGTTCTTGATGCTCTCTAAGCTTGATTGTTTTCTTGTAGATGAAGGCCAGGGGCGACACACACATCAATCCAGACTTCGTTTCTTGGTTGCAGAGGGCTTTCCGGAAGGCTTTGATGGTGAAATGGAGGCCAGGAGCAACGTGTGTGAGCGGTGGCAAGAGGCTGCAGAAGAAGTGGGCCACAGAAGAAGCGGCCGCAGAAGAAGTCGAGGCAGGTGTAGGGGTGTGCGAGGCCTGGTAAGTAGGGCAGCCTCACCACCCCCATTCCCATCCTAGCTTAATTTTTACCTCGCCTCACCCTCTGCACTCTGGGGTGGGCGGGGTCTTAATTAGGGCTAATTTTGGGAGTAGGGCTTAATTTGAGTGCATGCGTTCAAAAACATGATAGGGCTTCTTTTCAGAGTGGGTCTTGTTTTAGGGGAAACACAGTAGTTGGGTAATGAAACATCTCCAAAAAAAGCAACCAAGTTCTGGGGGGTATCAAACTCAAGGCCAGTGCTTAGAACTGGCCCGCAGGGCTGCCCTGGAAACAGTGAAGGACTGGCCTGCAGTGCCTCTGCCAGCGAAAACGGAGCTCAGGAGCACAATGTTCACCAGGCTGTTTTCTCTGGCAGAGGGTTGCAGGAGGCTGTTGCAACTGAAAACAGAGCTCAGGAGTCTATTTTTGCTGGCAGAGCTCTTGAGTCACCACAAGCACTCCCGACATGAGTGATCTTGAGCTGGCCACACCCCCTCCGCACCCAGAGGTCAAACACACCACTGATGCAGTCCTCAATGAAATCAAGTTTGAGGACTGCTCTAAAGCAATAGAACACAACTCTGCTCCATAATAACCCTTCTGCTCCCTATAACCCTATTTTAATGCCCTGTTCCCTCACCACTTTCAAACACATTAATTCTTTTCTTAAAATGTATTCTGTTTTATTCTATAAATTTATAAAGATTTTGAATTCTATGGTGACTATGGATGCATATAGTAAAAACAAGTATGCAATACAATTTTAAAAATAACAAGATGAAAAGAGGACACATTCAGTTTCTGTCCTTAAATTATAATACCAGTGTTGGACACAGAGTTTTAAAGGAATGGGAGGAGGGAGAGAGAGAGAGAGAGAGAGAGAGAGAGAGAGAGAGAGAAATTTTCATTTTTTATTTTTCATACCTACAGTGTTTTTCATCAAAGAGCAAGATCTTCAAACTGGCTGCATTTTCAATTTGGCTTCCTCTTCACAGTGTACAGATTAATGTTCCAAAGATTGTAATTTCCTTTTTAAAATTAGATATTTCTAGCTGTACTATTAAATATACACAGTGACCTTTTAAAGCAACAGATATGTGAAGCGGGCATGCCAGCAACATTTGCCAGTCACTGATAAAGCTTATTTTCTCTCCTTTTTTTTCAAAGTCAATGTTAGTATTTTGAGAAACAACAATTGAATCATACAGACAAGAAACAAAGGAAGTTTTTTCTACTTCAAATAACAAACAATCCAATTGCACAAAGAGGACATTAAAGGTCAATCCCATCTTAAGGCAGAGCTAAATAATCAGAATCATACATGATTAATGAGCTTTTAATTATTAATAAGAGTTCAATAGGCTGTCATTAAAAAGTTTTAGAAATTGGAAACCTCCCTCACTAGGTTGCAGCCTCTAAAAATTAAAATATAGTTTTAATCATACAACCTGCTGGTGGGAACAACCTGTCCCCAATTGCTTTACTCCAATAAGGTACATTCCCCAATAAAATCAGTCCCTTTGATAAGAAGGTCAGGGGGCAAATAGTACTTAATTTCCTGTCATGCTAAACAAAGTTAACATGTTGTGTTTAACACATGAAGCTAAATTCATTTGTTTAGAATGCTAATGGGTAATGGTTTTGTTCTTGGCACTCACTTTTTTTCTGTGCTTGGGTATACACAGAAAATTTATACAGAATTCAGTTATCTGGATAAACCTGCATTAGGGTTTAAAACCTGATTTCTCTCGAATATTCTGAGACAATCAACTGTTAAACACTTAAAAAGACAGCAACGCTGCTGGACTTTGGCCTTCATCTTTAGGCTATTTAAGATGAAATAATGATGAAAGGCCAAAGATGAAATAATGATCATGTATGCGATCATTATTTAAAACAATCAAATATGCCCTGTTATTTGCAGGTAGTCCTCAACTTACGACCACAATTGAGCCCCAAATTTCTGCTAAGTGAGACATTTGTTAAGTGAGTTTTGCCCCATTTTATGACCTTTCTTGCCACAGTTGTTAAGTGAATCACTGCAGTTGATATGTTAGTAACCCGGTTGTTAAGTGAATCTGGCTTCCCCACTGACTTTGTTTGTTAGAAGGTCACAAAAGATGATCACATGACCTTGGGACACAGCAACAGTCATACAAATGAACCAGTGGCCAAGCATCTGAATTTTGATCCCATGATCATGGGGATGTTACAAAGGTCATAAGTCATTTTTTAGTGAACATCACTAAATGAACTGTTGTAAGTTGAGGACTACCTGTACAGTCTACCACAATCTAGTGGCATGAAAGAAGTTTGGATTTAGCGCCTTTATATATTAGCCAACATACCGTATATACTCGTGTATAAGCCGACCCGCATATAAGCCGACCCCCCCAATTTTACCACCCAAAACTGGGAAAACTTGTTGACTCGCGTATAAGCCGGGGGTGGGAAATGCAGCAGCTACTGGTAAATTTCAAAATAAAAAAAGACTGGTCATAAGTGCGAAGACTGGTCAAAAGTGCGAGGACCTGTCAGAAATCACTTTTTTCAGCCCTCTGGGTAGTCCTTTTCTGCATATGGACTACTCAGAGGGCTGAAAAAATTATTTTTGACTGGTCCTCGCACTTGTGACCAGTCCTTGAACTTACGACAGTCCTCACATTTTACGTTTTTGCCCTATCTTGTCACTCCCACTCTTTCTCATTCTTTCTCTCTCCCCCTTTCTCTCTCATTCTTTCTCTCTCATTTTCTTTCTCTCTCTTTCATTCTCTCTCTCTTTCTATCTCTCATACTCTCACTCTCTCTCTGATTCGCACTTGTGACCAGTCCTCAAACTTACGACGGTCCTCATATTTTACGTTTTTGCCCTATCTTGTCACCATGGTGAAGAGAAGCAGTTGTGAAATGAGTGACACGGTTGTTAAGAATGCTGCACGGGCATAAATGTGAGGATGGTCATAAGTGCGAAGACCGGTCAAAAGTGCGAGGACCTGTCAGAAATCACTTTTTTCAGCCCTCTGGGTAGTCCTTTTGCGTACATGGACTACTCAGAGGGATGAAAAAATTATTTTTGACTGGTCCTCGCACTTGTGACCAGTCCTTGAACTTACGACGGTCCTCACATTTTACGTTTTTGCCCTATCTTGTCACTCCCACTCTTT
>WNWU01000018.1:18472430-18502332 GCA_012654045.1 Ptyas mucosa | reverse complement strand
TCTTTCTCTCTCCCCCTTTCTCTCTCATTCTTTCTCTCTCATTTTCTCTTTCTCTCTCTTTCATTCTCTCTTTCTATCTCATGCTCTCACTCTCTCTCTGATTCTGTTTCTCTTTCTCTCATTCTCTTTCATTCTGACTTTCTCTCCTTTTCATTCTTTGTCTCTTTCTCTCTCTGTCATTCTGATTCTCTCTTTCTCTCTCTCTCATTTTCTCTTTCTCTCTCTTTCATTCTCTCTTTCTGTCTCTCATGCTCTCTCTCACTCTCTCTCTGATTCCCTCTTTCTCTTTCTCTCAGTCTCTCTTTCATTCTGTCTTTCCTTTTCATTCTTTGTCTCTTTCTCTTTCTCTCTCTGTCTCATTCTGATTCTCTCTCTCTCTCGCTCTCATTTTCGCTTTTAAAAGAGGGGGTGGCAGAAGTGGGAAGAAGCGTCCGGGGAGCAGCTTTTGCTCTCCAAGCCTCCCTGCGCCGTCCCTTGTCCCGCAGCCCCTTCCTCTTTCCTTTCCGCCCCAAGCCTGCCCGAAGCGTTCCTTTCCGAGGTGGGAGAGGGAGAGGGGCGCGGGTCCCCCACCTCACCTAGGCTCCCCGCTTCCCTCCCCCGGCTGAACTGTTCCAATTCGAGGCATGGGTGCGAAGAAACCCCTCGGAATGGAACGCTTCTTGCATTAATGCACTTTGCCCATTAGTAGATCGCTTCGCCCCCCCATTAGTAGGAGGAGGAGGGGGGGTCAAGAAGCCTCTCCAGGTCCTCCTCGCCCCGTTCCATCGTAAACCTTCCCAGCGGATCTTGCCTTCTCTGGTTTAAAACACACACCCCACTCGTTCAGCCGGCAATCTCTTACACGCGAACCTGCTGGGCAGGACTTGGTCCCTGAGCAAACTGGCGTTTGGGATTGTTTCGGGAATCAAATCTGTTCACCTGTAAATTTATTTATTTATTTATTTTATTTATTTATTTAAAATTTATCTACCGCCCTTCTCCCTGAGGACTCAGGGCAGTGAACATCCAGAATTAAAAACATACAATACAAATATTAAGAATTAAAATACATATAAATTTGGTTCCAATTTTAAAACTAACAAACCAATTTTAAAAACGTCTAAAATTTCTTCCTAAGCCAGCCCGGCTTGTTGAAAAAAGTAGGTTTTAAGGGCACGGCAGAAGGCACTGAGGTCTTGAGATCTCCTTATCTCAGGGGGCAGCTGGTTCCAGAGGGTAGGTGCCCCCACAGAGAAGGCTCTCCCCCTGGGGGTCACCAGCCTACATTGTTTGGCTGATGGCACCCTGAGGAGGCCCTCTCTGTGGGAGCGCACGGGTCGGTGGGAGGTCATTTGTGGCAGTAGGCGGTCTCGCAGATAACTAGGCCCTATGCCATGGAGCGCTTTAAAGGTGATAACCAACACCTTGAAGCGCACCCGGAAGACCACCGGGAGCCAGTGCAGCTCGCGCAGGAGTGGTGTTACATGGGAGCGCCATGTTGCTCCCGTCACTACCCGCGCGGCCGCATTCTGGACCAGTTGAAGCCTCCGGGTGCTCCTCAAGGGGAGCCCCATGTAGAGAGCGTTACAGTAGTCAAGGCGAGAGGTGACAAGGGCGTGAGTGACTGTGCACAGGGAATCCCGATCGAGAAAGGGCCGCAACTGGCGAATCAGGCGAACCTGACAAAAGGTCCCCCTGGTCACAGCCGTCAGATGATCCTCCAAGGATAGCTGCCTATCCAGGAGGACTCCCAGATTGCGAGCCCTTTCCGTGGGGGCCAGAGACTCGCCCCCAATAGTCAGTGATGGAGTCAACTGACTATATCGGGATGCCGGGAGCCACAGCCACTCAGTCTTGGAAGGGTTGAGCTTGAGTCTGTTCTTCCCCATCCAGATCCGCACAGCCTCCAGGCACTGGGACATCACTTCAAGGGCATCGTTGGGGTGGTCTGGGGTGGAGATGTATAGCTGGGTGTCGTCAGCGTACTGATGGTATCTCACCCCAAAACCATGGATGATCTCACCCAGCGGCTTCACATAAATGTTGAACAAAAGGGGCGAGAGGACCGATCCCTGTGGCACTCCACATATAAGAGGTCTCGAGGTCGACCTCTGCCCCCCTGCCAACACAAACTGCGACCGGTTAGAGAGGAAGGAGGAGAACCACCATAACACAGTGCCTCCCACCCCCAGCTCTTCCAACCGATGCAGCATGATACCATGGTCGATGGTATCAAAAGCCTCTGAGAGATCTAACAGGATCAGAACAGAGGAGCACCCCCTGTCCCGAGCCCTCCAGAGATCATCAACCAACGCGACCAATGCCGTTTCCATGCTGTGCCCAGACCTGAAACCTGAAATTGCACACACACACACACACACACACACACACACACTTTTAATCCGAGTTGACGGCTTTCTTTACCATATAACGCGCTTCTAATAGTTTGCCTAGGCTCAATATTAAACCAGAGAAGGCGAGGCTGGGGTGGCGCGTAAATGTGCAGGCACTACCTGGAAGGTGGATCTGTCTCCAAAGCGCTGCCAGCGCGAGCGCTTTGGAGACAGATCCACCCTCCAGGTAGCAGCAGAGAAGGGCGCAGGGCGAGCAAACAAGTGAGTGGCAAAAGCACCGGCCCTCCCCACCTCCCCATTTCCTCGGGTGCGGAGGTGTGCTTGCAGCTTGGCTAGCCAGCCGGCCGAGGGGCCAGGAAAAGAGGAGGAGGCTTCCCCGGAGGCGAGGGAGGAGGGAGAGCACTCTGCATACCCTCCTCCAGCCCATCCCTGGAAGGTGGATCTGTTTCCAAAGCGCTCGCGCTGGCAGCGCTTTGGAGACAGATCCACCTTCCAGGTAGCATCTGCACATTTACGCTCCACCCCAGCCTCGCGCCCTCCAGCCGCCCCGCCGATTCCCTTGCTTCGGGAGCACCAACACATTCTCCAGCGGAAGATGGGCGCTCCCTCTCCCTCCGGACCTCCCCTGATCGTGGGAGCAGCAGCTGTGCTCCAGCTTGCCAGCCGCCCTGGAAGGACGGGCAAGGTAGAGGCGGGCAAGCGAGCGAGCAAGTGAGGGGAAAAGTACAAAAGCGCCCGGCCCTCCCCAACCCTGCGCGCCAGGCTCTGGTGCCCGAGTGATCGCGCGGGCTCAGCTGGAAAGGAGCCCCACGACGCGCAGCACCAGCCCTGCCCAGCCCAGTTCCACCAGGGATGGGCAGAGCACTCCCCCTCCTCCCTCGCTGCCGCTTCAGATCAGCCCCGCCATTGTGCGGCTGCTGCTTCTTCACGCTGCCTCCCTGATCCAGGCGAGCCTTCGGCAGGGTGGCACGGAGCTGAGGTGGAGCACGCGCGCCTCCGGGGAGGCCCCCTCCTCTTTTCCCGGCCCCTCAGCCGGCCAGCAAGCCAAGCTGCAAGCGGGCCTCCATGCCCGAGGAAATGGGGAGGCTCCCTGAAAAAAGAAAAAAAAAGTGCGCATGGGAAGAGGGTCCCCGGCCTGGCGGTGGAGGTGGTCTGTGTACACATGTAATGGGCAGCGGGTGGAGGGGTGGGCGCATCTCCGGACCGCGCTGATTTTACACCTCCCTGCAACCCGTAAAGCCAAAAAGGGGCGCGGGGGAGGGGCACCGCACCCCCCCACACCCCACTTTGGCTTTAGCAAGCATCCCTGCAACTGCGGGAGCCAAAACGGTTGCAGGGAAAAAGTCATTTTTTTCCGTGACCCGGGTATAAGCCGAGGGGGCGTTTTTCAGCCTGAAAAACGGGCTGAAAAACTCGGCTTATACGCGAGTATATACGGTATCTGGAAAAGCTGTTCTTAAGGATAATACAGTACAAGTTCTATTAGATAACCATATTATTTTTTAATGTGTGTAGTACTGAATCAGAAATGCAATCTTATTTATTTAAGCTTGTCATCTCTAATATCTGCAAGGCAGGTAGGTACAACATAGTTTTCAGCTTGTAGATAGATCCTGGGACTAGTAGCTGCTGAAAATCTATCCTCCATTAACTTGGCTAACTTGTCTGAGATGATGATTCTCACTAATTATTGAGGGGGAAGGTTTTTTTTTTAATTAATGGCAAGTCAACATTTGGCAACAATTGACTGAGCTGTCCATTGGTAAGGATATCCTCAGACTAAACATCCTAAACAAGAAATGGAAGCAAGGACAAAGTCCTAAGAAAAGTGAATGAAACAGGAAGAAAGAGCCAGAATATCAGCCATTCTCAGGAAGCGTAAAGAGAATTCGGTTGTCTCGTGCCTTTCTCTGGACCTTTATATATGTCCTACAAGATCAACTGCTAGTGATCTAACTGAAATTCTGCAATCTGTTTCCACTCCAACCAACCCACCTCCAGACTGGTTATTGATTTGTACTCTTCTGACTTTAGACAAGCTAGTGTCTACTAGTAGGCACCCACACTCAAAAAAAAGTGCAAGACACAGTAAAGTACACAGAAGCAGAGCATTGAAAAAAAAAATCTCCATAATCACTAACCTGTGAGTATCTCTGTTGTGAGACACAACCAATTCAATTGCTCAACATTTTGCTTTGGCAGACTTTGTTGTTTTGTACCAAGAATAGCTAGGCTCCAGGATGGAGACATTATTTATCCCATATGCTCTTTCTCAATGGCCCAAGGATCAATAATTTCCAAAGGAAGTGGATCACTTAGTGTGTCCCAAGATAGATTTTTTTTAAAGTGAGTAAGTTATTAATAGATTCAATCTGGCTGTGGACTCTTAGCAGGGACCTACAGCTCTAAACATTCAAAGACAATTGGTGCTGAATTTGCAAGGTGGGGTTGCATTCACATGAACCTAGATTTGCTTCCAAGGTCAAGACTGAGAAGAGGGGAAGGGATGGGATGGGATGGGATGGGATGGGATGGGAAGGGAAGGGAAGGGAAGGGAAGGGAAGGGAAGGGAAGGGAAGGTGGGGTATTGATTCCAAATCAGTGGAGGGTTTCTACTGGTTCGCCCTGGTTCAGGTGAGCCGGTAGCTCCAATGGTGAGCTGAGAGTGAACTGGTTCACTCCGACCGTCAGCTGGGGCCTCCAGCCCACCCCTGCACTATACTTACCTATATTTGTTCACTTTTAGCTCAGCTGATAGGCGCAGCAGAGCGGATTGCTGTGCCTCAGCTGTTCTGAAATGAAATGTGCTTCCGCAGAGCGAACTGTGCAGAGCGAACCGGTTGTTACACCGGTTGAAACCCACCACTGTTCCAGATGCTCAGTGCCAGTTTCCACAAGGAAATTCAATGGGGAAGCCAACAGGAAATCAGAAGTCACTGATATTTTGCCCGACTGCAGTAATTCTGTTTCTCTGTTAATGTTAGGAAATGTCAATGACCCAACAGGTCACAGATTATCTAGTTCATATATTAAATAGCTGTTCTTCTCACATACATATCAATTTTGTGATGACTGCATCACCAATCAGATATTCCCTGAATAACTGTGAAAGAGGAAACTGCCATCAATTAAATACTAAAGAGAATCCACATATCTTTAACACCATTTTTTTCCCCAATGGAAGTAGCTTATCAGCAATGAAAACTATTAATTAGTTTCAGTTTTGGGGAGAAGGAAGGAGGAAGACAAGATGGAAGAGTAGAAGAAGAGCAAAATGCTCATCAGCAGTAATAGGAATGCTTCTTCCAATCCCTAATTGCAGTCCAGGGGACAATTTCAATTGCTTATTTGTACAATAATGTAAACATAATGGAAATTGGAAGTAGAGAGTTGTGCCTAGGGTTTAATTTTTACAATCTATTTAACCATGACTTTGAGGTATATAATTAATGTAATATGTCATGTCTTAATCCCTAAAATAACTACTGTAATACTGTAATCACTTTTTATGTTTACAGTAATCATGCAATTTATTTATTTATTCATTCAACACATAAACTTTTTCAATTGCTGAAGCAACTCTAAATTATATCCAAATCCATTTAAATAAAGCAAGCACACATACAATCATTAACGAAAAAGTATTAAACTACAATGTGTAGTAAAAAATTAAAATATTCAATATCAATGTGATATTACAAATCAGGTAGAAAGCCTATGCTTTTGAAATTAAAATAAAAAAAACCACCATAGAGAGGCTCATTTCATTGGATTTTTCATTGGATACTAGCAATGAATTGTCCAGAAGTACAGTTCCTCCCAAGAATTACACGTGGTCTGAGACAGAGGAAAAGTCCCTCCTGCATGTTCCAAACAATGCCCTGAATTAATTTTTTACAAATAATACAGGAAAAAAATGCTGACTGATGTAGCATTTACTAAGAGTAACTACAACTGTTGAATTCCGTCTTCAACACAACTGACTGGCTTACAAATTGTAACACTCCCTTTGTGTAAACCAAAGGGCTTTCACAGGCTTTAGCCATTTGGACTAGATAAGGTAAAGTATGTGAGTGTGTGTTGTGTACACACATATTTTTGTGAGCTTATAGGACAGAGTTTAGTTTGTGCAGCTCAAAAGTGTTGGTTTCTCTCCCATCTTAATTGGAATTAGGTTCAATTTAATCAAAGGCATTTGCCTCCAAGCAAATAGTGCAACTGACACAAAAACAGCAAACTGTTTTGATTTCAGGATTTTGAGAGCATTACAGAACACAGATAGATCCTATTTCCTAACCATATGGTAGGACAAGTTTAAACAAAACCCTTTGGTATGTAACAATAGCATATTAAGATAGGGTCAATATATTCTTTATATAGATTTTTTTATATAAGATCATGGTTCCCGGCCCTCTTAATTCCTGCAAATAGGTGGGGAAGAAATGGAGGTAATGTCAGATTTTATTTTCCCGGACTCCAAGTTCATTGCACATGGGGACTAAAGCAGGGGTAAAATCCAGCAGGTTCTAACAGGTTCTGGAGAACCGGTAGCGGAAATTTTGAGTGGTTTGGAGAACCAGCAAATAAATACCACCTCTGGCTGGCCCCAGAGTGGGGTGGGAATGGAGATTTTGCAGTATCCTTCCCCTGCCATGCCCACCAAGCCACACCACACTCACTGACCTATGCCCACAGAATCCGTAGTAAAAAAAAATGGATTTCACCACTGGACTACAGCCAAGAAATTAAAAGATGCTTCCTCCTGGGGAGGAAAGCTATGGCAAATCGAGACAGCATACTAAAAAGCAGAGACGTCACCCTGCCAACAAAAGTGTGTATAGTGAAAGCTATGGTTTTCCCAGTTGCAATGTATGGTTGTGAAAGTTGGACCATAAGGAAGGCTGAGCATCGAAGAATTGAGGCCTTTGAACTATGGTGCTGGAGAAGACTCCCGTGAGTCCCTTGGACTGCAAGGTGATCAAACCGGTCAGTCCTAGAGGAGATCAACCCTGACTGCTCTTTAGAAGGCCAGATCTTGAAGATGAAACTCAAATACTTTGGCCACTTAATGAGAAGGAAGGACTCACTGGAGAATAGCCTAATGCTGGGAAGGATTGAGGGAAAAAGAAGAAAGGGACGACAGAGAATGAGGTGGCTGGATGGAGTCACTGAAGCAGTTGGTGTGAGCTTAAATGGTCTTCGGGGGATGGTAGAGGATAGGAAAGCCTGGAGGAAAGTTGTCCATGGGGTCAGGAGGGTCAGACACAACTTTGCAACTAACAACAACAACAATATATTCTTCTTGCTATTTTGCATTCTATAAACAGAAAGCTCTGAAATAAAGATGGACTTGAGGCAATTCTAATAAAGCAGAAACTGATATAATTTGGGCATGTAATGCAAGTTAGTGACAAACTAAAATCATGATGGCTAGAATGGTTAATGGTAATAAAATAAATACAATACAGTGCATAAGGGGGATATAAATGGTCAAGGAGATTACTGGAATAAAAAACTACTACCCTGTTTCCCCCAAAATAAGACATCCCCTGATAATAAGCCCAATTGGGCTTTTGAGTACATGGCAATAAGGCCAAGCGCTTATTCCAGGGTTCAAAAAAATATAAGACACGGTCTTATTTTTGGGAAAACACGGTATTACAAGAGACAAACTAACATCTCTCCATGTACTCACCAAGAATTGAAATTGACTCAGTATCACCTAATTATACAAATACATATAACTTTATTATTTTAGGCATTTTTACAAAATGTTTTACCATGCATTCCATCAGCCCAACCACCACTTGTTATAATCCAGGAAGTTTTAATACTGCTGATTGCAGTTTGCATGAATTCATTTCTGTACATTAAAACTAAATAAATACTCATATAAACAAGTCAGTTAAACATCTTAGTTGCTGCATTTGTACGGTGCAAGGTTTGGTTAGTTTTAAACTTGATTGTTCACCCACACCCACACTTATACCTGGCCCTAGTGTTGTCAACCTAACTCATTTAAGATTTACGATTCAAAGTATTGTGTAAAGGTAGACAGAGAATAATTAATTCAATAATGAGAAGTGCACTGTGTAAACCTAACTGCAGAGTTGGAAGGAACTATTTGTGCCACTGCAGGAAGTTTTAATACTGCTAATTTGCAACGAAGCTCCTGCTTTGAGAGATATATTTGATTATTTTGATTCCCACAAAAATAAAAGTATGGGAAATCGTTGTCCAAATTATCCGCTGCAAGCTTCTCCATTATAGTGGGAAAAAAATATTTTCTAATATTCACCTGAAATTTGCTTCCTTGTAATTTAAGATTATTAATATGTGTTCCTATCAGCTTGGTATCTGGTTACTTACAGGACCACCTGACCAAACCTGAATCAACCCAACCTACTACTTCAACTAGGACAACTAGGGGTGTCAAACTGGTGGCCTGTGGGCTGGATGCGTCACACACAGGCCATGCCCACCCCAGCTCTGTGAATGGGAAAAATGTCACGTGACAGCAATATGACACCGCGGGTTCGACACCCATGATCTAGGAAGAAGGTCTTGCATTTCCAGGAGGCAAAGGGAGATGCTGACTTTCAGTGGCACAACAACATTCTATGCCACCTTCTCTCTTCTTTCAGTTTTTCTTTTTGCCTTTTCTGTCTCTGTGATTGTTGTGAATAAATAGGCTATGGAAAAAGAGAGAGAATAACATCCTTTGAAGTATTTGAAGAGTTCTCTCATATTCTTTTCAGTCTTCTCTTTTCAAGCAAACATGCTCAGCTCCTTCTTTCTTTGTAAAATTAAGTTCTATTCGCCTGATCATCCTAACTCTCTTCTCTGGATCTGTATCAATGTATCTAATCTCTTTTTAATGTGATATGCTAGACTCGGTATATGAGGTAGGTCTCAGTAGTGATGTAGGTTGTGACCAATGCAGAATATAGGGAAACTATTATTTATTATTGATTTGAAAACTAAACCTGAATTTACCTTTAAGCAGGAACATGACATGGCTGACTCACATTGTGATCAGTCACAATTCTAATATAGTTAAATGTTTATTTTTCAGTCATATACCTGATAATTTCCCCTCCTTTATAAATCTAAAATAACAACTTGGTAAACAATTTGATAGGGGCACGGTGGCTCAGTGGCTAAGATGCTGAGCTTGTCAATCAGAAAGGTCGGCAGTTCGGCGGTTCGAATCTCTAGCGTCGCGTAATGGAGTGAGCTCCCGTTACTTGTCCCAGCTTCTGCCAACCTAGCAGTTCAAAAGCATGTAAAAGTGCAAGTAGAAAAATAGGGACCACCTTTGGTGGGAAGATAACAGTGTTTCATACGCCTTCGGCATTTAGTCATGCCGTCCACATAACCACAGAGACATCTTCAGACAGTGCTGGCTCTTCAGCCTTGAAATGGAGATGAGCACCGCCCCCTAGAGTCGGGAATGACTAGCACATACCGTATATACTCGTGTATAAGTCGACCCGCATATAAGCCGACCCCCCCAATTTTACCCCCAAAAACTGGGAAAACTTGTTAACTCGCGTATAAGCCGGGGATGGAAAAACAAGCAGCAGCTACTGGTAAATTTCAAAATAAAAAAAGACTGGTCAAAAGTGCGAGGACCTGTCAGAAATCACCTTTTTCAGCCCTCTGGGTAGTCCTTTTGTGCACATGGACTACTCAGAGGGCTGAAAAAGTAATTTTTGACTGGTCCTCGCACTTGTGATCAGTCCTCAAACTTACGACTGTCCTCACATTTTACGTTTTTGCCCTATCTTGTCACCATGGTGAAGAGAAGCAGTTGTGAAATGAGTGACATGGTTTTAAGAATGCTGCACGGGCATAAATGTGAGGATGGTCATAAATGTGAGGACCAGTCAGAAGATTTCTGACCTCGCACTTTCGACCGGTCTTCGGACTTATGACTGGTCATCATTTATGCCCATTGTAGCATTCTTAAAAACGGTGTCACTCATTTCACAACTGCTTCTCTTCACCATGGTGACAAGATAGGGCCAAAACGTAAAATGTGAGGACAGTCGTAAGTTCAAGGACTGGTCACAAGTGCGAGGACCAGTCAAAAATAACTTTTTCAGCCCTCTGAGTAGTCCATGTGCATAAAAGGAGTCCATGTGCATAAAAGGAGAGGGAGGAAGAGAGGAGGAGAAGAAGAAAGGAAGAGGAAGTAGGGAGGACAAGAAGGGGGGGAAGAGAAAGTAAGAAGGAAAGAAAAGAGGTGGTAGGTTTGAGGAGAAAGATTGCTGTACAATAAAAAAGATGAAAGGGAAGAAAACCAACCCCAAACACATATAAAGATATTAAGATAAAGAATGAATTGTTAAACTTTAAAGAAGAAAAGAGAACAAATATGAATAAATAGCAATAATTAGAAACACACATACAAACATACAATGTATTTTCTTTGAACAGAATATTTGGCCGGTTCACAAATTTAAACAGTGTTTAGTCATTTCACTTAAATTTACAATTTCTATATTTCCTTTTTGCCATATTTATTCCTCATCTATTTTTTAAAAAACCAGTATTACCCTTCATCCTCATCTCTAATCTTAATCAAATTCAATTTTTCACTTCTATTCTATATTATACCCCTTCCCATTGTCATCTATTTTTATATCCATCCTCACATTGGTTAATTATGTAATATTACAGTTGTTTAATACAAATTCAACATTTTAATATAAATCAATTAGTTATATAACTATCTTTTTTGTATATTAATCAATATGAACATGAATATTCCAATTATTTCCATGCAATCCAATTTCTTGCAAATCAATTATATTTACCAATAATAATAAACCAAATAATTTCCCCCAATATTCTTCCAAACCACAACTTAACCATTTCTGCTTTCAACACAATATACAATTAATAATATCTCAATTATTACAATTCCCTTTTTAAATAGAGCTTTTTTTTCTTTTGTGTTTTAAAATCTTGAACTCCCCTCTTTTGCCATTTGCCATAAATTTCCCATTGTTTGCACCAACCTTTTTTGATGAAGAAAAAGAAATCTGCCTTAGCAAACAGCAAAGCCAACAAGCTGTTTTACTTTCGCTTTTGGTTTCAGCACAAGGAGAAAAAAAAATGTGCTCTTTGCAGCAGGCACCTTTTTGCAGCCGGCACCGATCTTCTCATTTGTTTTCTTTTAACCCTGACCAGCTGTAGGGGGGGGGGGCTTTGAAGCCCCCGGCAAGAATTTAAAGTTTTTTTTTTCCTCTAGCCATCAGCTGGAACTCAGGAGGCAGTCCCAATAGATTGGGAGTGGGTGGGGTAAGCAAACCCCGTTCTCCCGCTGTTTCCTAGCTTGCAGGGAAAAAGTCATTTTTTTCGTGACCCACGTATAAGCCTAGGGGGTGTTTTTCAGCCTGAAAAACAGGCTGAAAAACTCGGCTTATACGCGAGTATATACTGTATGTGCAAGGGGAACCTTTACCTTTACCTTTTAAACAATCTGATAGCACATAATCAAAAAGGACTTAAAAGACTAGGAGGAAGAGAATGCCACCCAGTTTCAGGGTTGTGTATGTCCAAACGAGAACCACATTTTTAATTCAACTGTGCTGATTCTTTCCCTTTTCTTCTTTTATGCATAACCAGAAGGCTTTTCTTATTTATCTTTGATAGGGGTGATCCTATGAGAGTCCTTTTCTAATTCTGGCATCTCCTTTAACAACTTCACTCACACACAACACAGACAATTTCTCACTGATTTAATCACCTGCTTCAGATGGATGATTTGCAAGTGTTTTTTATATGCCTGACTGCTTTGCCCCTGCCACTCTCTGACTTACGAGTCTATCCCCAAGCACTTCTACCTGGATGCTCAACACTTCTCACCGAGTCCTCAAGCAGAAAAATTACCTCTTTAGCTACTTAAAGTCAGTGCTGCCTCTCCACATCAGAAGCAGCCATTTAAAATCTTCAAAGAATGGCATCACAGGATGCAAGTCTAATTGCCTATCTGGCATTTGTATATACCGTGCATTAAAACCAGTTTATGCTTCTTTGAAAAATCAAAGAATAACAGGGGGACTTGAAGGGAATTAGGTGCTTTGAAATGAATGAAACCTAAAAATGGAATAACATGGCTTATTACTACCTCTGCTGCAAAATGCAAATATTTAAAACATCTTGAAGCAGCAGCCCAAGGCATCGGATATTAGAGACAGCACTTTCAGGCAATTGCTGATTCCACTGTGGCTGATGCTAATGTCTCTTACCTAACCCTCTTTTGCTTTATTTATTTATATTTATTGAAAATTCTACATAAAGTAAAACACAACTCTAAAGAAAAAGAGGAAAAAAGGAATAAAATGTTGCAAGGAAAAGGAGAACAAAACAGAAAACTAAAGTTAAAAAATATGACTTCTAACCTTCTCTTCAACAGATATTGGACAAACCCATCATTTCAGAAATCCCTCCAACCCCATAATAAATTCTCATCTTTTTCAATCATTAAATCGATAAATCATTTCATTTTTTTGCTTGTTCCAGCAAAAAATCCATAAAAGATTTCCAGTCTTTTAAAGGAAGTTCATGGTGTTTTCTCCCTGACCAGACAGTTCTGCTTCGCCATTTCCACTAGTTCTGAAAGTTCATGATTCATTCCCCCGTGGTGGGAAGAACTTCAATATTCTTTCATCTTCTATATAATCTAGGGATTTTTGCAATACTAATCTTTAATGTTTTTTGTGTCACTGTATCAAAAAGCCTCATTTCTTCCTTTCTTTTTCCTACTTGGATAGCAACAGCTAGATGTCATTAAAGATTTCATTAACTAGCAACGTAAAGATTGTGTATAAGGTTTTATAATTATGAGATACATTTGGAAATGTGTTGACAGGGATTTCAATATGTTGCAATTTATTATATGTGCAATCATCACTCAAGAGGTTCTAGAATAAAATCAGTAACTTTTTTTTATTTAGTTATATTTTCCTTAGATTCTACTCAAACAAAAGTTCTAATTAATACTAGTATGTATTTATATTCAAAAATAAATACTTTTTTTATAAATCCACCATGCATGGCAAAATATCCCTTCATATTTTTACATCTTAAACACTGACCGGAGGTAACTTCATACATTTTTAATGGTTTCTCTTATGTAAAGTACCAATGATGCATCATTTTATTAAAAGATTTTCTTAAATTATAGCACAATGTAAATTTTATCCCGTTTACCCTTATTCTTTCCCATGCATCCTTCTATATATAATGACAGACATATATTATACAGATATATTTGGCTATAACACATCTGTAGGTTATAGCCACAACTAGTAGACTTGCCTTGACTTTACCCTTAACAAAAATGTATACTTTTTGCAATTACATGTTCATCATTTGTAGATAATTCATGTTGAAATCCTGTCTTATGTTTTTCAATTCCAACTACCCTTTTGTCTATATTAAATCTTTCTTTTAATTGTGGACATGAAAACCACTGAATACTACGTTTCTCTGCAGTCAATTGTTCTTCGGACTTCATCTTAAATTCTTCATCTTCCTGTATTAACAAATCTTGATACTGTATGCTAGCCATTTCTCTCTATTTGTCTTCTATAAAATGCTTACTTGCTGAGACCAATAAAGGTACTTTCAGACACAACTTGGGTATTTGTTCCATATTCTTAGTATGACAGTGATCTTTAAAATCCACATTAACTTTATTGTACCATTAAAACCAAACCACAAGTTATGCCCTATTCTTACAGAACACTTCTACGGTGAGGTCTAGAATTGGCCATTGTAGCCAGAAGTGATACTGTACCTGTATCATAGATAATTACAATGACAACCTTCAAGCCAGTGGTGAAATGTAAAATTGGTTATTACCGATTCTGTGGGCGTGGCTTGGTGGGAGGGTAATGTGACTGGGAAGGTATGGCCAACTTATTTTTTTCCTTTTAAAAGCATTTTTTGTAGAAAATGCTCATGTAGCATGTAGAAAAAAATGCTTTTAAAAGGCTCTGACGATCCCAGCTGAGTTACACAATCATCAGAGGCTTTTTTTTTTTTACTTTTAAAAGTATTTTTTCAGCCAAAGAAAAAATGCTTTTAAAAGTTTAAAAAAAAGCCTCTGATGATCACGTGGGTCAGCTGGACATGGGGGGTGGGCAGGGATTTTTGCTACTGGTTCTCCGAACCACCCGCCGTCATCACTGCCGGATCGGGCAATCCGGTCCGAACTGGGAGCATTTCACCCCTACTTCAAGCCCTTATTTCCATCACTGCTTCCTACTTTCTACATCCTTATCAAACTTGTCAATGAACTGCATAGGTCCTAAATTGCATAAATCCTAACCAAGCTAAAATCCAAGAAATCAGGAATTTGGTGGAGAGAGAGGAGTATTTTTAGATGATCAAAAAACCACTTTAGGCACCTTTTGCTCCTTGTTTATTTCAATACCATCGACAGCTTCGGGGGTTGGGAGTGGGGGGCTCTGTGCTGTTTTGGTTCACTTTCTTTGTCTGTGGCAGCTCTCAGTTGGTATTAATAGGAGGTGAGAAAGCCAGCCCTCACCCACTGCACCTGCAGGGCTTGGTACTCTCTCTGCTCCTATCCAACATCTACATAAAGCCATTGAGTGAGATCATCCATCACCATGGACTGAGATAACATCAATATGCTGATGATACTCAACTGTATGTCTCAGCCTGTGGTGAATTAAGCAATGTCATGACCTCCCTCTCAGAGTGCTTGGAGGCTGTTAGAGGCTGATGGGGAGCAATAGGTTGAAACTGAGCCCCAGCAAGACTTAGTGGCTCTGGGTTTGAGATTCTTTGGCTCATGGGGAATTGCCACCTTTGGCCTTGGATGGAGTGTGTAATCCCCCTGTGTGTAATCTGGGGTTGTCCTGGACTTGCAACTCCTGCTCAAAGAGCAGTTAGCAGTCGTGGCCATTCGTGCCTTTGCGTAACTGCGGGTTGTGTGCTGGTTATGCCCTTTTCTGGACCAACAATCCCTAATCATGGTCACTCATGCCCTAGTCACTCCCGTCTTGACTATTGCAACACGCTCTACATGGGGCTGCCCCTGAAAAGCATCCAGAAGCTCCAGTTGGTGCAAAAGGCAGTGGCCTGCATGGTTTTGTGCAGACCTTGGTGTTCACATGTATCACCTCTCCTGCAGGAATTGCATTGCTTGCCAGTTTGCTTCTGCGTGCAATAAAGGGTTGTCACCTTTATCTGAGGGACCAGGTTATCTGAGGAATCACATCTACCTGAACCATTAGAGCAGGGAGGCAAGGAATGTTGTGGATCCCATCCCCTAAGGAGATACATCTGGTGGGACCCAGAAGCAGAGCCTTCTATGTGGTAACTCGCTCTCTCTGGAACATCATCCTCCCAGAGATTAGACTGGCCCCAACTCTAACATTCTTTCGGAAGGCCCTGAAGACATGGTTCTGTCAGCAGGCCCGGGGAACCCAAAGTGGGATTAAGTCCATTAAATGGGTAGTTTTGATGTATGCTGTCACTGGGGTGGGAAGGTGGGGGGTTATTATTTTATTATTTTTCTTTTTATTCTTTTTATTTCTTTTATATACTGTTTTTATATTCTTGTAAGCCGCCTTGAGTCGCCATGTGTGAGTAGGCAGCAATATAAATTTTCTAAATAAATAAATAAAATAAATTTGGTTTTTTGTGCTATTTCTTAACTGTCCATCTCCCTCCCTGTTCTGTCTACTCACCTTAGCTAAGGATGTGTAGGTCCCCCATCCATATCTTAGGACACACTGTACCTTATGGTTGCCCCATCCTTTCAGAACAACTTCCCCTCTGAGATTTAGATAGTGTCCACCCTGCTGGTATTTGAGAGGTCATTGAAATGGACTTATTCCTCAGTCTGTCAGACATTTACCTGGTTTCTCAAAGAATGCCAGGACATAAAGGTCAAGATGCACCAAAAAAGGTCAAGATGCACCAAAATGGTACAAAGAAGCGCTGCTTGTTTTTGATATGTATCATGGGCGACATCTTAATTGTTTTTCACCATACCCTGTGGACATCCCTGGTACCTACTGTTTTAATATCACAGTACTTATACAGCACTTTAGGGAGTCATTTCAGAATGTGCTGATATACCAAGGTCACAGATAACTAAGCATCTAACTTGTAGACTTTAAGAGGTAAATAAAACATTTTGAAGTTGGAATGTTTTAAGCCTAACACATCTAATTTTACCCAAATAATCTGATGTCAGTATAATGACTTTGTCATAAACAGACTGATCTCCAAATGGGCCAGTTGAGGTTGAACCACTTTAGGTAAGGTCAGAAAAGTTTTTATTTGTTTGTTTATGGATTTACTTAAAGTAGGCAGTTAGCAGCAAAGTTTGAATATTTCAGTGAAGTTGGGATAATGTAGGAACATAGCTGGTGAACCAGATTTCTTGGTATTAGTCGGGCCTTCCAAGGACATCAGGGGAATAGCAAAGCATTCTTTACTCAGAAAGGCGGGGGGGGGGAGAATCTTTGTTCACAGATTTAAATTTAGGCTGTGTATTTTGGTAAGCAAATCTTTATCTGTACATAATGGTTTCAATCTTGTCTTCAATAAAGAGACTAATATTGCCAAATGCATAAGAGAAATGGGTGGAACTTTCCTATTTTAAAAATGCCATCATGGAATGAAGACAGAAACACAAAGCAAAAGGCAACTGTCTGAAGAAACATTCCAGGGTCAAGTTAACATTTTGGATTGGACAGTTGGCTGGAATAAATAGTATTTGAACGGAAGAATGTCTAGTCATTAGAACTAGACATTTTCTGTATTATGCTGTTGTTTTAGAAGTTTTTTAGCTGATTTGGGTGCATCTCAACTAACAAATAAAATCATTTCAGAACATTTTATTTCTCTCTTTTCAGTTGCACCTCTTTTTCTTCTGCTCTTGTTACAAGAGCATTCCCCTTTTTTAATATTTCAAAGTAATTTTAACTGACACTTAAACACATTTAGTTTCCAAACGTATCACACTTATTTTAATGGAACACATTCCAAGCAACTGGATTTAACATTTAATCTCAACTCTAAAGGCCCAGAATTATTCTGACATTCAACCAAAAATCCAAATAAAATAATACACTGTTACTACCCCTATTTACTTCCACAGGACTAGAGTTCACAGCTTCTAATAACTACTCACAGTTAGTAAATTAGTTAGTCAGAGTCTACAAACAAACACTTCACAAATCCAACTCCAAGAATTTCCTGGAAGCTGCAGTCCCAGGATATCTGGAAAGCATCAAGTTGAAGAGGGCTGACTTACACTTTAGGCAGGCACAATACTTCCACAGCAAAAAGATCTTTCAGGGTGTATAGAGCGTAAATGTCACACTGTCTACAAACAAAATACACTTTTTCCTCAGTCTGAAGCGCAGCTACATAGAGCAGGCATACAATCTCAAGAAAAGTGCAGATGTATCTATATTCTATTTAATATATTTTTAAAACTATGCACTCTTATAGTGGCGCGTGTTTCTACGTACCTATGGAAAGTCTTAGATTATTCATTTTTAACTTTTCATTTTGGGATTCAAAAAAAGCAGCAGCAGAAATGAAACTGACAAATACAAGGGTCACTGCCTACCAGGGGTGAAATCCAGCAGGTAACCCTAATTTTGCGTAGTTCGGAGAACCCATAGTGGAAAAATTTGAGTAGTTCGGAGAACCTGCAAATACCACCTCTGGCTGGCCCCAGGAGTGGGATGGGAATGGAGATTTTGCAATATCCTTCCCCCAGGAGTGGGGTGGGAATGGAGATTTTGCAGTATCCTTCCCCTGCCACGTCCACCAAGCCACACCACGCCCACCAAGCCATGCCACCACTGCTGCCTACTATTAGTTTATCTATGAATGTAGTGTTTGTCTCTCCTAAAGAAGCTACTTGAGGGAATGGCAGCTTGCTATTTTTAAAAGTTAATTCCAGGTCATGGAAAGCGCAACTGTGTAGTATGGGCAACTATTACTTCCTGTAAGATAAACTAATATGATTAATCAGATATCTAACATATATCAAAATATTTCCTTTTTACAAGATGAATATATATTTACAAAGCTTTAAATATAAGTCAAAATGCAATACAGGCAAATTTGATACAAAAATTGTTTCAAAAGCTTGTAAGGCTTCTAAAAGTGACATTGCCAGGATGCTAAGTATATTTTTAGCTTTTCAAATAGTAAAAAAAAAAATAATAACATTCTGAAAGGAATTTAAGAGATTTATTTTCCTTGTATTGTTTCAGATTATGTAATCTGTTGTGTAACATACTAAAATCATGAAATACTATGAACGTGTAATTGCAAAAATACACAGACATGGTGTAAAAATCTGGGGGGAAAGTTTTTAACATAATAAAGCCACTTTTCACACTGCAATTAGTTTTCATTTACATACCATTCATTCAGTGACTGTTCAAAGTTGTTTGAGGTATATTTATTAATTTGTTTTTTTAATTTCTATAGCTGCTCATTTCAGACAAGTGATTGTGGGTGGCAAAGAAGTTACAAATTGTCGTTTGAAAACACCAACACGTATTTCAATATGATCCCCAGAGTTGCTCCTCTTTACATATGCATCTATTTGACCTTCCAAAAACAGTATTAGATATCTAGCAAGAGTCATCCACTATTTTTTCTGATTCTCCCAGCCACACAAATGTTCAGTTACAAACAACTGTGCAGCTGCCAACAATTCTACCTGCAGGACATCTTCTCACTCCCATCCTTAGAAATAACAAAATGTGCTTAAAACATGTTTAAACTACTTCTTCTGTTTGGCTAAATCTTCAGATGATTTGATTATAGAAACAATGTGGCAGATGTTTTGGTGAGAAAAAAACTGCTTTGGACTGCTATGCTTTTCTTTGCAGGTGTGTGTAAATTTTATAATATAAAATTCTGCTCAGGATTCCTTATTATCAAGCTGAATCACCAAGTAATCACTTTTTTGTCTGCAGCCAGATGCTGTCAAATAATCCAAATCAGCTTTATGACTGAATCATTAAGAACCAATGTCTCTCATCAACACCCCTTACACTGCAGCTTTCTGGCGAAAAGGCAAAGAAGGGAACCATACATATATACCATTTGCAGATTGGCATTTCTTTACATAAGCAATCCTAAAATGGGGGAGGGGCATGAGTCTACATAGAAGACCTGCCAAAATGTCCTTCAGGTAGTCCTCAATTGATGGCTGCTTTGAACAGTGACCATTTGCACTTACACTGATGATGAAAAAGTAATTTTACATCCAATTCTTTAAGATTTTCACAGGTCTGTAAAACAAAGGAAAGCTAAAATAAAATTATAAGCACAGTCATGTGATTTTTCACATAAGGACTGAGTTGACAGTACCAACTGTAATCGCTAAGTGAGGACCACTTGTGATGTGCTTAATTTACAGAGATCATTGTGCAATTTAGAGCTGCAAACACAGCATGCTAAGAATACAGATAGTCCTAGAAAGTGAGCCAAGCCACACTTCATGAGATACAGAATTTCCAAGCAGCTTGGAAATTAGGAGTTCCAAATACTATAATTACTTCATGAAAACAGTACATGAAAATAATCTCATACATGAGGTAGATTTTAGACGGTGACTAAACCATTAATCCCCATGTGAATCTCATGAGTGAAGAGCTCCCCACAGCTGTAGTCTGCCTTTTAACCTCTGTATCCTACATAAATGATTGTATCCTACATTGAGGCAGCAATAATTGCAATCCAAGAAATATGTGAAACCTAAAAGATCTGAGCAAAGCTATGAGTGTATCTATATCCAAAACAGAAAAGCTGGTATTTCGATCTGATGTGCTCTCAATAGTTTTCAAAATAACAGCTCAAATTATGCCACCTGGTCAATGTTTATTTCTGACCTGCTAATTGAACATAATGCCTCTCTCTTGTCATAATAAAAAGAGAATCATATTTGGATATAAAATAAAAGTAACTAAATTCAGCTTCAGCAATAATTATATCATAGCTCTTCTAGCTCTAAGACCAACCAAAAAAGGCAATGCAGCAGGCAGGCCTGTATCGTTTTATTACAAAAGCAGGCATATACTTTGGAATCCCTGAGTACTATGTAATAGAAAAATAACCATCTCTACAACATGTTCTTCTTACACTGGAATGAATGAAAACACAAGCAATACTCTGCATATATCAGCTTGAGTGCAGACCTAAATCATCCAAACCTGGGTACTTGCAAGCTCATGTTTATCCAGCACTTCCCTACTATATTTCAAAGCAGGGGGGAAATCCAGCAGGTTTTGACAGGTTCTGGAGAACTGGTAGCGGAAATTTTGAGTAGTTCGGAGAACCGGCAAATGCGACCTCTGCTTGGCCCCCAAGTGGGATGGGAATGGAGATTTTGCAATATCCTTCCCCCAGGAGTGGGGAGGGAATGGGGATTTTGCAGTATCCTTCCCCTGCCACGCCCACCAAGCCACACCTACAGAAGTGGTAGTAAAAAAAATTGAATTTCACCACTGTTTCAAAGAAATTGGAGATAGATCAGTGCTGCTTTCCCCTTTCAAAGGAACCTGGGATATGTTTTCATCTAAATCTTTGCACTGGGACTTGTCTTCACATATTTTGTAGGTTATTTTGCTATTTCATTTGTACACCACCCAGAGTTTAACTGTGAGGAAGACGGGCAGTCTCTAAATTTGATGAATAAATAAAGTAACTAAATAAATTTGAACTTCTGGGTAGTTATGTGAGGTAGGTAGAATGCTTGGGTTCTTGTCACTGGCTTGAACGGGCTCAAAAGTAAAGGAAGAAAGTGAGCTGAGCCTTATTAGTACATGGATGGGAGACCACTAGAAAATATCATGGTTAATAAGATTAGTCTAGAAATTGGAGGAGGAGATCCTGAAAAAAGCAGTGACAAACTATTTGCTCTACTATTGTCATTGCTCTATCATTGTCAAAGAAAACTACACAGCCATGGCCATCCAATCACTAGGAGTTAATTATTTATTAATTCTACACTGTCATCACCAGCAACCTCAACTGCCAGGCTTTGTACATTGGAAGTTCACATAAAAGTTTTCTGGTATGTCTATATTTGTAAATTCAGAGATCTGATTATTTCTGAAATTCAAATGCAGTAAGAAAAAGATTTAATAAAACTAAGCATGATATCTTGGTCCATCTATCATCATAATACAGTTTCTTTGGTTTTGGCTTACTATATGACCCCTTGTAATTTAATAGCCCAGTAACACAATCCAGACATTACACTAAAATATAAAGTTTTATGTAAGCCAAAACCCTTGTTAATTACAGGCAATGATTTATGGCTATCACTAATGTGATAACTTCAATTGTATTGCTTTTATTGTATGTATACTACATTTTAAATTATCATTTAGCATTTAAAATTGTTACCTCTTACTGTATTCTACTTTATTGCAGATTGCCCTGGGCAAACTCAAATCTTGACAGCAAACAATGTAATTAATTAATTAAAATAAAATCCACAATCGCATCTGTTCAGAATTTGTAATAGCCCCCGGTATAATCTGTTTGCAAAAGGAGTCTGTCAGTACATGTCAAGGGCTTTGATGGATGGACAGCCATATAAATATGTTAAATAAATAAATGTAAAAATTAGCAATGCTTCTCACTTCTCTCCAACTTACTCCTAACGACCAGAAAAGTTTACTATACTACTTTTTTGCTACAAAGTCTTCAGAATCAGTCCAGATGATTTTTGGGGAGATACTCTTAGGGATGTAAGGGCCTATAATTAGGTCCTAACTAACAAATGCTTCAAGGGATAGATGGAAGTACACACATGTATTCAGGAAGATGATAGCCAGCTGTCTTCCCCCTCTACTTTTAATTACTGCCTATCATGAAAATATTAAGCATATGATAATCACAACCAACATCAATTATGCCAAAATGATGAACATAACAAAATCATCATACAAATGTTGCCATTAAGTACTTGCATTCTGAACCAGCAAATATGTGGGTGTGTATATCATCATGCACAATTCATTTATTGACACTCTGCACCCACAGAGGTCCATCCATGTGAGAATCTTCCCATTATGATCTTTATCCCAATAACAAACTTCAGGGTCTGACTTCAGCCAAAGGGTCAATAAAATAGAGTTTGTGCTATTTTAGTGGCAAGCCCTAATTTTTCCTCTTATGAGAAAGCCTTTCAAATATTTTCATTCTAGCTGGACAATCCAAATATCCCACAGGTATGTACAAAAGAAGAAAGCAGATTTGATTAATGTGCCATATAAATCCTGAAAGAATGAAGAGGTTAAGCATGTAGCAATTACAAAGAATTATACTAATGTAGCTATGAATTAAAATCAGCAGTGCTCAGTCAGACTATCTAATCACTCCTATATTTCCAAGAAGCACTGCCAACATCATGTTTTATGTTTCATTAAATGCACTGAGTAGTAAGTGAGGATATTATTTTAAAAGAACTGAGTTATACAAGGCGAAAATCAACTAGAGCTAGAGTTAAGGCAAAGCTAAAATGCCTATTATTCTGGAAGGGACAATGATTATTTCAATTTCTCTAGGCAGTAATTTAATTAGATCATTCTAAACTCTGAATTTAATTATCTTTTGAGGCCCCTCTTATGCAATAACATAAATTATTTTGCTTACCTCAAAATTCATTTGGGCACCCTCTTCTGAATTAAGTTTGTGTTTCTATCCCGAAGTCCTATCCTGATAACATTACTGTCCTCAGGTCATCCCCTAATTAATCAACACAGGCTTTTAATAAGGCAATAATAAGAAAAGGATGAAGCTTCTTTTGTCACTGCAACTCTGTACTATGAAGAGGAAAATAATGTAGTAAAACATACGGAGATTCTGTCCACAGAAGTAGCAGATAATAATGAAAAAATAATCTTATGTATTGTAAAAATAATCCACTTTTTAAATTTTAAACTGAAAAAGAGAGGTTACCACCCTTATCACAGAACACAGAAACCAATCTTCAGTGTGAATTTCACATTTTTTGAAGAATGTTGATCCTAACTAAAAACCTGCCACACACCTATGCTGCAAACGGATTGATATAGATTGCAAATAGCTGCAGATGGGCCAACATGCACACCTCCCAAATCCCAAATCCCCACAACTGTGTATTGTGTGGAGATGCACATCCTGTGTGCCAATTGGTTGATCTGACTTCCTGTTCTGTGTTTTGTTGTTTGGGTGCCCCTTAGCCCCCCTATATTTGCAGAAATATAAATGGATCAGCTAAGGAATCATCCCTGAATAACAGACACATATGTTCCCTGATGTGCAGTGCCAGAGAAATCTACTCAACCTATACAATCAAACACCTGTTTTCTTGTTGGCTTAGCACTTTCCTATTCTACCTGACCATAATCACAGACAAAGCAAAAACAAAACAATACAACTGTGGCAAGCTAAGAATGTATATGCAGGCCTTTAAAGCTAAGAATGTATATTAAGCCCTTTTAAATAGCTATACTTAAGAGTTAATTTGATATAAGATGGGTGGCCTATAAATTTTATAAATATAAATTTAATAAAAATAAAATAAAATAAAATAAATAAAATAAAATAAAATGCATTGTACATTTGAGTTCCTGCAACTCAAAGAACTTTCAGTGCAACTCCATTTACTACAAATTTGGTGAAAGATTATGGACCTCCACAAAATTATGAGGGGGTCCATGTACTTATTTTGTTTTCTGATTATCTTTCAATAACTCAAGGTAGCTTCCTTTCATTTGATATCCATGGCCAAATTCTGTGAAATAAAGGGGGTGTCAAGATTGGCGATAGAGGGAGGTCCAAAAGTTACCCAATGAGCTCCTATAATTGAGGGTGAACTCCTGGTCCAAGTCCAGTGTCTCCACATGTATTCTTGTACAGTAGATTGTAACTGAAGAGAAAACTTGGATATATACTTAGTTTCTGGAACCAGAGCCACTTGAAGAGGCTTGCTAATCACCCAATCTTCCATATACTAAAGTATACTCAGTGGAATCTCATGACTTTGAATGACAGAACTTATCCTTGGGGAAAATTTAATTCAAAACAGATTTCTCCCCAAAATCTGTTGCATGCTCCAAGAGTTCAAAAAAAATTGGATCCCAACCCAATTCCTCACTTCATGGATTCAGAGTGGGACTACCTAGGAAACTTTACAAGTGGAAAGAGGTAGGGAGCTGTCATTGTTTCCAATGAATTCAGGGTTCCAGTTCTGGTTTAGAAAACATTTCAGATCAAACATCAATGTCGTCTAGCGGTGTCCAGGGGTAGGGCGTTCTCTGTGGGTGCTCCCACCCTCTGGAATGAGTTACCTACCGAGCTCTGGACAGCTCATGATCTCCGCTCCTTCCGTCGGGATCTGAAGACTTGGCTGTTCAAGCAAATAGGCTGACTCTGATTCCGGGTTTTATTATTTATTATTAATTATTTATTTGGTTTAAAAATGGGATTTTATTGTACATGTTTATTAACTTATGTTGGCCGGCCTGAGTCCTTCGGGAGAAGGGCGGCATATAAATACATGTAATAATAAATAAACAAACAAACAAACAAACAAACAAACTACAAGTTTATTTATTTAACCTTTATTTCCCCAATAAAGTCTGCTGTTCTGTTAAAAAATGCCGTAACCTAATATTTGTGTCGGGTATTAGAATGTCACAATATAAAACATGGAATCCAGAGTCACTATGGATAGTGAGACGGGCATCATATAAATTTAATAAATACATAATTGCAGTATTTGTATGATGAAATCACTACTTGTGTCATCTTTGGAACTGTATGTCATTTTTGGATCTTTATGACTAGTTGCAGATACCATTGAGCCAAAGGCAAAAAATGTCAAGGAAAAAAAACATAGAAGTTAACTTCAAGCAAATATTTTGTGGATACATAATTGTCCTTCATCCTGGAAGTGATAGACAATACAGTAGGACTAAGCAAGGAAAAAAATGATTGTTAATATTCTATGCTATCACGTTTGTTAACAAGTGATTTGAAGTTAAGCTTCTGTTTTCAAGTTAAAATTGGCAAGTCCTATTCTGAACCAAGTCAGATTATTAAAAACTTAAATTTGAAAATTAGGAAGATTACTTTCCCAATAGGTTGTAATTCTGAATTTGGTCAGGTTTTTCAAAGCCAGATTCAAAATATTCACCTCTTCTACATAATTTTTTATCATTAACATAATTCAAAGCTTACCTTTGCTTCTAGCTCACTAGATGATTTGAATCAAAACAGTGCTCCTTGCTAATTATCAAAGTATGCTTCTAAGATGAAGATAAATGGGATCTAGTATTGCCAAAAGAGAGAATACTGGGTAAACAAATTCTGAATTCAGAGCCTTTAGGGGAAGAGGATATGGTACATAGAAGAGAAACAAATATTATCATGGAAAGTCTGCCAAATGTACTCAGAGACAAACCTAGGAGCCTATAGATTTAAGAAAAGGAATGACAGAGAAAAAGAACAGTCTTTTATAACACAGAATAATTTAGGAAGTTCCTTTCTTGATCATTTTCTGCTTCCAATTACAACTTCCAAAACAGATTTCTAGGATTTTTTTAAAAAAAAAAATAGACACAAACACAAAAACACATTAAAAATCCCATCGTAACCGTTCACAACTCAGCCATACATATTAAGCTGTAACATTCCTTGTTTGGACATAGAACGGTACAGTATGCAAATACATGGTGATGATGATGATGATGATGATGATGATGAAGAAGAAGAAGAAGACGACGATGACGATGATGGCAATGGTGACAATGACTAATCAAAAGTTGCAGTTAAGAGTTCAGTGTAAATCGAGCCATTTTATGTCAGCCTTTTCTCACAAAAATATTCATATTCTCATAGTCTCAGCCTGCCCTTAAAGCATTGAACCACAATGCTTGGAATCCAAGAAGTGAGTGAGATCTTGGATCTGTATATAAGTACTGTATATACAGATGTGCCAAGCACACCAGCGTATTTCTCCCCAAACCTGTATTCATGCACAATATATAATAGATGCATACACTCTCCCCTACATTACCATAAATATTCATTCATGTTTGCTATCATTTGCAGTAGAAATGCAGCAGCTTTATCCTCTTTACGAGGAGGAACAAATCAACTTCATGTCATATTTTTCCTCCCCAAAAAAACTGATACATTTTTTGTACTCTTGACAGTGAAAATGAAATACTTTTATTCCCTTTCAATGAAATTACTTCCCCTTTACTGGCAAAAGAGCATCCTTTTCAACCATCTAGTCAGCCGATAAGCAGGTTTGTATGGGCTCCCAATGTGGGGGGAACCATTTTGGAACCAACCAGCAGTTTTCAAGAGTTATACATGGTCCACCAGTCAACTTTTCTGGACCAATCTTAAAGGAAGGGCAAGAAGTAGTTCCCTTAAGGTACTTTGCTTCCTATTTGTTGCCAATTTTCTAAGTGTAGCAACAACAAAGCCCCACAGGTAAAGTTCAGTATCATTAATCACATACTTGAATAGGAGGATGCACTCCAGGTCCCTCCACTGAAGCAATGCCATCTTCTGTAAACCAGCAGAAGTGTCTTCTCAGTGTCAACCCTTCTATAGAACAATCACAAACATAGAGTTGGCCTTGATCCTGCCAGTCCTTAGAAAAGTATCAAGACCTGTCACTTTCCCTTGGCCTTTGGGTCATGAAGTGCTTAACTCCCAATTGATCAGTGGTGTTATTGGTGTTTGAATCACAGTTTTATTGTTTATTGTTGTTTCTTAGGTATGTACTGTCTGTTTTTGTTGTTGTTGTTGTTAGTTTTGTGGTGTTTTCTTTTTTGTAAGGTGCCCAGAGTCATCTTGGCTGAGTTGAGCAGTCATGTAAATGTTTTAAATAAATAAATTGCAAATCTGGACTTGCCAGGAAAACAGATGGCTGCAGCAGCAGGATCCCAATGCAGATACATTTTTTGGCTACAAAGTCTGCTGTATACAATAGTCCAGTTGTTCAGGAAAGTTCTACAGAGAAGGTACGCGGAAAAGAATTGAAGGACATCACCAGACAAGAACAAATAAAGACCTTCATATGTAAATCAATGTTTACATTCACATCCAGCTTACTCTTTCCCACTTAATGCTTTCCTTCACTTAAAGAAAAAGAAACTAAAAGGGTTGATTCACAGACAGTAGTGTTCCTTAATCTAGTGTTCTCCAGATGCTTTGGACAAACTCCCCTAATGCGTTGATTTAAATCCAATACTTTTCAAGGAAATAATCTGAAAAACCTTAGTTTAGTCTGCTGTTCAAACCAGTAATCTTGTCCTTTTCATCTTTCTACAATCTCTAGAGGTTGGCTATTGCACAATCACAATCTCAGGAAAATATTAATTTTGTAAAATGAGTTGCAAACAGCGCAGCCATGGGTACATACCGCTCTGAACCATAATAATTATAAATAGAAATATTTTAAAAATTGGCTCAGGCCAGAGAGGTGAAAGGGAAAAATGAGCTGTACCTTTAAAAAAAACACTACATTATTGAATTCAGGACAACAACCAGCAACAACAAAAACATGAAAACCAAGTCTGCAGATCTCCCACTGCGGCACCAAAATGTTTATATATTATGTTTTTTGTACTAAAAAGGTGTAACAAACATGCAGTGTATGTGAACTTTGGCCTTTGATCTGAAAATTGTGGGTTCTAACTGTTGGGAATATAAAATCTGCTTTTGGGATTTTGAACAATGTCCTTTATTTATACATTCAATTTGCTACATAGTGATAATCCTGAATGCAGTAACAGCAATTTAAAAGACAATATACCAATGAGATAGAACTGATTAGGAAACCTATCCATCTTCCCCAAATCATTAAAATCTAGACCTAATTCAAAAGAGCTTTAAAAATGTGATTCCTTCTCCTGAAAGCAAACCAAATTTCTTTGCCAGTAAAAAAACCAGGTATTTTTTTAATGTCATATCAAAGTAGTAAAAATAGGAATGTTTCATTTTTGTGAGTATATGTAAGGTGATAATCCTAAGCACACTTACTTAGAAGGAAAAAGCATCTGACTTATTTATTTGATTTGATTTAGATGTTGCCCAAATCTTAAGACAATTCTGGGCAGCTCACAACATAATAAGTAAAAATACAAAAAAGAAAGAACAGAACAAACACAAAAAGCTTACAAGGGGAAACAAGATGATGAATCTGATCAACAGCACAAAAACACATACAATTACATTCAGTGATGAACTCGTGTCACCCTATCCTGGGCCTGGGAGAACAGCCAGTTCTTTAAAGCCCTCCAGAAGAGCATCAAGATCTCAGAGGAAACCTCATTCCAGAGGGCAGGTACCACAACACAGAAGTTACGTTTCCTGGGCCCTGATAGATGACATTGTTTGACTGAAGGGACCCAAGGCATGCCAACCTTTCCAGATTGAATTAATAAATGGCTTCTGAATCAAAAATGCATCAAACCGATAGCCCCATTTTCTGAAGAAGTGGCATGATTAGTGATTTAGAAAGTCAAGCTGTCCAATTCTAGGACATTTATGGGAGTACCATTTTCTATGCTTCTAAAGATGGCCCCAAGGAGGTAGAACTGCAAAGGTCCTTTCTTCATTATCACCACTGGCCCTTTGAGAAAGGGAAGAGACAATTTATCACTTTAATCATCAGCCCAAAACAGCTTGCCAGCCAAGACATCATACAGTGTATGGATGGAAAGAAATTACACTGAGCATGGTCATCTGGAGGCTCTTTTGAAGGTGCATGTACAATCTAAGAACTATCCAAAGTGCTGGTTTCAGGTGCTCCTCTTCAAGGCAATCTTTCAAGTAGAATTATTAAAATTAATGTGGCACTTAACCAAAAGTAAACGAATGAAAACAATGAAAACAATATGCTGATAGCAGTACTAAGAACAAGCAGAAAGCAAGGCTTGCTTTCTCTCCTTGCAGATGGCAAATTCTCACTCCATATTCACAAAAACAACAACAGATTTTCTCTTTTATTACGGTCATATGCTGAAAATGTGGCTTAAGAGAATAAATAAGAAAAGCTATTTCCTATAGAACTGGAAATAACATAGAACATATACCGGTACCTAACCACAATATTTTATCCCATGTTCTCAGCATCCATCTTGCTAGAAAAATATTTTTCATGGTTTTTTAAAGAAAGAAAATCACTATATGGTTCTTAGAAAGTTGGATTTTGCAGAAGTCTCTAAACAGCAGCAGCTGCCACGGCTTGAGTTGAGAAGATACACTTCAGAGAGCAGCTGCCCATGTGGTAAATCACCAGAACTAGACCATGAAGTACTTTTCCTGACAGTGAAATACATTCTGACATTATATATATTGATTATTTTGCATTCCTTTTTTTATGATGTTTTGTCATGACTGTGAGCCACCCAAAGTTGGTCTGGAGTTGGATGAACTGAAGGGAGGGAGGGAGGGAGGGAGGGAGGGAGGGAGGGAGGGAGGAAGGAAGGAAGGAAGGAAGGAAGGAAGGAAGGAAGGAAGGAAGG
>WNWU01000018.1:18367692-18472420 GCA_012654045.1 Ptyas mucosa | reverse complement strand
AGGAAGGAAGGAAGGAAGGAAGGAAGGAAGGAAGGAAGGAAGGAAGGAAGGAAGTTATAAACATATACATTTGGGTCTAGTTTGGCAAAGGTTACTATTCTGAAATAGTACCAATGAAAAGACAGCTGAAAGAAGGAAAACCATGATTTCAATGGGTATGGAAGAACTACAAGCCTAGCCCGAGTTCTTAAAAGAGTTCAGAGTACACCTTTAAACATCCTGTTCCTAAATTTTAATTTTATACTCCTGTTATTAGCTAACACCAGATTTAAAAAGCCTGGTATTAAGTAATACCAATTGTGATAAGACTGAAATCTGCCCGTCACTGACCACATAAGCCAGCAAAGGTAGTACATTTTTGTTGACTTTCTCTTGATTCACACTAGTTCTGGGGATGAAGGAAATGGTAATTCTGAATATTGAGAACTATTGCCTTTGGTCAGTAATATGACCTGATGACATCCATTGCTTGCAGTTAATAATATTATGAACAAAAAATCTGGAGGCAAAAATCTGGAGGAGATTTGCATATTTTCTCTGGGGGTTTTTTCCATGTGTGTGTTATTCACTGCAACTTTTCATTTACCAGTCATTTTCTTTCAGTGGGACTCCAACTTTAGACTTAAACATAGGTAAAGAAACGGAGCTTTGGAGAATCAATGATTCAGAGAAGTGCTTTTTGTCTACTTAGGCGATATTTCCCTGCAAACACCCGACACTGCCACCAAGCAGCAAATAAATATGCTCAGGAAATTTTAAGCATCATACATACAATTAACTAATAGGAACAAACAATACCAGTATCATTATTGTTGCTTGCTCTCTATTTGAATTTGATTAAGTGACCTTAGCGGCAGGATAAGAAAAGGAGAGGACACATCCTAATTGTTGAAAGTGTCTACCTGAAAGTTACCAAGGTATACACTCCTAACAGTATTTCACACCTGGAACTCTCCCTCCAACCCCCCCCCCAACACACATTTTTAACAGCGGTGATTCCATATTCTCACAAATAACCTCTTTTCTTGCCACCCCTGCCTCTTTAAACAACTGCTGTTTCTCTAAAGGATCTCTTCATTTCCTGATGTATCACACCTCCAGATTGTTGCCAGAGAGCGTTAGTCAGCACTTTTACTTTTGCTCATTAATAACCTCAACAGGGAATGAGAAGCAAAGCAGCAGCCTTTTTATATTTTCCTCAGATGCAAACCAGAAAAGGAAAGGCTCTCCCAGACAAGCAAAAGGGATTTGTAATAAAATTACAGAAGGCTTCTTTAAAAGAGTATTGCGACTGTTGGTTTTATTTATCGGCAAGAGCCCATCGTATTTGATTGTTGCGAGATAGCACAACTTTTACCAAAGTTGGAGCTATGACTGCAATGTCAAGTATTTCCAAACAGCATTTTACATGATCCTAGAGAGGCACATAATGATTTGCAGCTATCCGAAGAGTTTCACAGATGGTATCCAAAATGAGACAGGAGCTTAAAAAGACAAGTACTTACAAGTTGTTCCAATCCATCTTTCTACAATATGCCATAATGGATTCAAAGAAGGCAACCCCATCCCAGGATTCAATTTTTTTTTCTGCTTCCCATCTATATCCAATGATGGGAAAACACAGCCCAAATTAGAGAAAAAGAGCTGTCAGTTTGGAGCCCACATTCTCAATAACATTTAATTTCTGCCCATACATTTCTAAATGTGATGTTTGCCATAAAGCTAGTATTCTGTAGTTTCCCCTCACAAGACCTGAAAAGAATGCCCAAGCATCAATTAAACACATTAGTCTATGCAAGAAGCAATATTAATATATAAAATGCTTCAGTATTCTATAGCATATTGCAGGATTCCTATACTTGCTGTGGTGGTGCCCTTTTTGATGAGTTCCAAACTTGGATTCTATGGATATATTTTCTATTCCATTCTATCCTTGCCACAAATAAAGAAAGGAACAGGATTTAGTCACATAGAGTACATGCATTTTTAACGTTCACTATTCTGGAAGCAATTTTACAAGAAACGGTTTCCAGAGACAACCTATCTTTCCATCAGATATACCTGAGAAGCAGACAGATGGAGGGGAATACTGTCCACAATCATTCTTGTCAGCTATGTAAATCTCTCTCTACGTGCAACATTGAATAATCATTCAGATCCAAGATGTTTTAGCAGGTACGGTTCACACATTCAGTTGCCAGCCATGCAATGTTGAGAAACTAAGTGAAGTGATACCAAGCTGCGAATGTGCATGTGTGAATTAACTTTTAAAATTTTCCCATAAAGAAAAAAAGAAGAGATGGAACTTTCAAGAAAAAAAGTGAAGGTATAACAAGTGACACAGCTTAGAAAGAAACCATAACGCTGGGAAGACACAGCAAATTAGACTGCTAAAGATACCTCGCATAATACAGAGCTCCAAGGCAAAGTTAAGTGGAAGGCAGAAAAAAGCAATAGCCTTGATAACACTAACTGCTAACTACCCACAGCCAAGGAGAAGATACATTCCCCACCCCACCCCCAGAAAAAAAAAAAAACCCTGCACATCTATCAAAGACATAATAAATAGTAAAAGGGAATTTTAATTACTCTAAAATTCTTTTAGGAGCTATGTATGTGGTCTGTCCAGGGAATCTCTGACCTCCTTCTCCTTCAGAAGATGGAGGAAGGCACATAAGCAGCAGCTTTGATCCTAAGCAACAGGGGGGAAACAGTCAATAAACAGCATAGCAGTAGTGGGAACACTGGGAGAAAGTGATGCACTTCTATCTCCTGCCTCTGAGAAATCTCTGAGATGGATGAAGCACCAGATGACTAGAAGAGGGCAATGCTTGCTTCTATCAGAAATAAAAACAAAAAACCAAAACAGAAAGTGGGGAACAGAAGCCAGAAGCTATCAAATAGTTCAGACATGTCAAATTCGAGGCCCGCAGGCCAGATTCAGCTCATGAGGTAGTTAGATCTAGCCCATAGGGCCGCCCTGGAAACGGCAAGGGATTGGCCCCTGCTGCCTCAGCCCAGACTGGCGCAGGTGCTCCCCAAGGGCATGTACACCATGGGCATGTACACCATGACGGTGTGGGCTTAGTTTTGTAAATTAAGAGGGTTGTGGATATAGGCTGTTCAGGGGAACATAAAATTGTCTACTGTTGGCTAATGATCAGAATCCTCACAGATTGTCGCCTCTTCCTGCCTTGCCTCACCCGGCTTCACCCCGCAGTGGCACCGGCGGTGGCAGCAGCCTTGAGGAGGAGGTATGTATGGCCGGGCACCTCTTCAGGGAAGTGGAGCTGGGCTGGGCTGGATTGCAGGATCCTAGTGCCCCAGGAGCTCGGGGGCCAGACTGGGCATTTGCCCTCTGCTACCCAGGGCTCTGGGCAGCCCGTGCTACCATCCAGGGGTTCTCCAAATGGCCTGAGAGGGACAGCGAGGCTCCTCTGGTGGACATGGCTTTGGCACTCACCCCAGTCTCACTGTTCTGCCCCAGATTTCACAAGCTCCACTCAACAGAGCCTGAGTGGCGTAGCAGGCTAATGCCTCCTACTAAGGCAGCATTTAACATCCAGCTGCCTGCAATTACTGCGAGTTCAATTCTTCAGTTCAAGGCTCAAGGTTGACTCAGCCTTCCATCTTTTCTAAGGTGGGTAAAATGAGGACCGAGTTTGTGGGGGCAATAAGCTGACTTTGTATAAAAATATACAAAAGTATGAAGGCTATTGCTTAACATATTGTAAGCCGCCCTTAGTCTCCTGAGAAGGGTGGCATATAAATATTTTTTTTAAAAAAAAGCCTACTTTTTATTTAGAAAGGCAGGAATACACCACATGCACTGACAAAGCTCCAGGTCACACATCCTTAGGTGATTCACAAGCTGTAGCAGTCTCTGAGTTCCCCCACAGGAAGCTTCAATTAGCACTTCAATCCCAACACAAAGAGTCCTGATCAACCCAAAGAAATCCTGGCAAGGAATCTGCCGGAGGGAACTCTACTGGAGCATGAACGGATGTCTCCAACAACCACGCCTCCCACACCTCTCCTTCTTATATCCCAGCCAGGGAGGGCTTGTTAATGTCTCCTTCTTTTTCTTCTCAGCCGTCTCCCCGCCTGAGCATACTCTGCATCTGGCTCTGAGACCTCCTGTTCCTCAGAGCCTTCCGCGAGCCCCAATGGTAACGCAGGCACTCCCTCCATCTCCTCTGACTCAACTGCCATCTCACCTGGCAGTCAACGAACCACAACACTCCTCCAGTGGAGACCTCCAGATCCCCCTTCCAGCCTTCCTGGTCCCCCACAGGTGCCCCTCGATGTGAGCAACATCGAGCTGGCCACACCCAGCCAGCCACACCCACCTGGCCCTTTGATGGCAACCATAATGCTGATGCAGCCCTCAATGAAATTGAGTTTGATATTCCTGAACTAGTCAATCCATACCAAATGTGCAGATGGGAGAAACATTGAGGAGGAGGGAGAGGAATAGGGAAGAAACATTAATTTCCTAGAAAACAGAAGTTAATTTTAAAATAAGATTTGATGGGACAGAAAAGAAGCAGAACCACTGTAACATGCTGCCTCCAACCCTCACAAGTAGTTTCTCATACTTACTGGTTTCTCATTCATACTGGTGAAAGGCATTAAATGCTTCTGATAAGTTCAACACAAACTTAGCAAGTGAAGCTAACACGAACTTAGCAAGTGAAGCTAAACAAATACTGTTTATGAAGTTAGGGTAAATAAGCCATGGTACACAGGCAACACTCTTGTATCCAATTTGCAGCATTCCTAGCACTCTCAGATGCTAAATAGTGGCAAAATAGCATCAGAACTTGCACCAATTTCTAAGTGGTATAAGAATGGGAAATTGAGCAGTTTGCCTCTAGGGGGTGCTCTCTTCCTGTCCCCACCATTATTATTATTTTTTCGAAAAAGAAAAAAGGCTAAAAGAAATGGTCAATATCACAGCATCACTGGATAACCTCTTGCAGCCACGTTTCAGAAAGTTAAGTTCAACTACACTCCCCCAAACATTTAAACTTTACCTTCTCCAGGGTTAAGGCACTGAAATTGTGAAGTTATTCAGAGAGGAATGTCATAAAATTTGAGATGACATTGATGTAAGTTTCAACAAAATCTTTCTTATTAGCTTTGATAGATTTATATCAAAAAGTTATACTGGAGCTAACAAGATTACAAACAACCTTTTAATTTTGAATTACAAATTAACACTAGTAAATTTAATACAATTACATTTACATACATTAAAAGCTATTCAATACATCATACATCATAATTTTAAGCGAAGTTCTTCCAAAGTTCTTAGGAAGCTGCCCAATTCTATCTGAACCAAGTTATCAAGCTATTCATCCATCATCTCCAGGAGCTTACATAGTCAATCTATTGAGCAATTCATCTCTTCCTCTTTCCCTTTCTGACAGTTGAAGAAAAGATGCAACGCACAAAAATAGTCGATTCAAACACAAAGGAATGAATGAATATTGAATTCAAACAATCCATAGATATTCCTGTTTCCCATTTTATTGGGGTAGGGCAATAACATCTTTAAAAATCCTGTATAGCAATAAAAGAATCTGCTTTTTGTCCATATGTGGACTGTACTGAAAATTATAATTTTGGAATGCTCCTTTTATACATGTACACGTACACACACACATACACGTGTGTGTGTGTGTGTGTGTGTGTGTGTGTGTGTATGCATATATATGTATATGTATGTGTGTTGGGGGGGTTCAAGAAAATAGTTCAGCCAGTAAAAAAATTAGCAACCCTAGCAGTCTAGTTTTGTATCTGGGATGAATTCTGTACATAATGAGGAAACAGACCCCACTCCCCAGAAGGCAGCTCCTGCAATCAGAAATATATCTCTTCAACTTTAAATACCTTTATTTTGCTTTTCAATCTTTGAAAGTTATTTATTTTCTCAGCAATGGTAGAATCAAAATGTTACTAATGAGATCCTCCAGTCCAGCAAGGCCTGTTTGTCATTTGAATCCTTTTTGTTATGGGCCAAAACATTTACAAATAACGAGCATATTGCGCTAAATAATCATTGAGACCTGCATCTGTCCAACTATATCTTAAAAGTGATCCATAGAGCCTCTGTAGACTGGCAAACCTCCTGTCCTGCTAGTTCAAACTGCATTTGCATTCAGAGGAAGCTATTCAAATGTCACTCCGCCATCACAAATACATTCAAAAAGCTAAATGCCAGCAAGCCCATTTTTGCTTTGTAAACATTCCCAGAAAAAAAGTAATTACAGTAAGCTTACAAGTAGACAAATACCCCCAAATAACAGTCAAGCAATACTGTCTATGTTTTTTTTTCTCAAAGAAATCTGCACATCCATCTCAAGAAAGGAACACTAGATGGATATTAGATTAAGGGTCATAGAAACGATACCTATTCTCTGTATTCCTTTCTCTTTTTTTTACTGTCAGTTTCCTCTCTGAAAGGTCAATAGCCATCCATCCATTTGTCAAGAGCAAAAATAAAGCACATTCTTAAGAAAATTGCCAAATGAGGACACCAAGATACCTCTCGAAATTTTAATCTGAGCCTGAGCGGAGGCAGCACTTGGAAAAGCATACGTCTCCCTTCCTCAAAGTTATTAAGATTATCAGTTAATATCAATATGTCTCAATTAGGCATCTGAAACAAAGCAAGACATAAGCACAAAGGAAATAGAACTTAATTAAGAGATGCAAACACTCCCTACTCTCTTCAAAGTCCTCTCCTTAGGAGAGAAGTGGGGGACACTTTCCTTCATTTCATTCTTCTTTCTCCCTTTTAAGGTAAGTCTACATGCTCTCAGACTCTGTACACCAATTTATTTCAATGCCTTGCCATGCAGGTAAGACAATTTCACACAAAGCCCATGAGATGCAACTACTATGCAGCCTGTTACAACAACAAATCCTTCAATCTCACCTGCATTTTTCAGAGGGAACAAATGCAAAAACAATTCCTGCTTACCAGGGCAAAGTAAAAAATGGCTTTCATCGTGAACATGCCACACACCAAAAGGTGCATTTGGTATGCACCTTTTATGATAATTAGTGCCCATCATTTTAAAAAATCTCAAACACTGCCCCTAACATCATAATAAATACATAGAAATAACTAAGGAAGACCCACCATTCATCCCATTGTAGAGGCCCCTATGATGGGGTGACAGATCATCTGCAGCTTGTCTCCTTAAGGTGCCTTCTCTGCTGCCATTGCCCAAATGTTTGAGATGCTCAGGACTTCCCCCGTAATGCTGTTTGAGATGCTCAGGACTTGTGCCCCTCACTTTTTGGAGGTGTTCTGAGCTTCCACTCAGAACATGCTTTTGATGAAGTTCAGGGCTTCCACTGCTACTGTGCTTTTGAAGTTCTGGACTGCTCCCAGGCCTATGCTTTTGAAAGTGTTCTGGGCTCCCGCTCAACATGTGCTTTGGCAGTGTTTCTGGACTGCTACAACTGTGCTTCTGCTGCTCTGAAGTACCTTTGGTTAGGGTTTTATGATGCTCTGGACTTGGTCCTTTCAGATGCTTCTGGTGGTCAGGACTTCCAGAACTTCGAGGTTTGTGGAGGTGGTCAGGGCTAGCACTCCTGTGCTTTTGATGCTCAGGACTTCCCTCACTCCTTGTTTTCTGGAGGTGCTCAGGACTTGAGCTTGAATGGTGCTTGTGGTGATCAGGACTATCAGTGCTCCCAGTACTGGAGGTACTACTCCCATCTCCAACATCTCTTATGAATGTACTTGTGGCATTTAATTGGCAAAGACTGGCTTGACTATCTATTGAATTTCGGCAGCCAGCAACACCACCCTTTTCTTCATCCAACAAGACACAAAGCTCCTTCAGCTCCAAGTTTTCCTTCACAACTTCTTCCTGCCTTACTTCCAGTTCCTTCAGCTTTTGCAAATATAAGGCAACCTCTTTATGCATCATGCTAGCGCTATACCTCCCAAGCCTCTGCCATTCGCGGGATACTTTTTTGCCTTTCTGCCGGTCATCATCCAAGAAGCAACAAAGGTCTCGCAGCTCCTGGTTGTCTTCCTGCAATTTCTGATTGATGTCCTATAAAACACAAGAAAAAAAACAAATCTAATCAACATTTGCATAAGGTAACATTGTAACAGCAGAAATTCCAAAGGACATTATAAATAGTTTACGTTAGCAATGCTGCATTTATTCAAGGCCTATGCAAGATTACTGAATATTTAAATTCTTAGGCACCATGTCCGTTCGTTTTGGAAATCTTCTTTTCTCTCATGAACTATTTTACTTTCTTTCTAAATCATTATTTCTTGTCTTTCCTAATTTTAGTACAAAGACAGTTTTACTTCCCCCATAACAGGGAAGTTATGGTCCTCCAGCCACTGCTGAAGTACAACTCCCAGCAGTGAAACCAGCATGAATGAACCTGGGATCTATAGTTTAATGGCATTTGGAGAGCCACTTGTTATTTTATAGTACTAATATTATATGTGTCTCACAAGAAACTCTGGGCAGCATAAAGAAAAATTGAAACAATCAATCAGTCAAGCAATGATCAATTTCTACAGCCACTCTTTTCAATCCAATTGATTCTGGCATCTACTGTATTTTTCAGAGTATAAGATGCAGCAGAGTATAAGATGCACCTTAGTTTTTAGGGAGGAAAATAAGAAAAAAGCTGATTGGCGGATGGATCAGTCTCCCGGAATACCCCAATCAGTTGTTCCCAGAGGTGAATTTTAGCAACAGGTTCGTTGGTTGTGAGCTCTTGCCTTGCTTTTTTTTTTTTTTTGCTTTTTTTTCTGCCTCTGAAACTTCTGAAACTCCATTTCAGAAAAAACTTTTTTTTCTGCCTCGGAAAGCCTCCGAAACAGAGCTTCAGAAAAAAAGCCTCTGAAGCTCTGTTTCTGAGGCTTTTTTTCTGAAGCTCTGTTTGGGGGCTTTTTTTCTGAAGCTCTGTTTGGAGGCTTTTTTCTGAAGCTCTGTTTGGAGGCTTTTTTTCTGAAGCTCTGTTTGGATTTTTTTTTATGAAGCGTCATTTCTGATGCTTTTTTCAGCCTCTGAAACCTCTGTTTGAGAAGCTGGGTGGGGCTACATTTGGAGTATAAGACACACCGAGATTTTCACCCTCTTTTTGGGGGGAAAAAGGTGCATCTTATACTGCAAAAAGTACGGTAAGTATCCAAAATCATTTCTGTTAACAAGTATTAAAAACATTTTAAAACTATTAACAGATAGTTACAGAATAAACTAAAACAGATTAGCTAATAGACTGCAAGTTCAATTTTTTTTTTAAATAACATTTTCCCATATAGGCTAAAATATTAGCAACAAATGTTGGAATGTATATGAATGTTCTAAATTGTGTCATAAAGATAATTTTCTCCCACCAGAAAAAAGTGTGGGGTTTTTTTTGCATAAATCATATATATTATAATTACATTTAGATGAATATCTCCATTTTCTCATTCCATTGTGTTCCAAAATCAAAGAAATAAATCTTAAGTGCAGGATATGCAGAAAGCCTAATAGCATATAAACTGAAGACAGCCATATGTTGGTGGTTAAGGCACCAGGCTAGAAATTAGGAAACTGTGAACTCTGAATTAGACACAGTCAGTTGGGTGAGTTTGAACCAGTAACTTTCTGTCCGTCCTAGGAAAAAGACTATAGCAAGCCATTTCTGAAATATTGCCAAGAAAACTTCAGGGAATTTTCCAGGCAGTCAATATTGACTCAAAGGCACACCCCACACCCCAAAATACCATATTTAAGCTGAAAATATATATGGAAGAACAAATTCCGATTTGAGGATAAATCTGTAATATAGGCTTGCTATTAAGTTTATCACCAAAAGTGATCTTTATTCCAATGACGTCCACAACATAGTTGCAGAGATACATCTACTAAATCTACCTGTTCCTTCAACATATTCAACAAGGCTCTTAAAAAGCATGTGTGTGTGAGAGAGAAAGAGATGGGTGGAGGAAGGGAGAGGAAGAGAGAGAGAGAACAAACATTTAGCAGCAGACTGATCTCAGGATAAAAATCTAGAGGTCTCAAAATTCTACCTGAAGTCCTCTGGATTTACACACCCTAGTCCAATTATGGTATTTCCTTATGGTATTAATTGCTACTATCATTTAATTTCCAGAGGGCCCTTCATCTGGTGTCTTCCTTAACTCCAACATTTAAGAGAGAGAGGGCCCCATAGCAAACCGACAGCATTAAAACAAACAGAACTTTTTTATTTATAGAAATAGATATTTTTTTTTGCAATGGAAAATATACAGCAAAAGATAACCTTCTGACAGACCTGAAGTCAGATGCTGGCCACCTTCCAGTTTACAGGCACATGAAGTCTGATGTGCACATAAAAATACTATCAGTGATCTTGTACAGAATAGTTGCCAGAGACAACACAGCATTAACTAGCAGATACAGAAGAAAAAAGAAACTCAGTACTTATATTTTTCTTATTCATCTAGAGAAAAAAACTCTTGAACAGATGTTATCTCTGTGCAATTTGTTGGAAAATCCTTTTTTCTGCAAAGTCCAACTTCAACCAGAAGTTAGAGAAGAATCTTAGTGCTCTTTTTCTCCCCAAAGCTTTGGCACAGATTTTCTTTTTTCCCCCCAGAGTTCTGACTGCACTTTCCAAAAGAACAAAAAAAGAGGGACGGGGGATATCTCATTTTGCTACACACCAAAGTAAGCATCTCTCCCTCAAGGAAATGTTGGTTCAAATCTTTGAGGTAGCAACTTGCTGTCTGGCAGGAGGAGGAATTGTAGATTACCCATTCAGTACTGCATTTAAAACTAAGGCTGGGACGTCTGTTTAGAATGGCATTTACTTTGCTAGATGGTAACAGAGATGAGATTCTACAGGTAGTCCTCATTTTATAACCATTCACTTAGCAACTGATTGAAGTTACGATGGTAAAGTGACTTAAGACCAATCCTTGCACTTTGCAGAATTCCTGCACTCACATGATCAAAATCTAGACACTTGACAACCAACATGCTTTTTAAGATGGTTACTGCATCCCAGGGTTATGTAATTATCATCTGCAACCTTCCCAGGTAGCTTCTGACAAGCAAAGTCAATGGAGAAAGCCGGATTTGCTTAATGACTGTGTGATTCACTCAATAACCATGATGAATCACTTGACAACCATGACAAAAAAATATAAAATTGGGCACAATTCATTTAATGACCACCTCATTGGCAAAACAAGTTCCAGACCTAACTGTGGCTGTAGGTAGAGGATTATTCTACTAGATAGATCTTGGGTATAGCCTCAGAGACCTCTAAATTGACATTTTAATATTACAGAGGAAAATGTTATGTCTATGGAACAATATTAACGATATTATTATTATTTATTATTATTATTATTATTTTATATTTATATGCCGCCCTTCTCCGGAGACTCAGGGTGGCTCACAATGCATTAAGCAATAGCCTTCATACTTTTGTATATATTTATACAAAGTCAGCTTATTGCCCCCACAATCTGGGTCCTCATTTTACCCACCTTAGAAAGGATGGAAGGCTGAGTCAACCTTGAGTCTGGTGGGATTAGAACTCGCAGTAATTGCAGTCAGCTGGATGTTAAATGCTGCCTTAATAGGAGGCATTAACCTGCTACGCCACTCAGGCTCTAAAAAAGTGTATTTTCTAAAACTAGCTAATAACACCACTTTTTTTGGAGTAGTACCATAAAATTATATCTCAATGGAAAGATAATTTAATCCCCGCAATAACTTTTATGAAGGATTTGCTATTAGAATAACAGTTACAGCGTAAAGAATAAAAGTGAAACACATAGAAAATGGACGTTGTCTTACCTGAACGTCCTTTTTCGGGGCACTGCGGCTCCACTCCATCTGTGGGTTGATCCTCATTTCTGACAGCAACTGAGAGAACTTAAAATCGATTAGCTCCCACTCCGTGCTCTAGCCACGCCTCCCCTTAATCCCCAGTCTTGAACGAAGACTCAGCACCAAGGAAACAACAAACTTTATTCAGACCAAAAACACAATCAACAACCAACAACAGCAGGACGCCAATAACAACGAAAGGGGAGGGCATGGAGTGGAGCCGCAGTGCCCCGAAAAAGGACATTCAGGTAAGACAACGTCCATTTTCCAGAGCACTGCGGCTCCACTCCATCTGTGGGACATACCCAAGCTCAAACCACAGGGCCGGGAGGCGGACTGCTCCCCCCCCGAAGACCCCGGCACAACACTCTGCAAGACCCTCCTGCCAAACGAGGCATCGGCCGAAGCGTAAGAGTCAATCCGATAGTGCCGTATAAACGGCGACAACGAAGTCCAAGTGGCAGCCCGGCAAATGTCCAACACCGACGCCTGCGTCGACCAAGCCGCAGAAGTAGCGGCACTCCGCGTCGAATGAGGCAAAATCCGTGACGGAGGAGTCCTCGCCTGACGTTCGTAAGCGGATGCTATACAAGCCTTAATCCACCGACCTACCGTGGCCGAGGAAACCTTCTGACCCATGGAGGCCGGGTGAAACGACACGAGAAGGGCCTCCGACTTCCGAAAAGCCGCCGTCCTGCGGATATACCGACGTAAGGCCCTACGAACGTCCAGAGTATGCCAAAGGGCCTCGCGCTGATGACGGGGCGAAGGACAAAAATCCGGCAAAACGATCTCCTGCGCGCGATGAAACCACGAGTTCACCTTGGGTGTAAATGCCGGATCCAAACGAAGCACAACTGTATTAGGGCGAAAGATGCACAAGTCCTCCCTGACCGACAATGCGGCAAGCTCCGAAATCCTCCGCGCCGACGTGACTGCCAGAAGGAAGGCTACTTTAAAGGAGAGAAACTTAAGCGAAACCGACCCCAACGGTTCAAAGGGCGCAACGGTAAGCGCCTGCAAAACCAACTGCAAATCCCAAGTGGGATAACGGTGGACCACCACCGGGCGCAAATTCCGAGCGCCATGAAGAAACCCCCGGATCCAGGGATGATGCGCCAACGACTGGAAAGGAGGAACCGAAATCACAGTCGACAGAGCCGCCACCTGGTGACGCAACGTAGCCGGGGCGAGTCCCCGCTCAAACCCCGCCTGAAGGAAACCAAGTACATCCTGCACCGACGCCGACGTGGGATCCACGTGACTCTCAGCAGCCCAACGGCAAAACGCCCGCCAAGACGCCTCATAAATCCGCGTTGTCGACGGTCGACGAGCCGCCTGGATAATGCCGATGACAGGATCCGGAAGCCTGCCCTTCCTCAGGAGGAGCCGCTCAAATCCCAGACGGCCAACTGGAGCCACTGCGGCTCGGGGTGAGAGATGGCCCCTTGGCGCAGGGCAATCCTGTGAGGGGGAATCACCCACGGTTCGGAAACCGATAGCTCCACTAGGTCCGGGAACCAGGGCCGGCGAGGCCAGAATGGGGCCACAAGCAACACCCTCGCCCGTTCCGCTATGATCTTCCGGACGACCTGCTGGATCAGCGTGACCGGAGGATAGGCGTACAGCAGACCCGCAGGCCAGCGGCAACGCAGAGCGTCTGTGTCTTCGGCCAGCGGCGAAGGATAACGGGAGATGAACCGAGGAAGCTGGGCGTTGGCACGAGTGGCGAAGAGATCTACCACCGGATCCCCGAAACGGAGAGTCAGTTCTCGAAATAGACGAGGATGAAGCTGCCACTCTGCCTGGTCGATCACCTCCCTGCTGAGCCAATCTGCCTGGACGTTTGCTGTGCCGGAAATGTGGTCCGCCCGAATCGATGACAGGTTCCGCTCTGCCCAGCTGAACAGCCTCTCCGACTCGAACATCAGGCTCCGGGACCGGGTACCGCCTTCCCGGTTCACGTGCGCCTTGGCCGACGTGTTGTCCGTGAGGACCAAAACATGTCGCCCCCGAATCTCCGCCTTGAAATGACGAAGAGCCAACCTGATCGCCCGCAGTTCCAGCAGATTGATGCTCAGGGCACTCTCGGCCAGGGTCCAGACACCCTGAGCCACCCGATTGGACAAGTGGGCACCCCAGCTGTGAAGGCTGGCGTCCGTGGTCAAGACCACCCGGTCCAGGCCCAGGAAGTGACAACCTCTCCGAATGGCCGCCGATCTCCACCAACACAGCAACAGCCTGACCTGGGGGGGAACAGGAACCTTCCTCAACGAGCTGGCTCGCCCCGTCCGTTGAAAGGGGAGGAGAAGCCACTGCAGCGGCCGCGAATGACGTCTCGCCCAAGGGACGATCTGGTAACAGGAGACGAACTTCCCCAACAGTCTCGACAGGGTCAACAATGGCACCGATCTCTGGGAGACCACCTGGTCCAGCAACAGTGAGATGTCCCTCACTCTGTCCGGAGACAAAAACACCTGTCCTCTCGCAGAGTCTATTATGGTGCCCAGATGCAGAATTGACGTAGACGGAATGAAGTGACTTTTTTCCACGTTGATCGTGAACCCATGCGCCCTGAACGCCTTCAAGACCAGGTCCATGTCCTGAACCGCCCGGACCCGAGACGACGACAGCACCAGCACATCGTCCAGGTAACACAGAGTCCGCACTGGAACCGAGCTGAGCGAAGCCGACACCACCGCAACCAACTTGGTGAACGTCCGCGGGGCGGAGGAGAGCCCGAACGGCATCGCACAATATTGGTAATGCTTGCCCGCAAACTCGAAGCGCAGAAACCGCCGATGTGCCGGGTGGACGGGAACATGGAGATACGCCTCCCGAAGATCCACGGACTGGAGGAGATCCCCCCGCCGCACCGAAGCAAGAATAGAGCGCAGAGAGTGCATCTTGAAACGGCGATAACGCACTGCCAAGTTCAACTGTTTCAAGTTGAGGATTCCCCGGACTCCGCCCGAACTTTTGGGAACTAAAAACAGAACTGAATAAAATCCGGTCCCCCACTGATCCCGAGGCACCAGTTCTATCGCCTCTATCTCCAACAGGTGCGAGATCTCCTCCAGCATCAATTTGCGACGTTCGGTTGTCAACGGAACGGGACAACGGAGGAAGCGCCCGGGGGGACGATCCAAGAACTCGATCGACAACCCCTCCGCTACAGTGCGCCGTACCCACAGGTCCGATGTCGACAACTCCCACTGATTCCGGAAGAACCGAAGACGACCGCCGACCGGCCCTGCCGGCGGTGAGTCATTTGCCCCGACGGAAAGGTTTGGGGCCGGCTCCCCTGAACGGCCGGGTCGAAGACGCCTGCTTTCCACCTCTCTCACGGAATCCACGTCTCCCGGAAAACCGATCAGCTGCTGGGAATGGCTGACGATAACTGGGGGACCCGCCGGCCCCGGGATACTGACGAAAGGGCTGGCGAAAGGAATAGGGCGTGAAACGCCTATCTCGCTTGTGAGAAGACGACGGCATAACCTTCCGCTTGTCCTTGTCCTCCACAAGGACCGGATCCAGAGCAGCCCCAAAAAGCGCCGGTGCCTTGTACGGAGCCGCTGCCAGCTTCCACTTCGTCTTAACATCCGCCTTCCAAGGCTTCAACCAAAACAAACGGCGAGACGTGACAGAGGCCGCCAGAGCCCTGGAAGCAAACTTGACCGAGCTCAGAGAAGCATCCGCCGAATACTCCGTGGCTGCGATAATCTTATTAACATCGTGGTGCAAACGTCTCTCCTCCGGAGGAAGGCGTTCCTGCAGCTGCCTCAGCCAGATTAGTGAGGCTCTGTTGAAGAATGATGTCGCCGTAGCCGAACGGACGGCCCAAGCTACCGCCTGATGCGCCTTACGGAAAGCCAACTCAGTGCGCCTCTCCTCCGACTTCAAACCCTCCAGGGGATCCCCCGACACCAACGACTGCGAAGTCAGTGCCGCCACTGGGGCATCCACCACCGGCAGTTCCAGCAGAGCGTCCAACTCGGGCGCTGAACAAAACAACTTTTTGTCCAAGTTCGTGGGCGCAGTCGAGGAACCCGGCTGGCCCCACGGAGCCTGCAGGACATCAGTAAACAGTTGAGGGCACGGCACAAACTCCTTCTCCATCTTGGTCTGCTTGAACAAGGCATCATGCGGCCCAACCTCAGACTGTGAAGGTGGAGGTTGAGCCCCCACCGATCCCAAGTTAGTAGTCAGGCGCGCCTTGTGCAGCAAGGATTTAAACAGAGCCGGTCGGAACAGACCCGTAAAGGCGGGCGAATCCGGTAGTAGACCTTCGTCCTCCGAAAACTCATCGTCGGGATAATCCTCCTCACGATCAGACTCCTCTGAAGATTCAGTCTCGGGCTGCACAGGCTCATGGGATCTGCGAGCAACAGGAGCCACCGGAAACGACTGGGAAGGTCCCGGAACAGAAGCCTGAGCCGCAGTCTGCGCGCTTGCCGCCATGATAGAGGCTAAAGCCGTAGACAGCACCATCTGGAAGTCAAATTGTGGTCCCACGCCAGGCTGTGCCACCGTTCTCAGCCCAGCAGCTGTGGGTGTGAACGTAGCGGGGGAAGGCTGACGGCCGCGGTTATGGTCAACGTCCAACCCCGCCCGGGAGACATCCGGCAGAGATTGAGAGATGCCCCTGGAAAGTGACAGAGGAGCAGACGAGACCCTCCCTGATAAGGCCTGCGCCTGACCAGACGGACTACCTGGAGAGGCCCCTTCCACGTGGGTAGCCGGCGTGGCCGCAGCCATTTTAGCTTTCTCCCACTGCCTCTCCAAAGCCTTGTGCCTTCGGAGTGCGTCCTTCTCCACTGAAGAGGACGCCCTAGAATGGTGGGATTTACGGCTCCTCTTGCCCGAAGGTTTTTTGGCAAGTTTGGGAGGCCGAACCGGGCTAGGCTCCCGTTCCAAATCTGAGGAACATGAGGAATCGGCCATTCTGCAAGACACCAGGCAACAGCCTTCTTTTTAAAAAAAAAAAAATATGTAATTTTATGCAAATTTATTAATATATGCAAATTATATGCAAATTTTGATAATATATGCAAATTATATGCAAATTTGATAATATATGCAAATTTATTAATTTATGCAAATTATATGCAAATTATCAATTTCTGCAAATTACTCAATTTGTGTCAAGCAAGTTATATATATGCAGCTGGGTAAACCAAACTGCCCTGGCACAACCACACCAACTGCAAGGCTGTAGAGGTTGGGGCCAAAGAGCACCCCCCCCCCCCTAATTGCAGCCAAAGCCTGACACAAGGAATTTGATGCACAGAAACGACCCCAGGCAGTAGGGGAGAAGTTTCGCGCCCAAGTATCCCCAGCCGTTAAGATCAGGTCACGGCACAGGGGAGAGATGGGACCAGCAGTTGGCCCCTAAACGGGACAAGGAGGGAGGGGAGAAAGGCAAGCCCTCACTTCCAGAGCCAGGCCTTTCAAGCAGAGCGCCCAAGGCAAACTCTCCCGGCAAATCTGCTGTGGCACCAACACGAAAACAAAATGGCGGGCGGCCACGTTGCAACAAAATGGTGCCCGCCGCTTACTCAGCCTCCCACGTGTAGTCGTCCCGATTCGGCTGTGAGCAAGGCAGCCGCACAAAGCTGACCTCGAACAGGCGGTCCTCCTCGCCTGCGCTCGTTCTTCCCAACGCTTTCAGATCTTGGAGAGAGAGGGAAGACAGCGCCGCCCGCAGAGCCCTGCCGGGACGGTCACCGCTAAAGCCGCCGATCACCTGGGACTCGCCTCGGCTGTTCAGCCGCCCAGGGAAAACGGCGGCACCCGCAGAGCCCTGACGGGACGGCCGCCGTGCCTGCCTCCGCTCCCCTCGCAGATGGCAACAGGCGGGGGAGCGATCTGAAAGGGAAGGTGGCAGCCGCCGACCTTCCCCCTGACTTCAACGAGCCGGATCCGCCCCAAGGGGTCGGAATCCGGCGGCTGGAGGCGCTCACAGCGCCTAAGCTCCGCGTGACCAGGCACCCCAGGCACAACGCAGGCAGAACCAGCAAGCAGGCAGACAAAGAAACCAGGAAAGGAAAAGCCAAACAAAAATCAAACAAACGAAGCCCCAAGCTCCACCGAAAAGAAACTACTCAAAAGAAAATAAAGAAACCTAACGCCCAAATATCCAGAGCACGGAGCCAAATATTTTCCACCTCAGTCTGTCAGCAACTGAGAGAAAGACTGGGGATTAAGGGGAGGCGTGGCTAGAGCACGGAGTGGGAGCTAATCGATTTTAAGTTCTCTCAGTTGCTGTCAGAAATGAGGATCAACCCACAGATGGAGTGGAGCCGCAGTGCTCTGGAAAAAATGAGATATACAAAAATTATCAACTTAGAAAAAACAAGATATATAAAAATTATCACATCAGTTAATACTTAGTTGGGTAACCTTTAGCATGAATGACAGCCTCACGTCTTCCCATGGAGTGAACCAAGTCCTTTAGTTTTGCAGCTGTTATAATGTGAAACCAAGATTGAATGATTGCTTCTATTAACTCGGTTTTATTGCTGGGTCGCTTCTGACTAACAATTTTCTTTAGTCAGCTCCATAGATTTTCAATTGGGTTAAGGTCTGGGCTATTCCCAGGCCATTCCAGCAGTGGAATAGGATTATCTTGAAATTCCAAAAAAAGTGGTGTTATTAGCCATCAAACTTCAAAAATACATTTTTCCCAAAAGGTTTCCACAATTTTGGCTACTACTGTATATGAAGACTATTTAACCATATGAAGGAGGAAATCCAAGGGATAAAAGTAACCATCAGAAATTAGAGGCAGAAATCATACTGAAAATTGCTTGCAGGCCCTCAAATATGAAGTAGGCTCTAAGCACTTGAGGGAAGAAAAGGGGACTTTGATGAACAGGTGGCAGAACAATGAAGGACAGAGGACAGGTAGCTGCATCTTTCAAGAGGATAAACAGAAGTCATGGGCTGAAATGCCTATGGAATGTAAAAAAAGGTTTTTAGCAAAACCATAACAGAGTTGACCAGGTCATCTTTACCTTGAATCTATACGTAGGGTGAAGACAAAGAAATAAAGCAGAAAAAAAATTACTACCAACCTGCCTTCCATTGAGGACCTGTATACTGCACGAGTCAAAAAGGGGGCTGTGAAAATATTTACAGACCCCTCGCATCCTGGACATAAACTGTTTCAACTCCTACCCTCAAAACGACGCTATAGAGCACTGCACACCAGAACAACTAGACACAAGAACAGTTTTTTCCCAAACGCCATCACTTTGCTAAACAAATAATCCCCTCAACACAGTCAAGCTAGTTACTAAAGCTGCACTATTATTAATCTTCTCATCATTCCTATCACCCATCTCCTTCCACTTATGACTGTATGACTGTAACCTTGTTGCTGGTATCCTTAAGATTTATATTGACTGTTTCCCTATGACTATCATTAAGTGTTGTACCTTATGATTCTTGGCGAATATATCTTTTCTTTTATGTACACTAAGAGCATATGCACCAAAGACAAATTCTTTGTGTGTCCAATCACACATGGACAATTCTATTCTATTCTAAATACAGACTTCAGATAAAGACATGAGCACTGTTGAGAGTGGGTGGTAATGGGTCCTATTAAACCATTCAATAAAAAGCAGAAAGAAGACTGGCTTATAAAGCTTATGGCCTCTATTATCTATACACAATAATCCAGTATGTGAAATTTTTAAAGATGAGGTTGAATTCCTTGTAGAGGAAGACTAAAATATTTAGCGGGTGTAGTAACAGAGGTCTGGTGGGATAACTTCAATAAGCAAAAAGTAGCAGTCTAAGTACACCATTTGTTCAAAAGAAATGGAAGACATAGAAGGTAATAGGGATGTCAAACTCAAGACCCAAGAGCTGCATCCAGCCTACGGGGTGCTTAAATCTGGCCCAAGGGGCCAGCCTGGAAATAGCAAAGGACCGGCCTGCGGTGCCTCTGGCAGCCAAAATGAGGCTCCAGGCTGAAAACGGGCTGCGGCGTGCCACACGCAGCCCCCCCCCCCCCCCCCAAACGGCGCCCCCGGGATGAAGGCGGGCGGCGGCGCGCCCCCCCCCCCCCCCCCCCCATGCCCCGTTTTGGCTGGCAGAGTGCTGCAGGAGTCCATCCCATCTTCCCCCCACCGCCCCCACCCCTCCGGGCGGCCTGCATAGGAGAACTACAATGCTGATCTGTCCCTATTTCTGCTCTAGAAATAAACTAGGTTAAAATAAATCAAAGGACAAATAAAAGTAAAACCACTGTTAATGGTAAATACTACCTGTCTCCAACAAGCTACAGCTCTTTCAGAGACATTTAAGAATAAGTTATGAGAGACAAATTCTGTGAAGTAGTCTTTCTACAATTTGTTTACAAAAATTGTAAACAAATGTTGCCGACAATTTTCTCCCTCAGAAAGTGTAAGAAAGCATAAATGGTTTAGTTATTCTTTCCTTGTTATTAACCCATAGAGAAAATGTACATGAGGACTTGTGACAGCAGGAACTCTGGGAGAAGAAAATTAAGGATCGGCAAAGATGGATCACCTGATCCTGATCATAATGGATCACTAAGAGCCTCCCTTGTAAACTGCATGACACTTCTACAGTCAAACTAAGGTCTATCAATAAACTCATTGAAAACTCCTTTGAGAGAAGTAAGGAACTGAAGTTAAATTCAACTGCCTATCTTCAGGAAGAAAAATCCGTGTAGCTTTCCCATCTTCCTCATATAACAGGTATTTAATTTTCCTTTCAGCCATGAAGCTGATAAAAATCTCAATCCTTTTCTACCTCCCTCTTCAGTATAAAAATAGGTATTAAGAGAACAGAAAATAGAATTGGGATCAATTCCCTCTTTCATTGTTCCTTCTGAAGTTTATACCATGGCTAGTCTTGAAAGTAAAAAGAAACTGGGAAGAAAGCTGAGAAGACAATTGATTTTTTTTAAAAGATACATCTTACTTTCTCTTTTATTCCCGAGACTTAGTTCTGGTGTTAAATAAATATTTTGCTTTAGTGTGTAGGATTATTTTCTAAATATATATATAGCATCAGCTTTACAAGGACATGCAAGCTATTTTCTGTACTAAAGGAGGAATTTAACCTGCAAGCTATTTTCTGTATTGAAGGAAGAATTTAACCTTTACCGTCATTGCTTCAGTCTGGTGAAAACTTGGATGGTACTATTTTCATGATGTTCTATTAGCACTCATATGTGATTTGTCCCATTTCACAATAAAACAGAAGCTTCAGAGGAAAGTCTCTTCTCAAGGAATGCATATTTCTAAGCCTCCTACAGTTTCAAACATTACCACATCCTCCTAGCAAAAGTTGAATATTACATGCAAAGATGTGGCATCGTTCCTATTTTTTCCCTAAGGATTTGATATGTACCCAATACTTCAGTATGGTCTTCCAGATGTGTTAGGCTACACAGTATTTAGTCAGTATTCTAAATCTATCATATCTGGAGGACATCTGGTTGGGGAAAGTTACTTATCTAGGGGTTTTTTTATACATTATGCAAAACATACCTTTTTTCCAAGCAGAATAAAAATGAAGTATTTTTCAGTTTTCCTTTCTTTTCTATTTATCTTTCTGCTCAAATTGTCCTTCTTGAGTTGCTTTTTCACTTTCCATTCGTTCTCTTACCCCAACTTCCAATTAAAAACAGGCCCCAAAACAGGTGATTATGAGATAGGAAATACAGTAAAAAGGGGGAGGTTAGCTTTTCTTTCTCCGCCTTCTTCCTTTATTTAGCTGCACATTTCCCAGCCTGGTTTTTGTAGATTAAGAAAAAAGGAAAGGAACAGAAGTCAATACATATTTCAACTTTCTGCGATTTCATCTTGTGAATTAAACAAGTGCATCATTTCAGAATTTCATGGCCTCCTGCATCAATGGATCAATAGGAGCCAAAGATAGACGATAGATGATGGATAGATGGATGGATGGATGTACGGACACCTAGAAAGAGAGGAGATGGAGAGACAGATACCATAAATTCTCCCTTCAATACAGAAAATAGCTTGCAAGTTAAATGGATGGATGGATGGACAGACACCTAGAAAGAAAGGAGTGTCAGCCTTGGAAGCCATATTAGGCCGGAAGCTTCAATGCTGCCATCTCCTCATGTGTGGGAAAATAGGAGGGGGGGATTTAGGAGAGGGGAATTAGTAGACATAATAGCGTTCTTCCTATCGGTCAAGGTCAGGGTGAGCCAGCATCTGAAGGAGGAGTGGTCAGGGGCTGGCTTGAGGTGGAACAGACAATGATTGGAGCATGTGATCGATTGAGGAGAAGAGGGTGGTTTTGGGAGCTTTGAATTACTGAAGAAAAGCCTGGGTTTTTCAGATTTGGGATTTCCCAGATGTGCCAGTTTACCTATTTCTAGCAAAGAGAACTATGGAAAATGCCTGCTTCTGCGTCTTTACTGGGAGTTGGGGGTTTTCTGGAATCCTGACAAGGAGATAGAGAGACAGATACCATGAATTCTCCCTTCAATACAGAAAATAGCTTGCAAGTTGGATGGATGGATGGATGGATGGATGGATGATGGATGGAGAGGCAGACACCTAGAAAAATCAGTTTTGTCTCCCTGATTGTTTTTCTTGGATTAAAACTAAATAATCTGCCTCTCATAAATGCATCTGAAGCTGGGAGTCGGTATAACAATAAGAAAGAAGAGCAGAAGACATTTTGCAGACTTTTCAAAGCTGTTAAAAGAACTGAGTTATGACATAAATCAGGCATGTTAAGGCCCAAACAGCAGCACAGAAGGTGTATTATAAAAGAGGAAAGAGCCACAGCTCAGGAGCAGAATGCAGTTCTATTCATTCTCTGACATACTATAGTGTGGCTGAAAGACTTCCAGCTGAAGCCCGGAAAGGCTTTCTCCATCAAGATTCTATTCTTAAAGGTCTCTACACAGAGGATCAGCCAGAGCTGTACTTACTTGCATTTGATTTTGCCTCCAGGTGACCAGGCAGGAATTTTTTACTAAAAGTTGTGACCGTAGCATTTTGTTACTTTCTTAAAAAAAAAAAAAAAAGATTCTGACTTGGGGGTATGAAAGCATGATGTGAAGAAAGCTTTTAAAATTGATTGTCCTATTCACTTTGGGGGATGTATTTATAACAAGCTTTATCAGCAGAAAAGCTAACCCTTTACCAAGTTCACATCTTTCCCAGATTACTCATTTATTATTAAATACATAGTATAAGCCACAGGGAGATCCTAGAATCTAGGACCTAGATCTGTGATGGCGAACCTATGGCACAGGTGCCACAGGTGGCACGCGGAGCCATATCTGAGGGCACACGAGCGTTGCTCCAGCACACATGTTGCCAGCTCCAGCACACATGTGCCTACCGGCCAGCTGATTTCCGGGCCTTCCGGCCCCCCGGAAGTCGGGAAATGGACTGTTTCTGGCCTCCAGAGGGCCTCCAGGGGGGTTGAGGAAGGCTGTTTTTGCCCTCCCCAGGCTCTTAGAAAGCCTCTGGAGCCTGGGGAGAGCGAAAAACGGGCCCACTGTGCGATCACGTGCCAAAAGCGGGGGAGCGCGGGGGGAGCACGCACATGTGCGTGGGAGGGCGGGGCATGGGTGGGCATTGAATTATGGGTGTGGGCACGCACACACACGATTTCCCCCACTCTCCTCCCGCTTTTGGCACGGGACAGCAAAAAGGTTAGCCATCACTGACCTAGATGGATATTCTCAAAGAACAATATGAAATTACTAGACTTTATTATTATTTCTACTACATTAAGTTACATTCCATACTTCTTCCAGATGGGCCAGTATAGCAAGCTGACCCCGTTTATTTATTTTATTTATTTATTTATTTTATATCGAATTTATATACCGCCCTTCTCCCAAGGGACTCAGGACGGTGTACAGCCAAAATAAAAACATCAATTACAAACATTAAAATATAATTAAAAGGATATATATCTGTTTGGCCACAATTAAAAGAATGACAAACAGATTAAAAAACATTTAAAAAATCGTTAAGCCAGCCCGGCTTGCTGGAAAAAGAAGGTTTTAAGGGTACGGCAGAAGGCACCGAGGTCTTGGATTCTCCTTATCTCTGGGGGCAGCTGTTTCCAGAGGGTAGGTGCCCCCACAGAGAAGGCCCTCCTCCTGGGGGTCACCAGCCTACACTGTTTGGCTGATGGCACCCCGAGGAGGCCCTCTCTGTGGGAGCGCACAGGTCAATGGGAGGCCGTCGGTAGCAGCAGGTAGTCTCGAAGGTAACTAGGTCCTATGCCATGGAGCGCTTGAAAGGTGATAACCAACACCTTGAAGTGCACCCGGAAGACCACTGGGAGCCAGTGCAGCTCACGCAGGAGAGGTCTTGTGTGGGAGCGCCATGCAGCTCCTGTAACTACCCGTGCGGCCGTATTCTGGACCAGTTGGAGCCTCCGGGTGCCCCTCAAGGGGAGCCCCATGTAGAGAGTGTTACAGTAGTCCAGGCGAGAGGTGACGAGGGCGTGAGTGACTGTGCACAGGGAATCTCGATCAAGAAAGGGCCGCAACTGGCGGATCAGGCGAACCTGACAAAAAGTCCCCCTGGCTACAGCTGTCAGATGTTCCTCCAAGGACAGCTGCGTTTAATTTTCATTTATAAAATAGGTTAGGCAAAAAAGGTGATTGGCCCTGTAATGGAATGTGGGAAAGACCTTGGGGGACTGAGCAAAGGGAAGAGTCAGATAAAAGACAACATAGCCCACAACTGGATGGTGAGCAGTCAAGGAACACAAAAGAAACCTTCTCTAATTTTTCAAGCTGTGAAGGAGAGGAAGGAAGGATTGTACTTCAAGACTTGCAAGATTTTGTCAATGTAGCTTTACAATAAAGTAATATTAACTATCTGGTTGTGTGATTCCTATCTGAATTATCCCATGAGGCCAACAACGCTGACATCTTGTAAATCTCCTATTCTCTTCCAAAGGCAGACATTTCAGGAATGGTCTCTGAGTCTCAAGGAATTCTGCTATGTGGAGAGCATCTGGAAGAAATTTTGTTGCAACACTAGAAGCAAGGAGATGAAGAGATGACCAAATTTCATATAACTATACAACAGCTGAACTTGCTCCAACCCATGGCAGCGCAACAACTTGTAGAGTTGCTTCTGCCTTCCTATGCTGGAGAACTTTGGAGAGGACCAGGATCAGTTCCATACATTAACAACTCAACGTGATCTATTTATGGCGGGCAGGCCAGTGGCGTTTCCCACTTACTATTGTGCTGAAAAGGAAGCAACAGCAAAGTGGACTATAGTTCACTGAGGGGAATGATTCAGTGTTGGACAACTATCCAGACCTCATGTGTAAATCAAAGGATGCTTTGGGGGTTCCATACAAAGCATTATGAATATTCAAGCAGGGACAGAGGAGCTCAAGCAGGGACGGATCATGTATTTAGGACTTTAAATTACTTTCTGACAATGTGGGAGGGAATGACTTAGCCCTGACTGACCAGTTCAGAGAAGGATTGACAGAGAACTTAACAGACTAGCTGGTGAAGCAAGACACCCCAATCATTCTGGAAGAGTTGATTCAACATTGTGATAGATGCCTAACAGGAAGAGTTAAGGCAGGGAAGGAACAATAAGGGAAAAATAATCTTTAGCCTTTCTTCCCCTCATATCACGCCTCCCAATGACCCCTTCAGAATCCAGCTCAGGAGAATCTAGGCAAATCGGGAATACCAAAAAATCCCTGCCACCAGAGAAGAAGCAAAAGAGAAGAGATTAGGGATTGTGTTTTTACTGCAGGGTCACTGAACACATAGCCAGATGGTGCCTTTGACATAATAAATGAAAGGCAGAACTTTAAATTAACAGAGTACATAGACAACAAGTGCCCAGCTCACTACAAAGCAGCACACCAGGGAAACATCATTGTCATCTCCCACACCAGGATCCTCTACCTTTTAAGGAGACTTTCAACACCCCAAAATCAGTCAAGCATACTTAATTATTCTTGTTATTGTTTCTTTATATTCCAGGCAGAAGATGGAACTTTCCGTTCTTGTAGACTCTGGGGCAACCACTAATTTCATAAATACAGACAGTACAGAAATTAACAACTACAACTACTCAAGCTCTGGAAAGCCCAATGATAGTTGACATGATTGACAGAAGTCAGGAAGAGCAGGACTGATTTTGCAGTACCTGGCTCTTTTGCAGTTGGCAATCAAAGTTCACACAGAGTGCACAGTATTATTTCCAACTGCTTCCTTGCAAGTGTCCATTGTCTTAGGAATAGGGTAGTTCAGCTGCATGATCCAGTTGTAAGTTGGGCACAAGAAATGTTCTCATTCCCTTCCTCTAAATGACAACAGTGTCACTTTACAAGCAGTGCAAATTTACCCTACCACCAACACCTCAAATACAGGTAGATTGTAATGGAGCCTATCTATTACAGTCATAAGTCATGAGGGTGACGGACCAGATTTTACAACCTTTTTTATGATGATCATTAAGCAAACGGTGCAGTCATCAAATAAACCCACTGTTTTCTATAGGGCAAATTTCTATGGAAAAGAAGAGTTAAGTGCCTGTTTTGGCAAAAAAAATGCAGATTCTGTTACACTGACTGTGGAATACTGCAAACAGCCATAATGTGCTGGTTGCCAAGTACCCAAAATATGGATAAAGAACTTGGATGAGGGTGGAATTTTGGAACCTGGTCGTAAGTACCTCTTGGTGCTTATTATAACTTATACGAAGTATAGAACAAGAAAGGATTTACTTTATGTATATGTTTGGGGAAGAAGAGTCTTACAACAAAGGCCTCAACAGAGTGACAATTAGAGACCATTATCCACTCCTACTTATCGCAGATCTATTATACCAGCTACAAAAGGCACACATCTTTACAAAAGTAGACTTGAGAAGTACTTACAACATAATCAAAATAAAAGGAGGACATGAGTATTTAATTTATACAAGTTATGACAAATTCAAATACATAGAGGGCGGATTCGGATTGGTTAACTGTGGATCTGTTTTTCTGGACTCATAAACAACATATTTGCAAACATTTTAGATAATTACATGATGGTGTACTTAGTTGACATATTCGTTTATTCCTAAGATCCTTCCTTGCATGTCACATGTATCAGAACCATACTGTAAAAAATATGGGACAAGTTTCATCAAACTAGAGAAGTGTGCATTTGATTTGCCTCAACTAAACTATCTGGGCAACAGAATTTCCACAGAAAGCATACAGAAGGATCTAGCAAAGTTAGTCTACGTTATCATAGTGCATACACACACACATACACAAAATAATATTGAAGATGTACAATGCTTTTCGGGCTTTGCTAACTTCTACAGGAAATTCATCCCAAATTTTGCTGACCATGTAAAACCACTGTCCCAGTTCTTAAAAGATCAGCAATTCTTCTGGTCAACCCAAGAGCAGGCAGCATTTCAAGAATTAAAACAAATCTGTTCTTGGTCTTCGGCCACCCTGACCCTTTGTGAAGAAGACAGATGCTTCAGATGTGGCCATAGAAGCAATTCTGATCCAGGTGGAGAAAGAAGGGGGGAGAGATTTGTTTTAGTGTAATAGTGTGCCTTTTACTCAAGAATTATCCTTCCAGCATAAAGGAACTATGATATTTTCCATAAGGAGTTCCTGGCAATAAAAAATATTATTGTTCAATAATGGAGACACTTACTGGAAGGAGCAGCCCACACTAAATAAAAGTCGGTTCAGACCAAAAGAATTTAGAAGTCTTCCAAGAAACTAGACTCACAATGTATTGGCCTTGTCCCAGTGATTAAGCAAATAAACCAAGTAGCATTTCAGTTGCAACTGCCGGCATCAATGAAGACGTCACCCTATATTCCATCAATCTTTGCTAGTGAAAGAGGCATCTCCCCAGACTCTGCTATACAGGGAGAAAAAGTACAAGGTGAAAACAGTGCTAAACTGTAGGTGCTAGACTGTAGACAAAGAGGAAAATGGGTTGGATATTTGAAAAAATTGAAATAGGTTGAATATGAAAAGGCTACCCAGAATCAGAAAGGTCATGGACATGCATGAGCTGTAACTGGTACACTGCTTTCACAACCAATACCCTAATAAATCCATGCTTGCCAACTACTAGACTTGCAGAGTTTGGCACTGATCAAAATGAACAGAAGGGATTCTTGTATAGGGTGGAGGGTGCCTTGGGGGTAGCAATGGGAAATGAGGCAGGAGATACTGTATATATACAGACATGAGAGGTAAAGGCCAACAAATTCCCAATGGAGGGGAGGCTCTACTGTTGCACCAGATGCCATGTGTGGTCTTGGGAGAGTTATCAGCAGATGAGAGGAACCACACAGCTACAGCCCACAATCTGTGTCCCTGGGGACTCGGGGGGGGGGGGGTGATCTAAAAGGGAAAATGATATAACAGTATGTGGAAAGACCTTGGGAAACTGGGCAAAAAGGTCCTGCCAGGGAAGTGTCAGATAAGAGAGAGCATAGCCTGCAAACTGGAGAATGAGTAGCACCAGAGGCTCAGAAGAGATTCTCCTTAGTGTCTTGGGCTATAAAGAAGATGGGCAGAGAATTGTACTTACAGGCTTGCAAGATTCTGTCAATGTAACTTTACAAGTTACATTAGAATTAGATCATCTAATGTAACTAATGTAACTAATTCTATAAAGAGAATTACTGTAGATCAGAGGTGCCAAACTCAAGGCTCGTGGGCCAGATCCGGTCCACAGGAGGCTTAGTTCTGGCCCATGGGGCCACCCTGGAAACAGCAAGGGACTGGCCTGCAGTGCCTCTGCCAGCAAAAATGGAGCTCGGGTTTTCACTGGCAGATGGTTGCAGGAGGCCTTCGCAGCTGGAAACGGAGCTCGGGAGCCTGTTTTTGCTGGCAAAGTGCTCGGGCCACCACAGGTGCCCCCGACATGAGTGACGTTGAGCTGGCCATGCCCACCCTGGCCACACCCTCAATGAAATCAAATTTGACATCCCTGCCATAGATCATCTGGCTGTGATACTTACCTGGTTTATCACACAAGGTTGACAAGCCGCTTAATGATCCATCACCTCCTATGTGCAACTGAGTGCATTTCTCTAGTGGACTTCTCTATCTGAGTCCTGTCACATTGCTACCCATTGAGATAGGTAACTTTACATTTCCTAGGAATTTTATTTTCGAGTGTAGGTCACTTACTGCATTAAAGCACCTCTTCAACTGGCTGTACTCAGAATGCTCCAAGTGCTTAAGGAAGGCCCCTCCTCCTTCCCTGGAGGAGGCAAAGACAAGCCACTTCTCACATGGCCAATTCTGATAGAAAAGACTGCCCTGCTGCCTTGGAAAAAACCTTTACATGTTTTAATACTTCCCATTTCACAAGTTTTGCTTACTAATTAACACCATCTCTTGAACTTTAAGAAATCAGTCCATTTTCAAAAGAAGAGGGAAGATAGGTCTAGTTCCTGTGCAGTTTACAAATTTAATTTTAACCATGAAAAACAATGCAGATACACAAAGAGGAAAAAAACCCTCCCTGAAATAATTTCAACTCCTGATGACTTCCCAGACATATCCTTTTGCTACAGGATCCTTTGCTACAGGATCCTTTGACAGTCAAGGCTATCCCCATGGAATATACTGGTATCCTCCCAACTAAGAATTAACAAGATCAGGCCTATCTTACCTTTCCTAATATCAGTTACAATGGGCTTCGTTGCTTACCCACCACAGACTAAAATGAAAACACTCCCTTTGGATCCAGCTTAGATTTTATTTCCACATCTGTACTTTTTGCACCAATTTCAGAAAACTCTTGCTGCTGCTTTGTCAACTTCACAGCCTAGCCTATAAGCCTTGAGATTTCCCTGTGATCCCCCTTCCAAATACTAATCATCTCCAATCCTGCTTAACTTTTTCAAACCAGCCAAGATCAGCTAAAGGTACTTAAAGAGTACTATCTCCATTACAGACTTTTAGGGAGCTGTTTAAAGTTATTTCTAAGTTAGTCTTTTATAGCATGGTTTATCTAACCTGACACTCAGGAAGATAATGAGGCTGGGATTAATATTGCTATAACAATGGCTGCAAGGCGTTAGAAGTCTTTATAAAGCAGTACTGCAGAAATGTTCTCATTATATAAAATCCAGTTAGATATGTATTGGTGAGGACTGTTGAGGGGGTAGTTACGATCAGGTCAAGCGCCTACTCCTACTGGACTGGCAGGACTACCTACCAATCTCTGCATAAAAGACTCAGGAGATAAGGCAGTACTCAGGGAGAGTATTATTAAAGAGCTGCCTTCTGTTCTTCCCACAGGGCCTTTTTACATCAGCTTTCCTGTTGGAAGGACCCTTCATTATTTGAATACCTTAATTAAATCAGCCAAGAATATCTTTCTGCTATTTGTAGGCTGCTTCGGAAGACAGTATCCTGGGAGGCAAGATATAAACAATTGTCAGGAAGTCAGTAAACTATTTCACTCTGCCTGGTCCCAACAGGGTACTTTCCAAGCTACGCTGTCCAAATATTGTTGGACGGGATAAGCCACAAATTGAAACTAGTACTTTACACCAACAGAAGCATTTCACTTCAAACCAGTTAACAATCTCAATGATATGCATTTCACTGTGTAACACAGACACATACATACGTAAATAAATTTGTCTTTTATCTTGATTTTATCATGTTTATCCTGTTTTTATGTTTTTAGGATGTAAACCTTCAGGAAGCATCTTTTTAATCTGGCAGTATACAATTACAGTAAACCAAATAAATAAAATCAGGTCTAGGTTTGCAAGCAAGAACCACTCCACACTTTACATTGACCAAGCAATGAAATATATGCATGTATCCTCAACACATGTAATAATTAAAATGTATATTAGCAGACTGGCTGGGAAATTCTGAGAGTTGAAGTCTACGCATCTTAAAGTGCTGCTGAGATTGAGAAACACTGAACTAAAATGTACTTTGCAAACACACAAGAGACCTTCTGCTATTATGTCTCCTATCTGAGTCTGGGTCCAAAGAAATATTTTCTGGCATAGGCATAATAACAATGGTGGATTATTGAACGTTGTATTTTCACATATAATGAAGGATGAGAGAGTGGAATAAGACACTATAAGGCTAAAGCAACAGGGAAGTTCTCCTGCACAATATCCACCGATTTATGATCTGTTTTTGTGTAGGGGTAGGCAGTTTGTGGGGCCCACTTGCTTTATATTAGAATCCCAAGATCCAAGATCCAATCCCAATCCCAAGATCCAACATTCAGAAATTATTACAAACGGCATTCAGCAGTTCTTCCTAATCTAGTCCTGTGGCTATTATTTCTAGCATGCTGGCTGGAAATTCTGGATGCTTTAGTCCCAGTGACCTGGGAGAACTTCAGGTGGAGAAAAACAAACTTAAATCTAGGGATTTGTTTTGAGGACCAGAACAAAAGCACACACAACAATGTTTCACAATAAAATCTCTACCAAGTTTGCCCATCCCTACCATTTTTCATTATAGCAGTCTACTCTATATGGTCCTCGGTTTTCTGCAAGGGGTTACACAGCTGCATAGTGATTTGCAAGGACCAGAAGATCTTCTCACCCTGCCTTTGCTTTCCCCTCCCCCCCTTCCCATTTTCCTCTCCTGCAAGCATCCTTTTACCTTAAGCCCCCGGATCTCGCCCAGGTGGAGCTGCAGGCGGCGGTTGACCTCCCGGATGAGGTTGCTGTGATCCAGCATGGCACTCACTTTCTCTGACTCAGCTTTACGAAGGCTACGGATGAGATCTTCTTTGCTCCATTTCAGCAGGTCCTCATCAGACACCTTAGAGAGGTCTTCGGCCAGCCCTGCCCCACAACTCTCTGATGCTGCCGAGGTTCCAGCTCCACTGGAAGCCACCACTTTGGACATTTTGGTGGGCAAAGTTTCTTCCTGATGTCACAGCAAGAAAGATGCAGCTTCCAAGTACCCTCGGGAAAATCCTCAAGCTTGCTCAGAGCAGCTCTGCAGGTGAAATGAGGCAAGGGTACTCTTGAAGTCTCTTCTTTAAGCAGGACCTGTCCCTCAATCCCCGAGGGTCCTTAAATAACCCCTTTCCTCAACCAATACAATTGCTCCTCTGGGCCAGATAGGCAACTGAGTTTCCAGGGGATTCAAACAGCTTTCAGAATCCAGCAACAAGAGTTTTTGGGTAAAGAGAAAAGCCAGTCCTTCCTTCTCCCAAAGTTTCTTCTGCCAGCTCTTGTTCAGAAGAAAGGAGAGTCTCCCAAGGTGGAGCGGCACATTCTGAGGTCAACAAAACCCTTCACTCACTTTCTCTCCTGGCCTCTGGATATCTTTTCCCAGGGGAGGCAGGCAAGGCAAGGGGGAGAGGGGAGTTGAGTTCCTGTAGTTTTACAGCCCACCAAAACCGAGCAACGATCTTCAGCCTTAGTTCAACCGAAAGTCAACTTGGAATTCTGTAGTTTCACGAAGACACCTTCGGGCAAGGTGGTCTTCTTTCAGAGGACCTTCTTCCTGGACGAACAGCCACGCGTACAGTGACTGGGGCGAAGGATAGAAAGTGACATCGGAGCTTGTAAAAGGCGGCATTGGAGTCACCGTCCAGAAGATCCTGGAAAGGGGGAGGGGGAGCGCCCTCACAGGCGCCCAGCCGAATACAATGGGAACGGTGGCTTCCTTGCCCCACAAAGAACCGGCAGCAGAAGCGCCCGTCGCAAAACAGGTTCCATTGGCGGTGGTAGTTGTATCTTCCCCGGATAACAAGGCGCACCCTTGTTCCCTTGCCTTCTTCCCTTGTTTTCTTCCCTTGGAGAAGGCAGGGCAGCCGGGACGATTGGCGTAGAAGAGCCCGGAAAGGAGGAGAGAAGAGAGTATAAAGTACAGTACAACTGTCTGGATGACGCACCCAGGGCGAGCGCACACACTGAGAGCAATGGGTGGGGCGGAGCAGAGGGGCAATGAAGTGCCCTCACCAAACCTCCGGGATAAACGGACCGGGTGGATCCTGGAGCAGATGCAGAGAAGTGCGTGGTTGGGTTGGTGCGGGCATCCCCCGGCGCCCCACCTCCCAAGGGGGGGGAAAAACCCGCACAAAATCTTCTCCCTCTTCTTCTTCTTCTTCTTTTTCTTCAGCAGCAGCAGCTCAGGAATAACGGGGCATCCCTCACACACGCCTTTTCTCAACTGGGCTCATCCCTCGCAGCCATCCTCCGCCTCGGGAGGAAAGCCTCCTACCGTTTCCACTTGTTCCTCTGCAGGGCGCCTTGCCTCGCCTCGCCTCGCCCCTGCAGCCCGTTACCGACGGCTCGTTTCAGCGGCGTCGGGAGCTGTTGCTGAAACCGACTCTTCCCCGAATTGCCCAGAGCGTGCATTTGGGTCTACAGTAGCCCCGCACCCGCAGCGCGGACGGCATGGCTCACTTTGCAAAACAGGCGAGTGGAGCGAGCGCGAGGCGGCTGCCGCTTTTCACCCGGGAGGCGGCGGGCCACGTGCGAGCCTAGAGGGAGGGAATAAACCGGTAGTTCGGAGCAGCTCGACGGCGCCACCTCCCGGCGACTGCTGGTATATTTTAAACCCGTGATGCTTAATAACGATGGTGTGTTGTGTGTGGTTTTGGGGGGTTTTTTTCATATGCAACGTTACATAAAGCGGTCGGTCGAGGTTGACGTTCATGGTGGCGGGGAGTCTGTGGTTCTCCTCTGCAGAATGAGTAGGAGGACGTGCAGCAAAGCGGGCTTGCAGTGCTGCGAAGGCAGTGAAGTAATGCAAACACCCACCAGAGGATGGAAGAAGGCTTTTAAACTCCCTCTTCAAAAAATGACCGAATATGGCAGCTTTCATAGCACCCAAACTTGAAGCCGCTGTTATTCCCCGCCAATTATTCTGGCACTCCAAACAATGATGTCATTGTTTTGCCGTGGAAGAAGGAAAGAAAGAAAAGTCCTGGAGTTGCGCTCTCCTGACTTCTTCGATCTTTTGTGCCTTGGAGGTAGCTTTTCCACAGGCGGTTCGCTGCCTTCTCTTCTCTGCTAAATTTCCCTGAAAAGGTGCAAGACGCTGCTGTTGCGTTAAATGCCTTATTACTCCCGCAAGATTTTATGTCCTTTTAAAAGACGGTTTCAAATGTCTTCCAAAAAAATGGCAAAACTCTGCAATACCCACTCCTCTGTGATTTAAAGTGTCAAATCTTCCATTTGTTTGCATGAATGACCTTAAGTGTTGCTATTTTGTTCGGTATGGAGGTTTCTTGAGGTGTCTTTCCATCACCCTGACTGGAGGAGATGCCTAACATCTTAGTAGCATCACTCAGACATTTGTGAATGGAGATAAAACCTATTCAGGTTGCTGTTAGGTTGGTACATTGTTAGTTGAATGACTGTAGAGGATGCTACAAATAACGTGTGCAGAAATGAACTAACCCGCCAGACTCCTGAACAATTGCTAGCTTTTGTGACAAAGCTGCAGACCTGTTTTATGCATTTATATATGTATTTTGTGGCAATGAAAGCTCTGTTGAGAATTTGAGAATGTGAGGAAGCCGCTTAAATGACTTGAAAGCAACAGAGTAGAAGCACTTAGCGGCAAATGGAGCAGAGTTAGAGAAAGGAAAGGCGTAGAAGCATGAAAATGAGAAGCTCTGGTCTCCCCCCCTCCCCCAGTGCTTCTACCACACTTAATCACAAATGGGTCAAACAGGACAGTCAGAAAACAGTTCTGAAAACCAACATCCTCTTGCCTACTAAGAAGAGTTAAAAGAAGCTGGGAGTCATCCCATTTTAAAAATGTGTCTTTCTCCCATTTAATGGTGTCTTAATTCAAAATGCAAAGTAGTTTTATGATTTCATTGCAGGGACAGACTGAAGGGGATTAAATCCTGGTGCCGAAGAAATGCAAGTGAAGAGCCAATGGGTTCACCTCAAAGTGGAGAACAATGAGAGAAGTAACAGTCATATAGAGAGTTGGGGTCTTCAGCTATCCTTGCAAGTTGCTGAAACTTACCACCTCATTTTCAGATGGAGGATTCCTAGGAAGGCTGGTCCCTGCAGGTTACTTTTATCCTTAGATAAGAACCAAAAGGCCTTCGGCTTTAAATGGCTATCATGCATGTGGTTTTACAATGAATGGAGCAATTGATGCTAGGCAGGGCATGGGAGAATGGCTGTCCACTACCTTTGCCTTGGTCTTCCATCACAATGAGAGATCTTCAACATTTCATGCACAACATCCTGTCTGCTCCATTGGCAGTCCCGAGACAGAATGATAGTCCTTAACAATAGCAGAGTAAACATGGAAGCCAATGCAATAGTGGCCTGGTTTAGAGGGGCAAAAGAAGCTGGTATTGTCAAGCAATTGTGAGGCTATTAGATTTGAGTGAATCTTAGCCTGCTATGTTTGATCCTGTGCATAACAAGGAAGATGATCTTGATGAAAATACGTAATAATTTGCCTAAACAAACGATCTTAAGTCCAAAGCAACAAGGCAATGCTTGAAAGCAACTTGGGCAAAAAAGTAGAAGAAAGAAGGGAGGTACAGCAGAATTTTGCTGAATTCTGTTGTTGTAATTATTGTAGTTAGTCTCAATAAATATAGTTTTAGCCTTCCTATGGAGTTGATTTTCTGATCTGATCTACCTAGTGGAATATGTCACAAACATGTCCATATTGTTTTGGGGGCAATGGTATGGAAATGGTTTGCAATTACTTTCAGATTTTTTTTTCCAGTTTCCTAATCTAATCTACAGTTTCAAGAATTCCTGGGGCCCTCCCTTCAAGTACTAAGTACCAACTTTGCTTTATTTTTCCAAAATCATCTCCAATTAATTTAGTGCTCCCACTATTGGTATAACCCTATAATGTAAAGTATTGTAATTCTAATAAGGAAACAAATAAGGACTGAACTCCCAGTTCTCATAGCTTAATAAAATCAGACCCTTGTGCAATTTTCCTTCTAAAGACAGTATAAAGACTCCTGAAATTTTGTTTTCATTTATTCATATTTTTCCTTCCTTAGACTTGATTGGGGACTCATTGTTTCTGAAGACTCAATAATCATTTATATCATTCTGTTTAAATATCTGCATCCCCGGTACATTATAAATAATACATGCTTCTTGTAATCTACATTTGTTCCCAAATATTCCACTGAGAATTGCAGTGTCATCTTGTGAATCAAGAGGAAAATTAATTTAATGGAACAAATCAAAAGTTTAGGAAAAAGTCATTTGAGCATTATATCCAGAGTAACTATTAGACTTGCAAATCATAGCAGCTTTGGCTCCTGTATCCTTAACAACTTTGTCAAATACAGATTGCCAACTGCCGCTAAATTTATTGACTGCCAGTTAAAAAAAGAATGTAAAAAATATTTGTCAGCAAATTTCACTCGTTACTTCTTTTGCTGGTAACAACTTTATAGCTGTGGTATTTCGCAAAGGTAGAGAGAATGCAGACAATGTTCAGTATTTATTACTATTTTAGGTTATCATTTTTATTTTGCATGGTGCATTTTGCATAAACCCATTTATCCAGTTTCATCTATAGTCAAAGTACAGTATAAAGAGCAGGAATATGCAGCATCCTGAACAGAAGGCTTGGGTTCAAACACCTAGAAAACTGCCTTGTACCGAGTAAGAATATGCAGTACTGTCTGATACAACCTTCTCTTTCAGATATAATAAAACTGCAAGTCTCTAGTTTAACATTTTTATTGAGTTATAAGAAAACATAAGATACAAAATACGAAAGTAAATAGGAAAACAGTGGGGAGGAAGAGGGGAAGAAAACTGAGGAAGGATTAGGAAAAAGAAAAAGCATTGACTTCCAACTCGCTCTGTTGCAGTAAAATAAGGCATTAACATCAAATCACAACTTTTTGTTTTTTCATAATAATATAAACTAGCCATATCTATAAGGATCTATCAGTCTAATCGGTAAAACCCAAAATCAAAATTTCATTCTTTTCCGCTTCAAGTACAACGTTCAGAAGCGGTCTCCATATGGAAACAAAAGTACTTATACTTCTTTTCATTAATCAAAATAATCAATTTTGCCATTTCAGTCAACTCCATCAAATTCTGCAAGCATTCGTCCATAATAGGAATCTGCAAGTCTCAGTATTCCCTGCCAGGGTGACCATTGACTTCCTTTAGGAAAGGCCTGAAGATTTATTTGGCTGCGCCATTGTGCCTGGGCATGAGCCTTGGCAATGGGTGTATTAAATGAATGTATGATATTCATTGGATGTTATTGTTTTATTGAATTTTTAATTATGGCTTTAGCGTAGTTTTACGCTATTGGGTTGGGGGGGGGGGTTCTATTTCTTTTGTTTTAATTGTTTCAAGCTATCCAGAGTCACTGTACAAATTTAATAAATATCTGGAGACAGTAATTGAGGAAAGCTGATCTGTGTTCTAGAAAATTGTCAGGCACAGCCAATCAAGTTCCCATGTAAACAGTTCAACATTACTGATTTATTGCTCAAGCTTAAGCACAGGAATCTCCCCAGACCAGGGGTCAGCAACCTGCAGCTCTGTGGCTCTTTCACCCCTCTGCTGTGGCTCCCTGTCACTCAAAATATGCGTCACAACCGCCAATGTGCAACACCCACCGGCACATGATTTATTGAGCTTTTCAACCCCTGGTAGGCCAACCATGGATAAATCCAAGAAAAGAAAAATTTCAGAAGAAAACAGAAAGTTTAATTCAACTATATATGCTAGTTTTTTTGTTTTTTTTATTGAAAAAGTTTTTTAAAAATTTTACATACATTTTCTCCCCCCTCCCCAACCACCCCCCCGGACTTCCCAGAGCGAATACAAGTACAAGATAAAATACAGCTCAGATTCTCTAAGTTAAACTCCATTTCACACTTATCATAATCCTAATCATTAAACAAGTAAATAAAAGGAAAGCAAGTCTTCTTTCTTCTTATTCCATCTAATTCGACAGAATTAATCTCCATGTCTCCATTTATAGTTACAGCAGTTAATAAAACAATTAAGTATTACGTAATCACACCTATCATTACTCAATAGAACTAATTAATACTTAGCAAATTACTAAGTCTATACGATCTAACAAGATATTTTATAACTTCTTTCATTTAAAACAGAGAAAAAAAACCCAACAACAAAGAAAAATAAAGAAACCCTCAATCAAAAAAACCCCCCAAATTTAAAATAGAATACTATATAAAATCTTCCGTCCTCCATTTTTAAACCATCAAGGTCCAGTTATAGTTAAAACACTTAATAAAAAAAAACAATAATAATAAAATTTTTAGTCAAAAAAGGAATATAACAGTCAAACCTCTTATAAATTTATCAATACAGATAAAACATCATTTAATAACTATATCAAACATTTAAATTCTTCATACTAGATTAAACCAATTGCTAATCTTCTTGTCTTCACATCTTCCAACAGCGTATAGAATATCTTCATCATTTACGTCTACCCACCTAAATAGTAAATTGCTTCTTTATAAAAAAAAACCCCCGAGTGACTTTATAATTATATTTGTAATAATATCCATCAAATCCAGTCAAAAACTAGATTAGTAGATTCATCAGACGTATTAAGGAAACCACCAGATCAACTGCAATTGCTCTAGATCCATAGTCCTTTTGCCTTATATTTATTACCATCAAACAGGAAGCTCCAGTTTAGTATATTCAATAAGACTTCTACGTTTACAGTTAGATCCAGATTTATCACAGTCCTTAATAAAATATTCCAAATCCTTCAAGTCAGGGCATATTTCACAACCCAACACACCAGCATTGCTGTGATCTGTTTATTCTTCTCAGAATATTCCAATACAGCTATAGATTGCCTCCTCATCGTTCATCACTTGGTTAACTGGCATTAAACTGCTGTCTACTTTCCCCCCCCCCAAAAAAAATTCAAAATCTTTAAACATTTAAACAATACTTTTTAAGGACCATCATCTCGTCAAGCAGGGTTATTTTCCATTTCCCCAGGCTTTCTTCTTTTCCTTTTTACGAACTTTCTTCTTAACTTTGATCCCTCTGCCTTTTTTAACTCCAGTAAAATTTTGGGATTGGATATTATAAACTTTTTGCAGGAATATAGCTTCTTCTGGAAACAGCTCATCAACTGCCAGAGTTTCTTGCTCCTGCTCAGCCTTCATCTTTCTCTCTTCTGTAAAATCTGCTATGGTCTGTTGTTGTTTTTTTTCCTTTCCCAGCTCTTCATTCAATCCCCCACTGCTAGATTGCAACTCAGTATTTCCATGTATTTCATTGTTTCCAGCTTGAGAAGCTTGAAATATAGTATCAATTCTTTTCAATAAAGCAGAGGTAATTGAGCTCAAAGCTTCCTCAAAGTCAGACCATTGAGGGTTAAATAACCCTCCTTTCCTTTCTTTGTTTTCAAAAAGCCCAGCCATCCTGCCCCCCTTCTTTCTTCCCCTCCAGAAGGACGGGAAAAAAGAAAAAAGAAAGAAAGAAAGGAATTTCAAGAAAAAAAAAGGAAAAAAAAGAGTTTTTAATTTATATTGCTGCTTGAGTTATTATTATTACATCCTTTCTTATTTCATCCACTTTTCAAAAAGGAGTTTTACGTTTCAAACAGGGGCTTATCAATAATTGCTTTTAACTTTCACTTCTTCACGCCCCGTTGAAACTCAAACGCCATCTTGCTTTCACTTTCCACTTAGGAGAAATCTTTTAAGAAAGTAAATCCCTGGAGTTAAAAAAAAAGAAAAAAAATACTTGCTGTTTCCTTCGTGCAACTTGTGCTCTGCCAACTTGGTTCAAGAAGTATTTGTTTAAAGTTGTTTAATGGGGTGGCCGCGGCATCTAGTTCTGACAGGGAAAAACTTCCCCGTCAGAGGCATCCCAGGTCCGGAGCTTTGACAGGCTTCACGGGGAGCTCTCATCTTCGAGCACCAGATTATTAGCAAAATCTGGTGCTCTTAGGGAGCTCTACCCCACCCGTCTGCTCTCCTTCCCCCCTTCTTCCTGGGGGGAAGGATTCCAAACCGCAAGACAGCCGATTTTCGCTGTTCTTGCGATTCTACGGAGTCTGGGGCTGGCGCTTCGCAAAGAAGCATCTGGCGATGCCGGCAGCTCAACCAGGAACTCCAACTATATATGCTAGTTTTGTGGTTGCTCAAGAAATAGTCAGGCACAGGAAGGGTTTTGTGACTCCCAGTGGTTTTTTTTTTTCTGTGGGAAACAGGTCCAAATGGCTTTGAGTGTTTAAGGTTGCAGACCCCTGCCCCAGACTAATGGGTTTGTATCTGTATAAAACTAGATAAGTTTCAACAGCAATTAAGGGAGGTTGGACTTCGACTTCTTGTGACTATGTAGAGACTCTACACTGGTTCCTTACTTGATTCCTCCCCCTGACTTTGCCAGTCTCTCTCCTACAAAAATAGCATGCGGAACCTCAGTGTTTGACCATGGAGTTATAACCTCTCCCTAACTAAATGTATACTCCTCCTGCCACTGTAATATACTGGATAGAACAGGTTTGGGGAACTTGTGGCCTTGAAGTGTTGTAAAACAACAATATTCCCCACCATGATCAATTTTGATGCAAAATTGGGACCACCAGACACAGGTCCAAGCATCACAGCCTGGTAGACTTTCACATCCAGAACTAGATAATTTTTCTAAACATCAAACTATATTTTTTCAAAACATCAAATAAGGCAATGCTATTCCACACTTGGCGCTTTTTAAAATGAGTTCAAGGGCCATCTAAATCAGGCAAGGCAGGGAGATGCTGGAATCCAAGGTGCACTCTAATATGTAAGCATCGAGTCTTAGCAAGAGCCAGTCTGATATCATGGTTAAGGCATGAAGTGGGAGACTGAGATTTCTAGTCCCACTTTAGGCATAAAGCAAGCTGGGTGACTTTGAACCAGTCACTCTCTCACTGCCTGAAAAAGGCAAAGGGAAACTGTTTCTGAACCCTTATCAAGAAAACTTCAAGAACTTGTTCAGGCAGTCATTAGGAGTCAAGACTAATTTGAAGGAGGGGTCCCCTCAAAAATAGAGGTGTCAGCACCGCAAGTTTCATTCGTCCCAGTGCAGTGCTGACATGAAGGAAAAAAAGAAAAAGAAAAGGAGAGAGAAGAAGCAGTTTGACCTTTCACACAGTCACTACCCAGCAGATAATATCACCTAGGAGATGGGATGGGAGGGGGACATTCCTGTGAGGTGAAGTAGTGAGAGTGACTTGAAAGATGGCCAATGAGACGCTGAGAGTTGAGGGACGGAAAGGGAAGGGTTTGGGGGTTAGCAGGTCAGTACTGGCACCGATCGAGTCGGGACCAGACATGCTTGTTCTAATAAATGAAAGATTTCATCAAAGACTATTTGTTTGGAAAATGTGATTTATTTAAGACAACGTCGGAATCTGACAAGAGGTTCAAAATGACTTCTCTTTTGTTTGAAGCTTGGACAGTATAAATCTTCTATTTGTTAGGAAATTCCCAAGAGGTTATGATTTCAACAGTTGTAGTTAAAATCTGTACAGTTTTCCCACTGTTTCAACATTTTATATTTTAACATATAATTACCAAACTTTTGTTAAATATTATATTGTTTTCTGAATTGCAGAAGCCACAAACAGCAAACCAAGAGAAGAGATTAGTTAATACGTTTTTGTACATTTTACCAAATTAATTACATTTTTGGAATGCTATCGATCCAAAGTTACATTTCTTTTGCCACAGAAAGATATCTAAGCCTGATGGCTAAAGTGGCTGTTATATTGCACTTATGCCCCAAAACCAAGGAACTGAATTTTTTGCTGCAGGAGTTGAAGTTTAATAGCCAGCTTTTAGATATTTCAGTATCAATAAATCCCCATTAATAAATAGCACTATGCAAATAAATAATCAAGTAAGAAAGTATTAATGCTGAATACTTCTCCCTAAACATCTTGATCATGAAGAATTTATACAATTATAAAATACTGATCTGTTACTTTTCTTCTGTTGGATTTAGATTGATCTTCTCAATCCCAATCACTTTTTTCTTTCCTAAAATGATATCTTTTGTCATTGATTGTGATAGTGAGGACTACCTCCTTAAAGAATTGTATTGATTTCAAAATAAAGGCTTATCCCTCTTGGATTTGTGTTTGATTTGTTTTCCTGTCTCTGTATTCAGCAAAGTAAATATCACTTCATTTGAAGCCAGTTGGAAAACAAAAAAGTGAATTGTGTGACGTTTTTACAACCCATTCGTATGATTGTCTTTCACTCACTGTAGCTGTGGCATTTTGTGAAGGACAGAGCTAGAATGGAGATGATTGACACGGTAGATTTTAGCTGCGATCACCTTTCTCAATTCCTTTTTCTTTAGTGAAAAAGACAGAGAAGAAAATGCTTGGATTAAACTTCAGTACTAGGGGAAAAGAACATTAACCCTCTCCCTGCTTCTCCTCTCTAAACTTACTGTATTTGTGGAATATGCTAATAAATAGACTTCATGGAGCAAATTTAAGTTTTGAAAGTGGGGAGGAGAGAGACTGAAGTTCATTAAAACTCATATCAGTTGAGTTTAAAGCAGCATAAAGGGATCTGTAATTTTTTTTTAAAAAAAAATTAAATTCCCAATATTTTGCCTCAGGTTCAACATCTAGACCCACTGAGGATTTTATTAATGAAAGAAAATAGGAGATATAGATACTATTATATATTTAGACATTTAAAATATGCAGCACCTGCAAATGGAAATTTAACATGCTAGAATGAAAGTTTTAGTCCAGCCATCTCTGCAATAAGATGAATTTCTATATGCTTTTTATGACTGGAAATATTGGTTCATGGCAAGCTCTACTGAATTGAAATGAGAGAGACAGAAAGAGCCAGAGGCATAGATTTTAAATTTTACTTAATATAATGTGATTCTCTAACTCGTTCCTTTGCAGATTTTGCCAACTTCTGCATTCTTGTTTATACTCACTTACAAATAGAAATTATGCTTTTCTTTTCTCTATGATCATTTCTACGATCCAGGAGGAGCTACCGTGAAGTGCAGGATTTTTAATTGCTAGTACAAAGTAGTATGCAATTGATATCAAGTTTGGGGGCAATAATAAGAAGACCAAATCAATTTACAATAGAAAGATTCTATTGCATCAGATCAAATACTCATGTAGCTCAGTATCTGGTTTTCCCAAAGCTTAACCAGATGCTTCCAGATACATTTAAGCGATATCTTCCATCTGCTCTTTGTTTCTCCTTCTGTCTCAAGCAATTTATAATCAGACGTGCAAGTGGGATTGTCTAACGATATCAGCGAAAGACCTAAATTTGAGCAGAGTGAGGCAGTATCACCCAGCTCCATATGTTCATCTAGCATAAGCCTTCCCAAGATTGGTGCTCTTTATGCACATGAAGATCACAGCTCTCAGATATCCCAGCCCACATGCCATGCTGAATATGCGGAGAACTGTCGCTCCAGCATGTCTAAGGGGCATCCAATTAGGGAAATCTGTAGCTAACCAGTGTTACATTTCCTAAAAATCACAACTACCAGTATGTAGACAGTGGTTTAGAACACACCATTGTCATTATTTAACTGTTTGTTTGTTTGTTCGTTCATTCGTTTGTTTGTGCAATTTATACCCTTCTCAATCCCGAGTGGATCCAGATGACTTGAAAGGAAGTTTTAAGTCCACATATTAAAACAACAATAATAGATCATAATAAATGATGATAACAATAAGAAACTATGGATCGTAAGTATGCTATTCCCTGCTAAGAAAGCGGCAATGAGTAGAAACCTTATGGTCAGAAAAAAACATGAGCAGCAACGTTGTTTTAAAATCCATTTGTCGTAGCCAACCATTTTTAAGGACAGAAATCTTGACAATTTTCTCCTCTAATTGCACACTCAATATATGCATGTTTCTTCTTTGAAAAATACTGCATGCTCATTATTATTTATATATCTTATATGTAAACATATTTATATAATAGCTCTTCCATTGAGCTGTACCTTTTACATATTATGACATATGTCTGTACGGGAGATGTTCAAAAATGTGAAGACTGAATTAATTAAATAAATAAATGTTCAAAAAGTACAAGTAAAATGTCTAGGATCTTTTTGGTGCCTGGATACTGCAAGAACTAAAATAGTGGGCATTTCTGAAGATACGATAGGGAATTTTGATCTTATATTTAAAAGAGAAGAAAAGCAATATGTCTTTACCTTCCATCATGGAATGGTTATAAAAATCAATGCATTACAATTTTCCTCTCTTTTAGCAAATAAAAAAAATTAAAAACTCACACTAATTAATGGAATTGGTTTTGAAATACAAATTAGATAGTAATTCTGGAAAAACAGTGTCTATCTACTAAAGGCATACCTGATGGCATGAAATTAAAATAGCTAATTAGAGAATTATTTTGAAACGCTGATAATTTACCCTAGAGAGTTTGAGAACAGTTTGCAGCTTGGTTCCACAAGAGCTCTTATCCATCTCTTTCTGTCTCTTGGGTTTCTGTTGGACTGGTTTACATCCACATGTTCTAAGAGGACATTTTGCTTACAGTATTATTTTTTCATCTGGAATTCAACATAGATTTCTATGGAATATGAATTAAATAGACAATGAGTTGGGGTAATATGAAATTCCTGTTTTGACTCTAATTTCTAGTGGTTAGAATTTAAGTTAAAGTTATCATCCCACTAGTTAGACTAGCCCAGGAAATTAACTCCAGAGAAAGGCTAAACCTTTTATTGAGATTAGCTACGACAGAATCTTACTAGTCTAACTATGCTGGACCTCATCTTCCTTATAGTGTAGTGAATTAGGGAAGCATTTGTCTGAATCTCTCTTGAGTGTTATCTTGTTCTGGATTTAAAAATGGTTTAGCCCCTTTGGCCTAGGACTAGGTAATTGTTCATAGTTGCATTTGAATTGTATTTGTCATGAAATCACTTCCCCATATGTGGTTGACAAGACTAAATCATGCCTCCTAATATTTATACATAGTCAGCACAGCCGATGGTCCTAGAGCTTCGTACCTCTACAAAGTGATGCATTTTATACCTATTTGCTAAAAACTGACAACGTAATTTCCTGCCATTCTGAGAAAGGGAACATGTGAAAAAGTGTAATATAAGTGCTAACCAGTGGTGGGATTCAGCCAGTTCGCACCTATTCAAGAGAACTGGTTATTAACTTTCTCAGCAGTTTGGAGAACTGGTTGTTGTAAGAAATCTTATTTTGTTTTTTTCCACTTTGTTTTTTTCCTGTAAGGAAGGCAGGAAGGAAACATTCTGGTGTTTTTTCTAGCCTAATCTTTATTGCCCTGCTTACAGAAGCTGCCTCTTGCTTAACCCTTATTACATTGTAACAGCTAAGGCGAAGTGCCCATCAACGTGAGTGACATTGAGTTGGCCATGCCCACATGGTCAAATGACCACCAAACCACGCCTACTCAGCTGGTCATTAGAGCAGAGAACTGGTTGTTAAATTATTTGAATACCACCACTGGTGCTAACATAGCCACAATAAAAAAAAAGAAAGATCCTCCCCAATTCACATATGTGGCCCTAAGCCCCAAAATATTAATTGTGACCCTTGACCACAAAAATGTTGCATTTTGTAGACAATCTTCTTTCTGATTTCAGCCACATTCCCTCAACATAATTTATTGGAAACAAGAGGCAAATGAAGCTGAAAGAAGTGATATATCGAGATAAGAGTCTTACTTCCTGACATCTTTTTTCTATTTTTTTTATTTCTGTCTTCCTATTGCCTTTCTAAGGAAGAACTACATATTACCAAATATCTGGCTTGATAATTTTGCCTAGGACCACATTCAATTAGGACAAAGACTGTATATGGTACCAAGGGCAGAGCTCGTGTTTCTCTTGTTTCAAGTAGCGTAATAGCTTCCAAAGAAATCCCAACCTGTCTTTCATCTAAGAAGAAAGGAAGTAAGACAAAGTATTAGAGTGATTTCAGTGTAAAGGGTTCCATAGAGTCTGAAGCATCTCTGCTTGTGACTGTGGGTAGCTTTGAGGGCGCCCTTGATATAGAAATCATAGTCTACCAGATTAGCAAGGAGCAAGCAGAAGAAGAGACTCTGGAGACTGGCTGCTGAAAGTCCTGGTTAAAAATAACTCAGCATTTTAGTGGGAGGCAAGAAGTAAAAGAATGTGCCAGTAGAGACATATTGTCGATTGATGCACCCAAATAACAGGGTCAACAAGAGTGACAAAGTCTGTGGCACCAGCTTTTCTTCAATGTGCAAATGTATAAAAAAAGAATCGAGTTGGTTTCTTACAAAATGAAGCAGTTTAATATCTATTACGTTTATTCGTATCCTGGTTCTTGGCCTCTCAGTGGAACTGTAGCACAGATGGATGATTTAGATAGATCATTGACATAAACCAGTCTGCATTATAATCTCACCAAGGACTATGAGACATCCCTGCTTTTTTTTTTTTTTTTTTTTTTTTTTGCTGGTGAACCTTTCAGTTCCATTATCTTTAGCTGGTGAATAATAGAAGCGAAGTTGTATTTCCCCAGACAGCTTCTGCAAGCAAACACTTGTCTTCTAATAAATGCCAACCAGGAAATGCTAATATTCTTGTTTGTCATCCTACTCTAAAACCTAAATGACTTGAGGTGAAATTCACCTGAAACGTTTGACATATTCTGGTCTCCTGGGAAGTTTATTTGGCAACAGATCTCTCCAGTCATCCATTTTTGAGGGCATTAGGGAAGGACAGGCATAGCTAACAGTAAGAAGATTCAGTTGGCTTCAGAGTTATCATTGATTCAAGAATTAAACCCATGGAAGTGATACAGATATAAGATGCAAGCTCAGCTAAATGACTCTCTTCAAACAGGAAATGCTGGCTGGGAAATGACGCAGACAAGACATTTTCTCTCAATACTTTCTAAGAACTGTTTCTGGTTTTGTATTCCCAATCAATCAACAGCAAAAGTATACATTAGAGACAGGGAGAGAAAAAACGCTCAGCTGTTAGGCATTTGTAGGGATGACTTTCCACTGTTACAATGGAAATAAAGCAGAAAGCGGTAACTTTTGTTCTCAATGCTGCATGTGGCTCCCAACCATTCCTTTTGTGTTGACCTCACACACATCCTATCCCAAGGTGCCCAAATTTAGCAGCATGGTTGCCCACGATTTGGAAGGGAGAAACACATGCAAAGTGTTGTAGATGAAAGTACTAGGACACATGTCATAATTGAAAATAGCAAAGATCTACTCCAACAAAACAAAACAAAGACTTGGACTCCCACATGTGCATCAACATCCTATCTACTTCTACCCTTAACCTTGAACATATACACATGTATACACATGCTGGAGCTAGCCATTAGCTCTCCTTAATGGAAAGATTAAGGGGTTTGGCTCAGTGGCAGAATTCAACTTTTTTTACTACTGGTTCTTGGGGCGTGGCTTGGTGGGCTTGGAGGTCATAGCTTGGTGGGCATGGCAGGGGAAGGATACTGCAAAATCTCCATTCCCACCTCACTCCAGGGGAAGGATACTGCAAAATCTCCATTCCCACCCCACTCCATGGGAAGGATACTGCAAAATCTCCATTCCCACCCCACTCCAGGGGAAGGATACTGCAAAATCCCCATTCTCACCCCACTCTGGGGCCAGCCAGAGGTGGTATTTGCCAGTTCTCCGAACTACTCAAAATTTCTGCTACCAATTCTCCAGAACCTGTCAGAACCTGCTGAATTTCACCCCTGGTTTGGCTAAATAATGCTAGCAGAAGCCAGACAAAACTGCCAGGTTATGGTACTTATGGTAGTTATTCTGTAGAAAGTAAAAGAAAAAAGAAAAGAACTTGGCATCACTATGAACCATGGAAAATCCCAACTCAAGAGCAATAAAAATTATAAATAGAAGGAATGATAACTTTGCTGGTTACCCCACCTCAAAAAGGACTTATTACAGAATTTAAAAAGACAACCATATGATCAAAGGGCTGGAACTCTTTCTGAAGTGCCAAAAGGAGTCTATTAACTCCAGATTTCTGGATGCCTCTGAAGATTGCTGCAGGAAAACTTTGAAAGGACAAATAAATTAAGACAGAGACATGCAGTCGTATAAAGCCTGCATCTTTGAGTTTTCTGGTCTCATTGGGATAGAGGTGGGAGAAGAAGAAAGTTTCCATTCTTTCTGTAGTCTCCCAATCAATTTTTATATAATATAGGTGTTCTTAGATTTGTGGGTTTGGAGAAAGAGTATTGTAAACCACCCAGAATCACGTACTTGAGATGGGTGGCTATGTAAAGTGAAATTCATGCCATAAATACATAAATAAAATCAGGAAGAAAGAAGAAGAGCAGAGCCCAAGAAAGGAGCAGAGAAAAAGTGTACGAGACCAAAATGCCTCTTAATGATCAATAGAATAAAAGATGCAAAAAATGTAACACTTCTGCAACATAAGGTGGTACTTAATTTCATGATTTTCCCTGACACTTTATGAAACTTTCCAAAAGCAAGTGAGTGGGCTGTATGAAAAAAGGAATCAGGAATATCCAAGGACAGATAAGAAAAGTCTGTATCTCATTAGAGAGGTAATATACTGATCAACCACTAAGGTTATGGAAAGAAACTGCAGAGGTCCAGAGCTTACTTCAAAATAGACATCACAATACAAACATTATTTTTAAGGGCTACCAAAAAACCAAATACTATGTATCAGAATTCAAAGTAAAATGTGACCACTGGATGCATTAATATAACAGAAGAGATAATAAGAGCACTGTCAGGTATCCAATTTAAATCAACATTCATGGTTATAATCATATGACAAGTCCTTGAACCTAGAAGACAAAAATTTAGCAATTAAAATCTGACCTTGGGATCTCTGCTAAAGAGAATATCTGAGAATGCCCTGGAAAGTTTATTAAAAGAAGCTGGATCACCCTAGACTGAAAATCTATGTAAAACTGGCAACATAGGAAGATATGCTCTATTGACTTGATCTCATCCTATTAACTCAAAGAAAGCCTTGGAGAAAAAGAGTTTTACAAAACGAGCCTTCTAACAGAGCAATTGAGCCCAGGTAAAGGCCTATCAGTCTTTGGGATAAGTGAGTGAATACAAATAGGCTTCTGGAGCAGCTCTTCAACAGTGCCTGAGTGATCAATACAACCTTGAAGACTGGTTTCAATCTTTGTAGTGTTTTTTGTGGCATACTCTCTGTTTAACTTCTGCCTTATACTTACTCTTACCCTTAAGGGTAGATATTCAGAAAAGAGGCCAAATGAGTACCATTTATTTTATTTCCTGCTATTATTATTTTTATAAATAACTCAAGGTGGCGGGCATACCTAAGACTCAGTGGTGGGATTCAAAAATTTAACAACCAGTTCACTACCCGGTTGATGGGTGGGCATGGCCATGTGGGCGTGGCCTACCCAGCCTCCTGCACCATGATGGGGGGGGGGGCGTTTTCACCCTCCCGAGGCTCCAGAGACTTTCCTCGAGCCTCCAGGAGGGCAAAACCAGCCTCCCCTGGGCAGAGCCCCTGCCGAACCCAGAAACGGGCCCATTTCTGGACTTCTGGTACTTCCGGTAGGCCCGTTTTTCACCCTCCGAGGTCCAGAAGCTTTCCTTGCGCCTCCAGCAGGACAAAAATGGCCACTGGAGGCCCTCCAGGCACTGGTGGCCCTCCAGAGACTGGAAATGGGCCCATTTCCAGACTTCCAGTAGGCCCGTTTTCACCCTCCCAGAACCTCTGCGTGGGCCCTGCATTTACCTTGCATCCAAAACGGGATGTGAGGAGACTCCTGGGTGCAGCGGGCTGGGGTAGGCGGGGTCAGCCAATCCTTGGAACAACCGGTTCAGCAAACCAGATTAAAATTAACATCTGGTTCACCTGAACTAGTCCAAACTGGCTGAATCCCACCCCTGCTAAGACTCTTTTTTCCTATTTTCCCCACAATAACAATCCTGTGAGGTGGGCTGGGCTGAGAGAGAGTGACTGGCCCAGGATCACCCAGCTGGCTTTTCATTGATTTGAACTCACAGATTCATGCTTTCTACCCTGGTGCTTTAACCACTAGGCCAAACTGGCTCCCTCCCTATTCCTTTAATTTTAATATTCTTTTGCTGTGGGGATTTGACATTATTAGCTAGTACTAGTAGCAGTAATTTCACTAGCAAAGGGTTAAGCTTCACCCAAGATGTCAGAATAATTAGCCTGGGTTGGCCTTTGATTTTGATTTAGTCATCATCTGGAAATTTGAACAAGAAGGCTTAAGAAACCTGACTGGTGGTTTGTTTGTTTTTTCCCCAACAAGCCTATAAGTGGAGAATACCCCCATAAGGATCCCCCATGTAATAACTCAGCAACAAATTTTGCAACAAAAAGATTTGATAGCTATTGGATGAAGTTTCAGTGGAATATTAATATTGCTGTGGCACTTTTGTGAGTCACGGAGGAGACATAACTGAGATGAGGGATTTCCTTTTAAAAGCTTGCAAAACAACGTAAAGGTATTTAAAGCAGTTAACTTGTTCTGTGTCATTGATGTCAATTTGCCAGTTATATATCTTGTTCTTATTCTACAAAAGACTGTCTTATGTCTTTTGGTGGTTCATAACTACTCTCTCCTTTTGGCAGTCTAGAGTAAAGGCCTTAAGGACTCTCCTTAGCCCATCTGGGGTAATGACATACTGCTATATGGGGATGACAACATCATCCCCATATAGCAGTACAGAAAGCATTTGGCTGTCAGTTTAGGGGCAGGACAATCTATCCCCTGTGGGCATGTTAGAAGAGAATCTATACAGATGTTAAACAGAGAAGAAGCTAAAATGCAACCTTGTTTAACCCCTTTGGGTGTTGGAGCTTGAGTTGGAAAGCTACCCAATTGCAAACCCTTTATATAGTAAAACAAACCTCCTCTAATATCAAAAGGTTAACCTAAAGCTATGGTTTCATTTGCAACAAAGATAGAAAGGGAAATGCTGGCCTCATTTCAGTTTGCAAACTCTTGAGTCCAAGGATTCTTAGAGTAAGTAGAAATGTGAAATGATTGCAGAAATTAAGGCTACAGTCTTAAAATCATAGATATTGCTGAGAATGTAAAACAAATTTAGGGTTTATGAAGAGTATATTCTTATGCTAAACAAATACAGTTAGAGTGCTGAAGTTCCTATACTGACAAAAAAAATTAGGTATATAAATAAATTTCAAATGACATATTCTACAGAAGGCTACGTAAACGTTAAAATGACAGTAAAATGTCAAAGTTATATTGTATATATGAGCTGTCATGTCCTAAAGTTTCATTTGATTGCAGCAATATATATGATGGATTGCACTACTGCCAGTAATGGGTCTTTGAGCATAGCATCTAGAGAATTGCTCTACACCTCTGCTAAAAGCAACTAAATCTAATTACTATAAAGGTGAGTTGCAAATCTTGAGCTTTGCAAAGCATGGAATGTTATATTTTGTTGGGACTTCACCTAAAACATTTTACAAGCCCAATCTTATTTTCAGTTGCAGATTGGTTTACAATTGCTTTTTTTTTCACATTGTCAAAAGGTGCTTTCTTGTCAAATCCAAAAATGAAGATTTGTTAATTTTGAAGAAATTCTGTAGGATTTAATGTTTGGTAACCCCAGAACTTTATTTTTGGATTCTGCTTATTGAATTCACACATTTAAATAAGTAGCAATAAGAGGCTTTTTCTAAGAAAAGTAAATATATTGCTAACTGTAGTTGCTTGGTGAGTTGGAACTATTTAAAGTGTTCATGATACAGTCTTTCACTTGCAACATCTTCTTTCCCTGCTCAATTGTCTTTTAAAAAGCCATGAAAGCATTTGAATATTTAAATGTCACACTTACCTGACTTGCACTGGTTGCCAGTTTGCTTCGGGGTCCAATTCAAAGTGTTAGTTATCACATTTAAAGCCCTTCATGTCATTGGTCCAGGCTGTCTGAGGAACCGTCTCACCCCAATGGGGTTAGTCCAGCCATGTTCCCAGAAAGGGTATGCTACAGACCCCATAGGATAAGGAATTTCGGCTGGCAGAGTCCAAGACAAGAGTCTTTTCTGCCATGGCTCCCACCCACTGAGATCTCATATCCCCCATACCCACCTTTGGGGCTTGAAGACCTGGCTCTGCCAACTGGCCTGGGATCCCAATGGAGGCGTGGCATTCAGGATGTGGCTAATGGATTAAATAAGAGCACACTTTCTCCCCGTGTACATTTTGCTCACTTCCTTTCCATCTTGGTCAATTTTAATTTTTAATATAAATTTAAGTTCTCTATTTATTGTTTTAATGTTTTATATTGTGTTTTTATTGAATGACTGTAAATACTATACTCCTTTAGTGAGATGGGGTGGCATATACATTTAATAAATAAAGAATAGAATAGAATAGAATAGAATAGAATAGAAGAGAAGAGAAGAGAAGAGAAGAGAAGAGAAGAGAAGAGAAGAGTTGGAAGGGACCTTGGAAGTCTTCTAGTCCAACCCCTTGCTTAGGCAGGACACCCTACACCACTTCAGACAAATGGTTATCTAATCACTTCTTAAAAACTTCCAGTGTTGGAGCATTTACAACTTCTGGAGTTGTTGTTCTACTGATTACCGTATTTTTCGGAGTAATAAGACGTACCTTTTCCCCCCAAAAAAGAGGGTGAAAATCTGGGTGCGTCTTATACCCCGAATGTAGTCCCACCCAGCTTCTCAAATGGAGGTTTCAGAGGCTGAAAAAAGCATCAGAAATGAAGCTTCAGAAAAGAAGCCCCCAAACAAAGCTTCAGAGGCTTTTTTTCTGAAGCTCTGTTTCGGAGGCTTTCAGAGGTAGGAAAAACTTCTTTCTGAAACAAAGTTTCAGAAGTTTCAGAGGCAGAAAAAAAAGAAGAAAAAAAAAAAGCAAGGCAAGAGCTCACAACCAAGGAACCTGTTGCTAAAATTCACCTCTGGGAACAGCTGATTGGCGGTATTCTGGGAGGCTGATCCACCTGCCAATCAGCTTTTTTCTTATTTTCGTCCCCAAAAACTAAGGTGTGCCTTATACTCCGGTGCATCTTATACTCCAAAAAATACGGTAATTGTTCTAACTGTCAGGAAATTTCTCCTTAGTTCTAAGTTGCTTCTCTCCTTGATTAGTTTCCACCCATTGCTTCTTGTTCTACCCTCAGGTGCTTTGGAGAATAGTTTGAGAATTGACTCCCTCTTCTTTGTGGCAACCCCTGAGATATCGGAACACTGCTTTTCATCAGACTAGACATATCCAATTCCAGCAACCATTCATTATATGTTTTATCCTCGAGTCCCCTAATCATTGTGCTAGACTGGATTTTTATAATCTCACTTTTCAAAATTTTCTATGTTACATGCACTGATAACCCTATTAATTTTAGATTGCTGGGGACAGAAATGTTCGGTACTAATTAATTCTCTGTCCCCACTGTTCAAATAAATTTAGCACATATGCCACAAGTCCTTTATTATTTTATATGAAATATATATTTTAAGACCAAGCTTGTTCAGTTTGTCAACTCTGACCATGTTCCAGTCCAGCGTTGGGATAGAACTCCAAAAATTCCCCATTTGCTACTTTTGTACCCATGGGTATCTATAACAGAACAACTTGTTACAAGCCCTGTAGCGATGTCATTAAGCAATTCCCTCCATGTGATGCTGCTGTAGATGGACTTGCATAGTGAGGTCACCACAGAAGCAATATTCTTTCTTGCTTGCCCAAAAAAAAACAGACCAGCCAGTATTTTTTAGATTAATTGTTGACTGCAGCCTGCTGTCCTTTTTCTCCCAGCAAGGAATAATTTCTTCTCCTTTTTCTTAACACACTCTGAAGCTTTTTTTAAAAAATGTTCTGAGAAACAATTATGTCAATTGATTTTGCTGACTATAGTGCAGACACCTGCTTCTTAGACCACTGGGGATTAAAATCTTGTTATATTAATATCAGAAGTTAATCACCAACTTCCATACCGAACCTTTCTAAACCTGGTTCTTTCCAATGTTTTAGGACTCCAACTCTTGCCCTGCTAGTTGGGAATTCTGGGAATTTTAGTCCCAACACATCATAAGCACATTAAATGGTGGCAGTCTGCACATAGTATATGTGTGGATAATGGCTGTAAAGTAAGACTGCAACAGACTTATCTTGCTTTTTTGCAAGCAAGTATTTGGCTAAAACAGTGATAGCAAAGGTGAAGAGCCTGTGGAGAAGGGAACTCATTTTTTTTTTTTGCTGGTAGAAGACCATAATAAATAATGCATATGAAACACAATCTCCAAATAGTGATTTTTTTATTTTATTTTATTTTATTTTTGCGGCTGCCTTCCAGAGGTCAGATTTGTGTGACTGACGCTGCAACTGCTGAGCTGAGATTCACATGGGCAGCTTTCAACCTTTTGGCAAACCAGGATGGTTAGAGTTTCAAAAAGTTAAGCTAAAATTATGATGCTAGAACAAATCACTTAATCCATGGTGATTTGTGGGGGGGAAATACTTTGTCATCTCTGTATTCAGAGCTCCTGCGAGCTTTAAATGAAAGACTTGGCTCACACCTGCATTTTATCCTTGGCCTCCTGCTGGTCAGAAACTTGCAGTTTAGGTACACATAATAATAGCTACCTTCTAAGGATGCCATTAAAATGTGTTCTTCCTTCCCAATGATCTTTCAGCACCCCCTGGCTTCTGTTTCTTGCAGAAACCAGGAAAACAGAAAGTCAACGCTTTGAATGCCTTATCTTCTCTTTTCGTGCTGGAATAATCTGTGAACTGCATGAGAATAAACAAAGAGGTGAGGATGCTGCAGCTGAGGATATGAAAGAGGTCTGTTGAGAGCATCCATCAGAATTAGCAGAACTGAGAACTGCTTCAGAAACTTCTCAATTTGTGGAGGCTCTACTTATGGTTCATGTAGGTCTACAATTCCCACCGCCCATCTACCTGGTTATTAAAAAAGTTAATTGTTGATGTATGAGTGGGTGTGTTTCTGAGCATTGAGGAGAAGCAGAGAAAAGCAATGGCGAATGATTCATTCAATTCCTATGGAAACTCGTCTCAATCAATGACGCTGGATGGCTTACTGTTCAAAAATATATTACAGTTAAGACACTAAAACTTTTTAAAATGATAAAAATAAAAACATCCAAAATAAATATACATGGCAGCCAAGATATTTGGCCAGTTAGCAATACAGCCAGGGTCCTTTGACATATTAGGCACCCCAGGCTCAAAATAGGCAGTTTTAGGGACTTACGAAAGGCTAACAAGGTTGAAGCCATTCTAATCTCTGAAAGAAGGATGTTCTGTAGAGCAGGAGCCACTGTAGAAAGAGCCCATCTTCTAGTCACAATTCATCCTGGCCACATGCCCATATCCATTTCACCTGGGCTTCCCTGGTCCAGCTGACCCACCATGGGTCTTCCTCCATGTTTGGCCCTCCACAGATACTTAACCCAGCTCCAGGCAATCCACCACAGGTCTTCATCCATGGCTGGTCCACCACTGGTGATATACCATTGCCACTACTACTATGACGCTTATCTGATGCTGCCTAATCACGGGTCATATACCGGAACACAAATCTTCCCAGCCAATTCCCCACACAGGATGATTAGCCATACCGCTGGTGCTTCTGGCTTCTGGCATGCTTCTGGCACACCTGCCGGTGAGAGATGCAGGAAGCATCAGCAGCAGCAGTGCTAGAAAGCGACAGCAGTATAGAGGGCACTGGAGGGGACGACATGATGGCAGCTTGTGCAGCATCCAGCAGCATTGAGATCACGGGGGAAGGGGGGAGGCCGAAGGAGTGGCTGAAATGTACTATACTTATTAACTGGATATGTAACAGGGGGAAATGCACTTACCTTCCCTACCAGTCTGCCCATTTGCAAAGCCATCTGCACATGCGCAGAGGCTGAAAATCGTCACAAAAAAGGGATGTCATGATGTCAGTGCAGGTGGGCGGAGTCTCCCACAGCCGCTGCTACCGATTCGCCCGAGCCAGATTCACCCCTGATATGTAACCTACCTTTCCAGTGAGACACACGCCCCAGCATGCACACCCATTCCGTGGCCAACCACAAAATTCATCCCAGCCAAACCAATGAACTGAAAAATGATTAAACATTAATGATCTTAGAAAAAAGAATGTTAATGTTTAATCGCATTTCAGTTCATTGGTTTGGCTGGGATGAACGTTGTAGTTGGCCATGGGTGTGCATGTTGGTGGCATGTCTCTGGCTGGAAAGATAGATTGCAGGTTGCTGCTGACTGACTTTGAAATGATACCTGACTTTTTTAAAATTTTTGACTTTGGTTGGGTTGTTTACTGTTGGCTTCTTTGGCAGTTTCTAAAACCATCCCCACAAACACTGAGAGGGCAAACCACAAGAATATAAACTGAGAGCAAACCCTACTCCTTACCAGCACTGATGATGTTACCTAGTTTGGGTAATGATGTCTGCAAGTAAACAAGAAAGCTTAGAGAGCACCAAGGACACCTCAGCCAAAGCTTTGCTGAAGAATAGAAGCAGTGGTGGGCTTCAAATTTTTTTACTACCAGTTCTGTGGGCGTGGCTTGGTGGGCGTGGCATGGCTTGGTGAGCGTGGCTTGGTGAGTGTGGCAGGGGAAATAAAAATCCCCATTTCCTCCTAATCATCTGGGACTTGGGAGGCAGAAAATAGATTGGGGGTGGGGCCAGTCAGAATTTTAACTACCGGTTCTCCCAACTACTCAAAATATCCGCTACCGGTTCTCCAGAACTGGTCAGAATCTGCTGAAACCCATCTCTGAGTAGAAGTATCCTGGCTAAAAAGGAAAAAAAAGTCTCAGAATAAGTTGGTGAGTTTTATGGAGAACCCTGAAGGCTGCATTGCAGGCCAGAAGTTTCCCATTCCTGATGTAAAGCATTCCTATTTTTCTCTACGTTAGAAAGAAAAATATTGAATCCTGCTTCCTCTGTAGAAAGTTCTTCTGCCACTAATTACATTGCACATATATTCTGTGCTGATCCTTTTTTCTTTTGTCCATGGATGTCAAACCAAGTCTGTTCTTTTCAAGACACTTCAGAGAGAAGGATTTAGTCCACTCCTGCTATCCCCAAGATCGCATTGTCTTAATCCAATTACAGTAAAAGATATTTAATTAAACCCAATGGATAATGATAGTTCTAAGAGGATTTAGCATTGAATCCTCAAAGCTCTTTATGAGAATTGCCTAATTGATACCAGAAAGAAGCTTAAAAATCATGTGAGAATTTCATCAGAATTGGTGACTAGGTTAGCTTTTTCTGACTACAATTTAATAATTTTTTTTCTAATACATTATTAAGAAGCATTCGTGTTTGCCACAATTATACCCTGAAATTAAGGACAATCTGAAATGTTCCTTGATGGATTCCAGGTGTTGCAAAAGACAAAAGCCATTGCATCAAGCAGAACCTGAGTGGTCCACCAAAGAGGTAACAAGCTATGAAAGAAAAACACAAATAAGTATTAGCCTTGTTTCTCAAGGTAATAAATTAACAAGACCTCTCTCCAGTTATTTCAAAATAGAATATACTGTATAATGCAGAATAGAAGGCAAATGCACCAAGTTCCTATCCTGGGGGAAAAGAAATTGTAATTAACCATGAGCAAGATTGCAGTGTTTTCCAAAATGAGAGATGTGCACCTGTTTACTTAGGGCTGTTATGAAGATATTACCCATTAGCATAGAGAGACCAAAATACTAAATGATCTCCAAGATACTTTCCAATCTATACCTTATTTGATTTAATTAAAATGAAGGTTCAGTGAACAATAACAAAAGTTATAGCTTTGTAACAAATCACGATGAGATTCATAAGAACATACCATGACAAAAGTAGTCATTCTAAAATCAGCCATCTTAACTTTTCTTGAATATTCCAATGAGTTGGAAGACGGTTTTGCAGCACTGTATAAAAGCATGGCTTTGTGATTTTAATGAACAAGGGATAATAACAATTAAATGGAGTTGATAGAATCATAGGCAACTTTTATATTCCACATTAAGCTACTATTTTCCAAAAGCACTAAGAAAAAAAAATCAAATCGGTGTCTCCATGATTGGAAACATTCTTAATTTTGTATACTGCTTACCATAAGACCAAATGAAATGATCCATATCCATAATTCTTTTCCTCCATACTTTTGAAAATACATATTAAAAATTAAATATAAATGTGACTTCCTGTTGCCTGACAGTTAGAACAATTAATAAGTGGAACAACTTGCCTGCAGAAGCTGTGAATGCCCCAACACTGGAAATTTTTAAGAAGATGTGGAAAACCATTTGTCTGTAGGGTTTCCTGCCTGGGCAGGGGGTTGGGCTAGAAGACCTCAAAGATCCCTTCCAACTCCGTTATTCTATTCTATTCTATTTTACGGGTCAGTGCGATGGCTCAGCAGTTAAGATGCTGGGCTTATGACAGCCTGGATTTGAGACCCAAGTGCCATGTGATAAATAGGTACCAGTTGGCGGGAAAGATTACTGCTTTCTGTACTTTCATGCTGGCCACATCGGGATGAGTTCCACTTGCCTTTACTACTGGTTCGCAACAGGAGTGCACACGCATGCGCAGATTGTCAGTGATGACGTCGGGGCAGGTAGGTGGAGCCTCCTGCCACCATTACTACCAGTTCGCAAGAACCAGACCGAACCAGAAGCAACCTACCACTGGGCCCCATGATGATGGAAGTGTCTCTCAGACAACACAAGCTTCCTCGGCTGAGAATCAGAGATGAGCATTGCCCTCTTGAGTCAGTCACACCTGGGCAGGGAAATTTTAATCTTTCTTGTTTTCTTACAGCAATTATAAGTAAAATAACCTCTTATTCTATGGTTACTTCATTGTTTACATTTTCTCTATAATCTATTATTTTTATTCTAATCCCCCAAATAATATATCATAACTTCATTTTTTCTGTTTCCAGCAAAAAAAAAAAATCAATAAGGGGTTTCCAATCATCATCACATTTAGGCAATCTCCTATCTCTAATTAAAGCAGTCAATTTGGCCACCTCAGCAAGTTCCATCATTTTCACACTCCAGATTTCTGCATCGTTGTTTTTGCTCTTTTCCTCCTTCTTTCATTCTTCTTCTTTTGTCATTCTAAATATTAGTTATTGTTAGTTTTATATTAAAATTTTTAATATTTTATTTTTTAAAAAATTACTATAAATGTAAATGTGAGGCACGTACATCTCAGTCAGATTCAAAATCAGTCACAATCTATGAAATTACCCTCACACACATTAAACAAGTCCATTTTATTTTATTTTATTTTTTAATTTTATTTTATTATTTTAGACGTTATCATATTATCCATTTCAATTCTGTCCTTTGGGTTATCACTTTCACTTCTGTAAAAATCTCCCAAATAATTTCATTACATTTTCATTATATTACTGAGTCGTGATGGCGCAGTGGCTAAAATGCAGAGTTGCAGGCTAATTCTGCCAACTGCTGACTGCCAGCAGTTTGGCAGTTCAATTCTCACCAGTTCAAGGTTGACTTAGCCTTCCATCCTTCCAAGGGCAGTAAAATGAGGACCCAGATTGTTGGGGGCAATATGCTAACTCCGTAAACTGCTTGGAGAGGGCTATAGAGCACTGTAAAGTGGTATATGAGTCTGAGTGCTATTGCTATTTATTTTTAATTTCATTCACTATACAGAGGGCCCTTGTGTAGCTCCCTATACCTAATTCCAAAGCAATCTTTTTTTCTCATCAAAATCAGCCTGTATATTCTCAGCATCTTTTAATCTTTATCATTTGTTGTTCTCTGACTGCATACATTGCATCCTTTCTTTCTTTCTAAAACTTTGTAGCACTATATTTCTCTTATCTTCATTATGCTCACAAATACAAAGAGAATGCTTCAACCCACAACATACAATGCCCTTGTTCATTGTTTCAATGGATTTTTCTTTTTACTACTACCCTCAACTATTATTTGTTTTATTTAGAATCTGGTAGGAACTGCATGCTGTCTTTCTCCTTTGGTTAAGCATCTGTTTGAAAAGAATGTATGCCAATAGAGATTTTAATGAAAATTCATTTTTTTATCATTGAATATTTATGATTAGGGACCTGGTGTCTCAGCTTCTTCTTGTCCTCCACAATGAGCAGATATGAAGAGCCCAGTAAGTACCTTGTTAAAATTGGCTTTTCATGATCCTTGACAATTTACCTGGGCTAAGAATGAGAGATTAGGTAGGAATCTCTAAATAATGCATGAGCCCAAATATTAGAGAAAGCAAATATTATTTTCCTGTCATTTCCATTGTTTTCATACACATCTTATAATATTGCTGTGGTATGATTTTGTCAAGATAACTTCTGTTTAGGAGCGAATTTTTGCTCTCTTTATCTATAATTTGGTTGTATGTTTAGAATTACTTCCTACATTATACAAATATAGTTTAAGATTTCATATCCATATTTTGGATCTGGTGACCTCCATTGGTGGGATCATATCATTCTTTGGCAAACAAAATTCTGAGTTTTAGTACCTAGTCATAATAACTAAACCATCTTAAAACATTAAAACATATTGTTCTTGTCTGCCAGTAGTCAAATTTTGGTCAGATAGGTAACCAGTGGAAGAGTGGGTATACTTTTCTCCCAGTACTTTTTACCTTAGTTAAATATTTCCTCTCCAATACTGCTTAAGTTATATACAGGGCAAAAGATTGATTTTCTATATTACAGCTGCTTTTAACCAAATAAAGTATCATTGATGGATTTCCCATTCAGTTCAGTTTGATCATGAGACGCTCAACCATCATGCTAACTGGGTATACAGGAAGTTGTAGTCCCAATCCATATGCATCAGGCTGGGGGAAACTGATCTTAGTCAATACTGCATTTAAACATATGAGGGTATCAGTTTTCTTCTGTTTATAAGAGCTTCGCGTGGTCAATAGGTCTTGTGATGTGAGGTCACGTCAGATGAGGGTCCCATCAGGTGAGGGTTTAGTGATGGGTCTGACAGCCAGAAATGACAGCCAGAATTCTCCAACCTCTAGGAATAGCAATAGCCCACAAACCCACAGCCACACTCTGCCAGGAATTATCCAGAAACCAAAGACAAGATACAGAAGGATGAAAGAAACAATGTAATTTACAAAATCAACTGTAACAATTGCAACCATATACTGAATCTCCACACATCCACTTACTCCCCCACTGGCAGCAGTCACTTACTTGCCTCCAGGCCTGGGGCATTCAACTTCCTGCCAGCTTTCCTAATTATTTTGGTTGCTGGAAGCTGGCAGAAAGTTGCTTTGCCTAATACGGTGGGTTTTGGTTAATAACAGCAACCAGGAATGCAGAGATTGCCATCAATAGGCAATGGAGTCGTATTTTACAAGCACATTGTTTAGTGAATGAAGTTCACTAATTTTGCTTGTAATGGGCTTAGCTTAAGCCTGTAGCTACATATATAATCTATGAATGGTAGATACATGCTCCTTATTTGCGCTCTCAGATTAAAGATATAGAGTGCTTATTTTATGTCACAGCCTCATACTATAAGGTCCATGGCTCTTGTATAGGTAGTCCTCAGCTTACAAGAGTTTGTTTAGTGACTGTTCAAAGTTTCACAGTGTTCACAACAGCACTGAAAGAAGTGATTTCTGACCATTTTTCACAATTACAACTTTTCCAGCATCCCCATGATCATGTGATCAAAATGTGATCATTTGATCAGATGCTAAGTGGTTCGTATTTATGACCATTACTGTGTCCCCAGGTCATGTGATTACATTTTGCAACCTTCTGACAAGCAAAGACAATGGGGAAGCCAGATTCACTTAACAACCGGGTTACTAACTTATCATCTGCAGTGATTAACAACTGAGGCAAGAAAGGTCATAAAATGGGCAAAATTCACTTAACAAATGCCTCACTTAACAACAGAAATTTTAGGCTCAATTGTGGTTGTAAGTCGAGGACTACTTGTACTTCAAAGTGGGGACTATTTCAGCATAATGTATATTCTTGTGGTTTTGCACATTATGTGACCACCAGGAGGCAGTGCAGAAGCAATTTCATCTTTATTTTGAATCAGGTCTAATGTATCTAGCAGCTATTTCTACCCCCACTATCCCTTAAATACTGTCAAGTGTTTAAACATGTATGTGCAGTGTATTGTGGCTTTGTTCTTTTAAACATCCAACTTTGCTTGCATTTTAGGTTCATCCATTCTGCTTCTAACATGGGTGGTTGTTGTTTTTCCCCCTCTTCTGTTGCTCTCAATATCACTGCCAAAACATAGCATTTAAAAATAAACCTTCAGTTTTCAAACAGCTGAAATGAACCAGCAGATGGCTCCCTATCCATTACAATGAGTAAAAATGCACACACAATTTCTTTCCAATCTCATATGCTTCTTTTAACAGAATCTTTTAAGAATTATTGGAAATGACTTATTTTCTTCTTGACAGTTTAAGATGTAAATCAGGATAGAATGTAACAGCAACATTCTTCCTATTAAGAAACATTCATCCAAGTGAGATAAGAGGGAAACAGTCGTTGTAGCAGATTCTTACAAAAATTACGTTGATTCATACATTTCTTCCATATTTTTTTATATTTGAGACTCACAGACTTTAAAATGTTTGCTTAGTTTTGGTTTAGCAGTTGCCTGCAAATCATGGTATATGATTTCACATATTTATTTACTTTAGTGTTTTTATTTTCATTTATACACTTTAGAGACAACCCAGCTCCTCAAGACTGGGCAGCTTACAATTTTAAAAGCAGGCAAACATTGACAGTAAGAAGATAGATCTTGCATCTCTGCAAGAACATAAATGCTTAATGAAGAATTGTGCTGAGGCTTGACACCTGTCTTCTGCCAGGACCCATAACCAGGTTTCCAATCAATTTCATAATATCATCAGGATGGAAGCCAAGTGTATCTTTTGGGTAGATTCTTCTCTGTAGGCAAGCACCCTGAGAGAACAGATACACTTCTTAATTTCCAGGAAATAGCATGGCTTACTTTAATTTATTTATTAATTTATTAATTATATTTATATACCGCCTTTCTCCCGTAGGACTCAATGGACCTATAGCATAATCTTAATGGACCTATAGCATAATCGTTGTACCAAATCTGAAAGGATTTGCAGATATTGTTAGAAATGCATTACCCTTCAAATGGCCAGATCCTATGCAATGACAAGTTTTGTAAATGGTTCCCAATGTAGCTTGTGGGATGCCCATTGCTGCCTGTGCCGCCATATTCAAGCCCAGCTGTAACTTTGGAGTAGTCTTCAAGGGCAGCTCCATGTAGAATGCATTGCAAAAGTCCATGAGGTTAGTGTGTCATAAGTAACTATTGGACCTCCATATCCAGGAACAGGCAGGCTAGATATAGCTGTACAAGAATCCTCTTGGCCACAGCTACCACCTGCTCTTCAAACATAAGCTGTGCATCCAATAATTTGTTGTGAGAATGGAACCATTTGTAGTTTATTCAACAAAACCATGATGAAACAAACTATGGCATAGTCGAAAGTGCAAACTGGCCACAGCCTAAAATAAAGTCTAAATCGGGTGGAAAATTTTGTACACTGATGGTTGAAACTCATTCAGTATAATACTCCAATACACACACACACATTTACACATTAAACAGAATGTGTAATTGAAATGCATCATATCAAGAGGCGACTTACAAGATTGAATGTATACACTGAATATTATCCATTCATATTTTCTTCTATATAGAAATAAACATTTTAAAATAGCAATCAATGAAGGCTAAATAAAAATATTTTTCTCTGACATACCCATGTTGGAGTAATACCCTACTTTAATATAAATGATTAATTAATTCCTACTGTTTCCCCTGTGGCTTCTGATTTTGCCCATGCCAGGTATTGCCCAAAGGCTTAGAAGAGACATGACACAAAAGAAAATGGGAGTTAGGAAGAAGGAAGAAAATAATGGCCAATCATTTTGTTCTTTGTAAATATTAAGCCTATAGAATACATCTTGATCCAGTCTTCCCAGTATTACAACGGGGCGAGGGGGGGGAGGAATCTTATAACCCTGTACATAGTTTCTACCAAAACTTTCTGAGCAACTTTTTTTTTAATCCCAGCTGTTCCATATTTCTTGTTTGTTGGGGGTGTGGGTGGGGGAGAAGGCCTATTTAAAAAATGCATGTCCAAAGCCATCTCATATATAGCAGATTGTTGCATGCCACACACGCTAACAGCTGGCAGATGCCCACTTTCGCCACATCCTTTAAAATAATCAGGAAAGTAAAGAGCCATGCTTCTCTTCATCCAGCAGAAACTTTTCTTTTTCTCCCAGTTGTACCACCAGCAATTCTGCTTTTGAGAAAACTGCTGAAAAGAATGTGTACAAGAGAGAGAGGTGTGGAAAAAGGTAATCTTTCATGCATGTTTTGACTTGAGTAGTTTACAATCAGAATTCGGGTCTCTGACCTTTAGCCACAAGGACCTAAAGTGTAGAAACTCCAGGGGGGAAAAGCCGAACAGCGCTCCTAAAACATCACCTTGTAGTTTGCCCTGTGATTTGCTTTCCGAAGGTTTTCCTTAGCAAGGGTTTGTTAATAGATTTCTAGCTAAAAGGCAAGTGTGCAGGGCATATAATTCCATTAGTATTTGCCATGCCATTTAGTTCCAGAGAGAAGAAAAGCAGTTAATTGAGCTTTACATTTCCACTTGGCACAGGTTAATATATCTGTTTCCACTTTAACTGCTAAATAAGCACTTTGATGCCTTGGGAGTGCACTGCAATTAAATCCTTGCACTGGATATTCCTTTGTATTAGTGAAGAGAGCGTCTATGAGGTATGTGAGAGTTTGAAATTGGAGAGAGTAGAATAAGCTGCATGGTGCCACACTTAATCAACTATAAGACTATTATATCTGGGCTACAAACATCTGGACCAGAGGTGGGTTTCAGCAGGTTCTGACCAGTTCTGGAGAATCAGTAGTGGAAATTTTGAGTAGTTTGGAGAACCAGTAAATACCACCTCTGACTGGCCCCACCCACATCTATTCTCTGCCTCCCGAGTCCCAGCTGATTGGGAGGAAATGGGGATTTTGCAGTAACCTTCCCCTGCATAAATAATAATAATAATAATAATAATAATAATAATAATAATAACAACAACAACAACAACAACAATAACAATAACAATAACAATAATAATAATAATAATAATTTTATTTCTATACCGCCCTTCTCCCGAAGGACTCAGGGCGGTGTACAGCCTATTAAAAGCACAAAACAGACATCAATTTAAAATAATTTAAAATCAATTAGGTAATTTGGCTAAATTTAAAACCCCAAGTTTAAAACACCCAATTTAAAATTTTTACGTTGATAACCCAGCCTGGTGGAACAACAAGGTCTTGAGGGCGCAGCGAAATACCCGGAGGTCAGAGATCTTACGCATTTCAGGGGGCAGTTCATTCCACAGGGCTGGGGCTCCCACAGAGAAGGCCCTTCCCCTGGGTGTCGCCAGCCGACATAACTTGGCCGATGGCACCCTGAGGAGACTCTCTCTGTGGGAGCGAACTGGCCGGTGGGAGGCTATTGGTGGCAGAAGTCGGTCTCGAAGGTACCCAGGTCCTATGCCATGGAGCGCTTTAAAGGTGGTGACCACCTTTGAATCGCACCCGGAAGACCACTGGGAGCAAGTGCAGCTCGTGCAGGAGGGGAATTGAAATCTCAATTCCCATTGGGGTGGGAATTGAGATTTTACAGTATCCTTCCCCTGCCACGCCCACAAAGCCATGCCACACTCACAAAGCCACGCCCACAGAACCAGTAGTAAAAAAAATTGAATCTCACCACTGATCTGGGCTACCATAAGATGGTAACCTAGATATACAGAATGCTACCATCTTGTGCTTATCTGTGTTTTTGCAACCCAGCTTTTTTAACATGAAAAAAACCCAGGACCTGTCATTAGACAACAGAATTCTGTTGTGCCTTATTGTATGTGCTTCTACTAAACATTCAGCCTTGCCTCCTAGCTTAGTAGATTTCATGCTCCAAAGCTTTGCAGGTCATGAGTCCCAATGGCCAATTGAATTGGGGAGGGCCATATGCTGCTATGTCTCACACACTTCCTAATACTTCTTGGTAGAGACTCTGACTGTTCGTTGTTACAGCAATTCATATTGATTTTTAATTTTTTTTAATTGGTCCCACCTAATGAAGTGTACACCTGAAAGGAGAATTTCTATCCCTTTTCCCTTTAGAAATGAATTTATTTTGTCATGGTGATGATTAGGGGTAGTTTGAAAATATCAGGCTTGGAAGCAATGAGGCCTTCAGCTCATTAGGAAACTGGGAGCCAGGAGAACAGTCTTCTTGTCCCTCACCCCCCACCCTTGAATGCTGCTTCATTTGAAGGTGGAAAGTTTTTTAAATTGCCATTTGTCTTCATGACACAGCAGAGAAGAGCTCAGTGGTTCTATGCATACGTTTCACTTCCATTGGCCTTTGCCCTCTGTTGGCCTTCGACCTGGGTATTTCATCAAGCTTGAAAGATCTGTAGAGAGGTGAACAGGTTACCGCACAACTGTGTTAGGAGCCCCATTTGTAAAGTTTTCTGCCCATATGCCTGGTTTTCCCTCTGTCTTCTTCTACCCCATTCCTATAACCTGCCCCATTGCAAAGATTCTGGTCCTCTTCATTAATTAAAGTGAAGAACTAGCATAGATAACAGCATCGTCTTTATTCTTCCTTTGTTACTCAAGCCTTAGCCTCCACTTTTTTCTTTTCAGTCACTTACTTCGTTCTCTGATCTTTACACTGTAATTAAAGCTCCCAGATCTGGGTGTCAGACTATTATATCATTGTTGCCCTCTAGTAGCATTCCCCATTTTTACAGCCTAGAAATGGCAGCCTTACTGTCATCTGTTAAACTCTACAGGACACAGTGACCTTATTATTTGCATATGGGCAATTTTGTAAGATGGAGGGTTTCATTTTTATTTTATTTAAATTTATTTATTAAATGTATTTTGCTGCCTACTCACACATGGAGACTCAAGGCAGCTTACAAGGATATAAAAACACCATATAAATGAAATAAAAATAATAAAAAGAAAATAATATATAAAAAAAATAATAAAATAATAACCCCCCACTCTCCCACTCCAGTAACAACACACATTCATACTAGCCATTTAATGGGCTCCATCTTCCTCAGGGTTCCCAGGCCCACTGTCAGAATCACATCTTCAGGGCCTTCTGAAAGAGTGTTAGAATAGGGCCCAGTTTAATCTCCGGGGGGAATGATGTTCCGGAGAGAGGGAGCCACCACGGAAAAGGCCCTTCTTCTGGGTCCCATCAGATGAATCTCCCTAGGGGACGGGACCTGCAACATTCATCACATCTCCATTCTAGTAGGTCGGGTAAATGTGACTGGCAAGAGACGGTCCCTCAAATAACCTGCATGTCTGCACATGCACATGTTCGTGTGCACACACATCTTTCAGTTTGGGCATGCGCGAGCATGTAGTTTGGGCACTCGGTGTCAAAAGATTTGCCATCACTGTCCCAGGGCATAAAACAGTGTTGTGGAATTAATTGTTTTAGCACAATGATAGATGGGGGGGACTGTCTTTGTGTCTGGTTATTTTGGTATGCAATGCCCTATAGCAGTGATGGCTAACCTTTTTGCCATTGCGTGCCAAAAGCAGTGGGAGCGCGGTGGGGTCACACTCACATGTGCCCACATCCATAATTCTATGCACCCTGCCCCCCCATGCTTCCCCCACTTTTGGCATGCGATGGCACGGTGGGCCTCGTAGGCCTGTTTTTCGCTCTCCCCAGGCTCCAGAGCCTTTCTAGGAGCCTGGGGAGGGCGAAAACGGCCTTCCCTACCCCCCCAGAGGTCCTCCAGAGGCTGGAAACAGTGTGTTTCCTGACTTCTGGTGGGCCCAGAAGGCCCGAAAATCAGCTGGCTGGTGCACACATGCTGAGCTGAGCTCACGTGCCCACTGATATGGCTGCACGTGCCACCTGTGGCACCCGTGCCATAGGTTCGCCATCACGGCCCTATAGAGTCATCTTGAGGGAAGAAGTTGAATACACACACACAACTTTGTACATAGATTTAAAAAATACATAGCATACTTATCTCATTGTTGGAAAAGTTCCAACAGTTGTACTGTTGGTCAAAAAGTCAAGATAGTGACAATAATTGTATGACATCTTGACATTTTGACCCCCTCCATAAATGCCATTAGAATTAATTAACAATTATTTTTTCATATCTTCCACAACCATTGTGAGAAATTCAAAGTTAATCATGAAATTATTCTCCTTATTATTGTCAAACAGAAATTTGTCAGATTTGTAAGCCAGTCTTCATGGATGCAACCCTTAACTTGCAGTTTTCAGGATATGAGGGGCAATGATGGGGCTGGGATAGACTTGGAAAGAATATTCACGCCTTTGCTCCAGCAAATGGATAGGTTCAGATCACATGCTAAGGCATCATGCCGTTTCTTTGGATTCTGTGTCAATGGATTTAGTAATATCAGTTAATTGTGACATATTCAACAAGCCATAGTTAAGCAAATAATGGCTTAATGGAATGCATGAAACTAGTCCAAAACAAAACGTGATTTAATATTGATTTAATGTTAATATTGCAAGTATATAAATACCATGTTTGGTATTTTTTAAAAAAAGGCTCCATTCAACAAGACTTTCTGCCTGGAAATACAAATTGAAATGTAACTTTCCATAGTAACTTTACATAGATCAGGGGTGTCAAACTTGTCACAGCAGCATCATGTGACATATCGGGACTTTTTTCCCCTTCTCTAAACCGGGTGTGGGGGTGGCCAGCGCATGACGCATCTGGCCCACGGGCCGCGAGTTTGACAGCCCTGCTATAGATGGAGAGAAAGGAATCAGAGACATCTGCAAAGGAGAGGGAACAAAGGAGGGGGAACAAAAGACGAAGTAGCATTGCATCATCATGAAACAAGCTTTTTATACATGCATTATAAGGTTGTTTGAATGAATCAAAGGGGTGGAGCTTATATTCTGATGATGCAATGTTGCATTTATCATTTTGACAAAAACAACAGATTCTGCAGGTACATCCTGTGGCATGTGACTCCATTACAGTAGCAACAATAAACACATACTGTACTATTAATCAGTAATCCTAAAAGTAACCTCTCTTATTTATAAATTAATAGATTTATGAATGAAAAATGTTTGTACCTCCCCCTCAGATAGCTACTTTAAACAGAAATAAGTGATATTTTTGCATGCTTTTATAGGGTCTTCTTCTGTGACTACAAAAACCCACAAGTGATTCATCAAAGAAGGACACCAGTGGAATATTTGGGGAAGGAATATCCCATAAGCATAGTAGATCTAGCCCTAATCTTGTTATTGTCAAGCAACCTCCGTCTGTAATTAGGGATGATAATTTGATGTAATTAATTTAATTAAGTTGTTAACTAAGCATCAGTATGATTCTGGGGATAGAAGTTAAATCTTTGTGGGCCATTTATGTTTATGGAAGTGAGTTTTATCACTTCTTCCATTTCTTTAGTTATTTATTTATCCGTTATTTTCAGTTTGTTTGTGTTTCTTGTAACTCTTTGTGTAATTTCCGTTGTTTCCTCCCTTTCCAACCCCCTCTTCTTTTGTTCTTTATGTTCCTTGCTTTTCAGTTGTGCCTCTTGGTCACTTAGATTTATTTGTTCTTTGCTCCCCATTTTTTCATCTTGCTTTTCGAATGCGAAATGTTGTTCCATAAATTCTTGGGCTTTCTCTGTAGAGTCTATGCGAAATTTTTGTCCTTCCCAGGAGATTAATACGCCTTCCGGTATCAGCCATCTAAGTTTTATTTTTAATTTGTTTAATTGTTTCGTTAAGAAATTGTAATCTTAAACATAAACGGTCTGAATTCACCGACGAAGAGACATCAAATATTTACAAAATTACAGAAATTAAGGTCAGATATAATTGTATTACAGGAAGTTCATATAAGGAGACAACAGAGAAAACTCCTTGAAAATAAAAAACTCGGAGTATTATACACAGCCCTAGGAGATTACAAAAAGAGGGGAGTGGTAATATATGCCAGAGATCAATTAAGAACAAAATCAATCTACAATGACAAAGAAGGTCGAATCCTGATGATTGAACTTAAATTGGAAATAAAAACAATTCTGATAGTCGTGATCTATGCCCCAAATGGGAATCAAATTGACTTTTACAAAGAACTACATAATAAATTAAAGGAATTAGACTATGAAAATATATGCATTGTTGGCGACTTTAATGCTATAGCAAATCCAAATGATGACTACCATACTACAAGGCAGAATAAGCTCAAGAGAAGAACTTTACCACAAATATTCAAAGACCTAGCAGAAGAATTGAGCTTACACGATACATGGAGAGATTCACATACTAACACGAAACAATATACATATTTCTCAGGCCCACATCAGTCGTGGTCCAGGCTAGATATGGCCTGGATGACACCGCAACTCGGTACAGACACAAAAGAGATAGAAATCACTCCCAGCATATGGGCTGACCATAACCCCATTGAACTAGTATGGAAAGGTCTGCAGAAACAGAAAAGATGGAAGATGGATACAACTACAATAAAGGAAAAAGACTATCAACAGATGATAGAAAAAGAAATGAAATCATTTTTGCATATCAATACCAATGATCAAACAATGACACAAAATTTATGGGACACAATGAAAGCATATATCAGGGGTCTAACAATTGCATACATAGCCAAAAGGAAAAAACAGAAACAACGAATTAGGAATGAGCTCCTGGATGAGATAAAAGAAGAAGAAACCAAATTGCAGCAGCAACCCAATAACAAGACAGTACAACAAAAACTCAATCTGGCCAAACATAAATTAAATTTAACTACAAAAACGGAAATAGCCCACAAAATAAGAATGGCAAAACAGATTAATTTTGAACACGCAAATAAGACGGGACGCTGGCTAGCGTATAAATTAAAAAAACAGGAAGAAAAAAGGATTATTCACCAACTTCAAGATGATTCTGGAATTCCCCATTACACACATCTAGAGAAGAAAAATATAGTGGCAGAATTTTATAAAACACTTTATCGAAAGGAGAATGTCTCGGAGGTACAAATTGAAGCCTATTTGCAGAAATCCAAAATTACTCCAATTGAAGAAGAGCACAGAGAAAGATTGAATCTACCTATAACGATGTTTGAATTAGTGGAAGCCCGCAAAAAACAGAAAAATAACAAAACGCCAGGTCCGGACGGAATCCCAGCCAAATTTTACAAGTACTGCCAGCAAACTATTGATCCAATACTTTTACAAGTTTTCAATGAAGCATTATCTGAAGCAGAAATCCCAAAATCCTGGACTGAATCGATCATAACATTAATACACAAAGAAGATACAGAACCGACACAAATTAGCAATTATAGACCGATATCACTACTCAACGCTGATTATAAATTATTAATGGCAATACTGGTGCAAAGAATGAAAACAATAATACATAAATATATACACCCTGATCAGAACGGCTTTATACCCACCAGACAAATTAGAAATAATCTTAGATCAATTATCAGTATACTGGAATACTATGACCAAAGGATAGAAACCGAAACGGCAATAATTTCTCTCGATGCCCAGAAAGCGTTTGATAACGTAAACTGGAATTTTTTGATAAAACAATTGGAGAAAATGAACTGTGGACAGAAATTCCACAGATTAATACAAAAAATCTATACTCATCAGACAGCAAAAATAGCGATAAATGGCGATTTGACACAAATATTCGACATACAGAAAGGGGTAAGACAAGGATGCCCTATGTCACCATTATTATTTATAATAGTCCTGGAAACCCTTTTAAATGAGATAAGGAAAGATGAGAATATTAAAGAATTAAAAATTAGAGGAGAAAAATACAAATTGTTGGCCTTCGCAGACGATGTGATATTTAACCTGGAAAATCCGAGACAATCAGGACCAAAGTTAATATCAAAGATAGAAGAATACGGAGAAGTCGCGGGACTTAAAATAAATAAACAAAAAACCAAAGTATTGACTAAAAATATGAACCAGATGCAGAAGGCAGAATTAGAGGAAAAAATTGGACTCCAAATTGCAAAGAAGATAAAATATTTAGGTATCTGGCTGACAGCGAAATCCACAACAATTAAAGAAGATACTATACAACAATACCGAGATGGTGGTCCCCGATGGAAGCATTAATATTTCCGAATACTTTAGAAATAGGCAAAATGGGGAAATATCAAGATCTGTTAAATAAAGAGGGGGAACTTCTTCCAAAACAACAACTCCAGGAGACCAACACAAACATAGACTGGTGGCACTACACCCAAATTAAATCAAGATATCACAAGGATAAATTACAATACGGAATAGCCATGGAGCCGAATGATTTGGATAAAATTCTTTAAGGGACTGACCAAAAAACAATAACCAAACTATACAATTTCTTGCTAAAAGACACTCTTCTAGAAGAAACGGTTAAACACAATATGATAATGTGGGCCAGGGACATAGGACACAATATTCAACTTACAGAATGGGAGAAATTATGGAAACAAAATATTAGAATGACGAGAGCTATATCCTATAAGGAAAATTTAATAAAAATGTTCTATAGATGGCATTTACCACCGGCCCGTCTAGCCAAAATCCACCCAAACACATCTGCATTGTGCTGGAAATGCAAAAATCAAAAAGGATCATATTTTCATATGTGGTGGAAATGTAGCAAAGCACAACTTTATTGGCAAGAAATTAAAACCATAATAGAAGAAATAATAAATCTCCAGACACCAAATAAACCAGAGTTCTTCTTATTCGGTATGATGACACCACAATATAGTAAAGAAATAAAATACCTTAGTACCCGTATTCTTACAGCAGCGCGAATTATATATGCCCCAAATTGGAAGACAGACCTGATCCCGAGCAGAGAAAAAATCATATCCAAAATAAACGAATGTGCCGAAATGGATAAGCTAACTTTAGAATTGCAGGACAAAGAAGAAAGTGAATTTTACCAAGTATGGCACAAATGGTACCAATGGCTGGAAAGTAAAATAACAATAAATTAAAATATGACAAATAGGGTTGCAGAAAGTTGAGAGATATAGAACAAAAAAGATATCTAAACACCAATACTTACAATTCTAAGTTGAAATACATGATAATTGACCATGTAAATTGCATAAAATTTAAGATATGATCTGTAGATGACTGACAACAAATATGTATATGTAGTACGAGTGGTGTAGGTGGAGGGAATGGTTGTATTTTTGTTGTTTATGTCTATTTGTCTTTTTTTTTGTATGTTTTAACGTCTAATAAAAAAAATTTAAAAATTAAAAAAAAAATCTTTGTGGGCCAGATTTCAGACCAGCTCACTCACGGTGCTAAGCTATAATGTGAGTTTGTTGTTGATATATCCATTATGGTGTAGTGTTATGTGTGACCAGGCAACTATGCATGGGGCAGTTCCACCACCATCCCACTTTGACTCGTGGCCGTGGCACCACGAGCAACCAGATGGAATAGGCGGCTGCGCGGCTGCACAGGCTCTTGAGTAGGTTCTATTTTGGGGGTAGGGCTTATATTAGGCACATGCGTAAAAACATGCTAGGGCTTATTTTTGGGATAGGTCTTATTTTCAGGGAAACAGGGCATGTTTGGTTCAAAGAAACTATGATTTTAAAAATCCTGACTTGGTGTTATGTATGAACCAGGCCCCTGTCACTCAGCCTAGCCCAGCAACATCCATATCATTGCATCTAAACTGCAATGATGCCTTTTCAGTCTAGCACAGATACCCATGCCCTCACTAATGTAGAGCTGTTGTGAGAATATAAATATCTTAATACTCTACCACTGACCTTTTCTAGATTACCTTAAAATTCTTGAAAGAAGGGTTGGGTTATTGTTAACAAATATTTTTGAGCAGTCTGTAAAAAAACTAAGAAATAGTAAGAAAAAAACACCCTTCCCTCTGGTTTTTGGTTGTCTTCTGTGAAGCTATTTCTTGGTTTACATAAACTCTGTTTCCTTTATTTTTCCTTTCCTTTATTTAATGTTATAAATTATTAACTGTACACTCCTTGACAGAGCAAAAGTTAAAAGCTAGCCTATTTGCAATGAATTCTAAAGGTAGTAGTGTATCTTCCTTGTATGTATGTACGTATGTATGTATGTATGTATGTATGTATGTATGTATGTATCTTTATGGTGTGTGTGTGTGTGTGTGTGTGTGTGTGTGTGTGTGTGTGTAAATCCATGCAAACTAGGCATGATAATGGTCCGGACAGTAGAGATTCTTAGGAAGTGGCTCCTGTGAATTCTGGTTGGGATAACCTTGCTGAAGCAGAAGACTTCCTTCATAATTTCTTTAATTATGGTCCAACTAATCACACTTAAGAAGCCCAGAGAGACCTGTCTTATTTCTGTGGATTAAGGCTGCAGGGGGTCAGCTCCTATTTGGGATTTATTTCTTTGTTTTCCAATAATTCACTTCAAGTTGAATTCTAAGAACAAAACCCAAAGCTGGAGAGCAGATGGTGAGGTTCAAATTCTGCTTCTGTACCTTGTAAAGGATCATTAGAGAGTATGTGTGTATAACTGAAATATGACTGGAACAAAAGCTTAAGACAACTCAGTAATTGGAATTTGTCTATAAATTAACACTATCAGTTTAAAAACAATGGGAAAAGTTCACATTTTCTTTCAACTAGATAAAAATGTTAGCTCGACTGCTAACTTTTCCCTTTATTTACAAACCTAGATAAATTAAATATACAGAGGTTTGTTGATTGTGTTTGATTTCATCTTTAGTATCTCTGCTACTTTCCTCATTTGTTTGCCTGTTATTTAGGGGACTGTGAATCATGAAACCTGTCACCATTATCAGTATCTTGTAAGAAAATACTTACTTCCATAAACAGCAGTCCTGAAGATGAATTTTATAATGACTCTTGAATGCAGCTGATAGGATTTAAGCAGGACATAAAAACTAAGCTTCCTTATCAAATAGATGAACTCTGTTTCATTTATCTAGGATGACACAAGACAGTAGCTATTTTCATAAAGCTTTGCAACAAAGGAATTAAAATATTAATGATGAAGTCAACCCCGTAGAAATCAATTGCTTCTGGCTTCTCATATTTGCATATATTGTATTTCTCATTGCTGATTCATGTCTCTCTGCCCATTGGTCACAATGGTGTGCCCTTAAGATTCATTCTTTTCAAGGTATGAATAAAATCTAATCTAATACAAAGCACCATCAATTAACTTAATTTTTTAAAAAGTCACAGATGCAGATTTGCCTATAGCCATGGCTTGCCTAAGACATAAATCTAAAATTCAAAGGGATACAGATGTTTATGGTTCAACTCTGTGGTGAAATGTAAAATTTGTTACTACAGGTTCTGTGGTGGTGGCTTGGGGGGGGGGTAATGCGACTGGGTGGGCGTGGCCAACTTTTTTTTTTTTACTTTTAAAAACATTTTCTCTACAACCTTAAGAGGTTGCAGAAAAAAATGCTTTAAAAAGCCTCTGACGATCCCAGCTGAGCTGTGTCACCATCAGAGGCTTCTTTTTTTACTTTTAAAAGCATTTTTTCAGCCAAAGAGGTTGTAGAAAAAATGCTTTTAAAAGTAAAAAAATATATATATCTTTATTTCATTTATCTGCCTTGGGACATAATAGGTTACAGAATAATCTACATATTCTTATTTTATACCACCTATAATTGTTGGGAGTTGGAAAGCATATAAATATAATAAATAATATAATTTAATGAATAAAAGTAGTACCCAAATGTGTACACAATAGGACACTACATAAATTTTACAAAAATCAATAAACAAAACTTTGATCACCTATAATGATGATGATGATGGGAAAGAACTCTCTCCCTCCCTCCCTCCCTCCCTCCCTCCCTCTCTCTCTCTCTCTCTCTCTCAGTGTGGGTATGTTTTCTCTATCACAGAATTGGTCTTACATACTTACTTTCAAATAATGGAATTACCTTTGCATCTGAGCATTTTCCTACTCCACACAGAAATCCAGATCTCCTATATGCCTTGCAGATTGACTTTCTAAAGTCTAAAGTTCTAAATCAAAGCCATTCTACCCACACAATATGGTTTGTTTCTCTGCTTCTGAGATACAATATTTCACTTGTTTATCATGATTAGAAGCTGATGTTTATCATTCCATCAGCCAACACATTCAGTTTTAAAGTGATTATGCAAACTATAACAATTGCTGATAATAGCAATAGCACTTAGACTTATATACCGCTTCACAGTGCTTTACAACCCTCTCTAGTAATATGCCATCAATATTCATTTCTAAAATGAAAGTTCCTTCCACATATAACCTACAAAACTTTGATAAATAGGACTGAGGAAAATGAAGGGAAAATTAAACAGAAAGTGGTAGCAAAAAATTAATAATAATAACTTTGGCATAGGAAAGATCATATGGCATGAAGACTTGAGCCCAAACTGAAAAATTTTCCAACAGGGATTTAGGCTGATGGCGTAGTCATTTAAATTTGAGAATACCTCTTCAATGTTGCTAGGCTTCTTATGAGGCAAGCTAAGAAAGTTTCTGAGTAAAATAGGACCTTATTTCTTATTTCTTACTTTTTTCATTGCCAAACATGCTCACTTTAATTATATTTGTAAATGTATTATGTCATGTTATTATTATAGTTTTATTTTATTATAATATAAATTTATATGTTATTGGGGGCGCGAGGGTTCAGTGGTTAAGGCATTGAGCTTATCAGATGGAAAATGACAGGCCAGGTTTGAGACTTGAGAAGCTTGCAATGGGGTGAGTTCCCATTCTTGCCCTAGCTCCTGCCTACCTAGCAGTTTGAAAGCATGCAGGTGTGAGTGGATAAACAGGTACTGCTTCATCAGGAAAGGTTACTGCATTCTACACTTTCATGCTGGCCACCTGATGAGGAAATGTCTCTCAGACAGGTTCCGCTGGCTGTGAATCGGAGGTAAACACTGCCCTCTTGAGTCGGACATGACTGGACAGGGGAAACCTTTAAATCAGGGGTCTCCAACCTTGGCAAACTTGGCTATGGAATTCTGGGAGTTGAAGTTCACAAGTCTTAAAGTTGCCAAGGTTGGAGACCCCTGCTTTAAACCTTTTAATATATGTTATTATAATATGAAAATATGAAATAATTATAATTTGTTCACATAGTTTATTAAATTGTAATGGTAGCCTAAAATTATTGATATTCTTTATAAACTTTCATTTTTCAAACATGATGAGCATTTATGGTGAGATGCTTTAACTCCACTTCTGAAAATTGATTGATTTGACTAAGTATCAAGTCAGGGTTAACACCTAGTGCCCACATAGATAGATTTTCTCCATAATTGTTATGTCCTTATAAGGACATCCGGCCGGGGATTGGATAATCCTCCGGGCGGGAAATTTGAAACGCTGTCATTGGACGGCTGGTCTGCCGGAGCGCTATAAAAGAGCTCCGGCAGCACAGCCGTTCGTCTGTTCTGACTTAGTTGAGAGCTGAATAAAACTTGTTGAACAGACCCCGCTGGTCTCGTCTTCTTTCCCTGCGCCCGATCTAACACTGGCGACGAAGGATTTGTGAAGAACCGCCACGCGGAACAAACCTCGCTCATCGAGCTAACCTCACTGAGCTGAAGTCACTGAGCTGGTCACTGAACATGGAGGCTTCGCAAGCCACGATGGCTCCGATCTCCAAATTCGACCCCAGAGTGGAGAAATGGACATCCTATTTGGTGCGGTTCCGCCAGTTTCTGCGAGGAAACAACTACCAGGATCTCTCCGATGAACGGAAGAGAGCCCTTTTCCTGGCGCACTGCAGGTCCGAAGTGCGAGAAATGGCCATCGACCTCGTGTCCCCAAGGAACATCAAAGAGATGTCATGGGCTGACTTGCAAGACGTGCTCAAGGAGCACTACACACCCACAGGGACTCCCATTGCCAACAGGTTCACCTTCCAACAGAGGAATCAGTTGGAAGGGGAATCCATCAAAGACTTTGTGGCGGCTCTCCGGCAACTCGCATCCAATTGTGAGTTCGACAACGTGGAGAATGCCATAGGAGACTGCATCGTCTTTGGGATGAGGGACATTGGACTTCAAAGAAAGTTCCTCAGCCGAAAGAAAATTCTGCTAAAGGACGTCATTGAGGAGGCAATCGCAGCTGAAATCTCGGAAAAAGCAGTGGCCGCAATGAGCAGAGCTAAAGGGGTGCACAAATTACAGCGACTCTCCAAAAGCTCATCTGAAGACTCATCTGCCAGCTCCTGCTCCGACGACGAAATGGCCGTCCACAAGGTGTCCCGCCAAAACCACCGCGAGCGTACTCAAGATGGCACCCGGGCTGAGCGCTGCGCTAGCTGTAAAGGAAACCATGCCAGGGCCAAATGTTGCTGGAGGGATGCCATCTGCTGATGCTGCAACAAACAGGGCCACATCGCAGAGGCCTGCAGGGCCGAAGTACCTGCTCCGGGCCCGTTTCCCCCCAGCTGGGGCGAAAAACGGCAAGATAACCAAAGGTCATCCAAACGGTCCTCGACTAGGTCCCAACAATGCGGCAGCGGCTTCACGAGGGGCGGAGTCGATCATCAGACCTCCAGCATCCACACCATTGATGACACGGCCGCAAAGTTCCATGCCACCATCATTGTGGAAGGGACGCCCTGCCCCATGGAAGTAGATTCGGGATCGAACTACTCCATCATGGACTGGCATCAGCTGAAGCGTCTGAAACCAGGGGTCTGCAAAAGGGACCTCAAGCCTCTGCGAGCGCGTCTTGTCGACTTCAGTGGCAACCCTGTCGAGATCCTGGGGAGGACGTCGCTCCGGGTCACCTACCACGACTTCCAGGGCGTCCTACCCATCACCATTGTGCGGCACAGCCGCCTGAGCCTGCTGGGGATGGAGTGGTTTGAGCCATTGGGGCTGTCAATCAGCGGGATTCACCAAATTCGCAGGGATGAACTTGACAACCTCATCGAAGAGTTCAAGGAAGTCTTCGATGGTAAGCTGGGGAAATTTGTGGGAAAACCTATCTCCTTTAATCTGGATAAGGCTATTACTCCCATCAGGCTTAAGCCCCGCAGGGTTCCGTTCGCCTTGCGGCCCAAGGTCGACGTCCAGATAGATAAACTTATCGCCCAAGGCATCCTGGAACCGATCGATCATGCTGCATGGGAGACCCCCATTGTGACCCCAATGAAGTATGATGGGTCTGTGCGCATCTGCGCTGATTACAAGTGTTCGATAAATAAGGCCCTCCAGCAGAGCACATATCCGGTCCCAGTGGTGCAACATCTGCTGCACTCACTTGGGAGCGGATCAATATTCGCAAAATTGGACCTGGCCCAAGCTTACCAGCAATTGCCAGTGGATGAAAAAACTGCGGAGGCACAAACTATTGTCACCCATAGGGGGGCTTTCAAATGCACGCGCCTCCAGTTTGGAGTCAGCGCAGCCCCAGGGATTTTTCAATCATTTATGGAACGCCTTCTCCAAGGCATTCCAGGGGTGGTCCCTTACTTCGATGATGTCTTGATCTCCGGGCACTCTAGAACCCAACTGCTTGAGCGCCTGCAAATGGTCCTACAGCGGTTCAAGGAAAAGGGTTTGAGAGTCAGGAGAGACAAGTGCATCATTGGAGTCCAGGAAGTCGAGTTCCTGGGTTATCTTATTGATAAAAACGGCATCCACCCCACCAAATCCAAGGTTAGGGCCATTCATGAAGCTCCTGCCCCTAAAAACAAGACGGAGCTTCAGGCGTTTCTGGGACTACTGAATTTTTACAGTGTCTTTCTGAAACAGAAAGCCTCCGTGGCTGAACCGCTCCATCGCTTGCTGGGGAAGGTGGCTCCCTGGAGATGGGGGAAGGAAGAGGAAGCAGCATTCAAATCTGTCAAAGACCTGCTATCTTCCAAGAGTGTCCTCATCCAATACCACGAGACACTCCCTCTACTGTTGACATGCGACGCATCTCCCTATGGCATCGGAGCAGTCCTCAACCAACAGTTCCCGGACGGGAAAGAAGCACCCATCGCTTACTTCTCAAAAACGCTGTCCAGCGCAGAGAGAAATTACAGCCAGCTGGACAAAGAAGCCCTGGCCATCATCACTGGCATCAAGCGCTTCCACGAATACTTGTATGGGTGGAAGTTCACCATCATCACAGACCACAAACCTCTGCTGGGACTATTGTCAGGGGACAAACCCACACCGAACTACAGGTGAAGGTACTTCAAAAGATAGCTTAAAATTAGGCCTTTTCATGTGCATTGCAGTACTATCATCAAGCATATTTCAGTGTCTATACTGAAGAAAAGCATATCTGGGTTGAACTGTGGACTTCTTAGTGCTTTCTGAGCTTGGTGTTTGTTTGCAGACATTTCATTACCCAACTAGGCAACCATCTGTGTGAATGTCTCAGCTATATGTTTTTAATTGTTTCCCAGCTAAAACTTTGGAGAAAAAAAGTCATTCAGATAATGAGTAAAACGATTATATCTTGAAGTTACACTATTTTAAGCTTATTGCCAGCATTCAAGTATAATGGAAATTAAGATACAGTAACACTTGTACTATCCCATCCCCTTCCAATACTTAAGGGCAACAAAATGATTTGTTTTTGATTATTTGATCAATTTAATTTTTTAGTTAGGTTGAAAATATGGCCGATTCCTCAGATTTTCAGCCTCATGTGTCCCTGTCCAACTTCTAACAGCTCATTTTTGAGGACTTTAAAGTCAGAACTTCCACCAAGGCTAACTGGAATTTCTGTCAAAGCTGATAAGGAATTGGAACCATATGAAATTTTTTTGGGCTCCTGGGATGCTTTGTAGAAGAATATAGAATTGCATCTAAATGAAAGATGGCAGATTTAAATGAGCTGTCTATGTCAACTCCACATAAAATGGAAATATCCGTCCACAGCAAGAGTATTGTAAAGATAAATGAGAATTAATATATTCCCCACTTAACATTTCAACAGTAATTGAACTAATATATGTGCAGTAAATATAGTCTAGCAACTTACTCTGATCTGTTTGGAAATTGAATCAGAACTAAAATATCAATCACTGATGCATGGTTTAATAAGTTGAACAGAAAAATTAGGAGTGCTTTATTGTGCGTATACTGATACATTGTAAAATTAAATTAAACATATTCACCCAGAAATTTATTTTTTGTATATCCCAGGATGAAGAGGCGTCATCTACACAATTACAAAATTATCTTTTGACAAAATGAACTCTTCCCTCTTTCTCTCTCTTTTTTCTTTCAGCTTCCTGTATGACACCAAAGCAGCACTGAGGATTCTTGTAATAATAATAACGGTTGGAACTGGAGAATATAAGGTCATCGGGAGAGAATCCATGTGGGTCTCAGTGGTTATTACCTTGAGACTCAAATAAATATCACTGTATGATAGCAGCTGAACACTTGAGAGCTTTCCAAACAAAAGAGAAGTCTGCAGCTGCACCAATGCTGCAAAACATTCTGACTGAATGCCAGCTGCCAAGCTATTGAGCTTTCAATATAAGCACCTTGATTACTGCTCTGTTTTGAAATTTACTTTCTCAGCTCAGCGAATGAATTCAGTGGAACTCAAAAGTGTGCAATGCTGGCTGGTATAAAATGGAATCTAGCAATATAGGGTATAAGCATTATATCAATACTGTGTGTAAAAAGATACAATGCAGTCAAGCCTTTCACACTGCTCTATGAATGCATCACTTTGTTTGGCACCACCCTTCAAAGAATTCATAATAAACTATACAACCCACATGGACATTAGTATGCCTCCCTAAATCCTGGGATGCTGAGTGATTCCAGAAAAGAGGAAAACATTTGTGCTTAGATATTTGAATTGTGTTGCTCCGAAACTGGCTCTTGAAAAATTGTTACCAAAGTGCAATTTTTAATGTGGTGGAAGGGGGAAATGATTAAATATATATTAGCTGTATTTCATTGTAATATTATTATTATTATTATTAGTCATACTTCTATGCCGCCCACTCTCCGAGGACTCTGGGCGGCTTACACCAAAGACAGTATACTAAATAGCATATTGCCCCCAACAATCTGGGTCCTCATTTTACCCACCTTGGAAGGATGGAAGGCTGAGTCAACCTTGAGCCGGTGAGATTTGATCCGCTGATCTGCTGAACTAGCAGTCAGCTGAAGTAGCTGCAGTACTGCACTCTAACCACTGCGCCACCTCGGCTCTTTTAATATACTTCCATTCCAATTTTTTTCCTTTACTTCCCCCAATTGGTCTTGGTTTTACCTATTTCTCGGCATGAAGTTCCAGCATGCTCCTCAAAGGCCAAGTGTGGCTTTTGTCTGTGAACATTTGTATGATGTTCTTGTAAAAATGACAGAACCTCACCAAAGAACTTACGATGGTTTTTTTTTCAGGCACACTCAACTCAATTCCATTTAAGAAAGCGAAGCAGACACATACTTTTATATTTAGCCAATCTTCCTTCTTTAATAAATGCTCCTCCCATCAGATCTCATACTGTCTACCATCTTTGCAATTATTCATCCCATTTCCCTGTCAAACACAATTCATTTTTGTCTCCAATAAATTAATTTTCAGATCCATAGTGTTTATTGCATTATACAGTCTATTGAACAGTTACTGCAGTCCATCCAGACTCCAGGCCAGCTATACAGCAGTAACTGCACATGAAATATTATGCATATCCATTTCTCCAGCTAATGTATCACTGATGTCGCCACAGGCATGTTTTATATATTTATCCATAAATATATTTAAAAACCAAGAGGATATCACACATTCTTATCCTATACTCTTCACTGAGCATTCAGTTTATTGTTACTCATTCTTTACTTTTATTATATACCATCTGTATTGCATACAGCATCCAACCTTCAATTCCATAATCACATGAAACTGTCTGTAATTTAAGCCTTTTTTAAAAATTTTGATTTATATGCCACCCTTCTCCAGAGACTCAGGGCGGCTTACAGTGCATTAAGCAATAGCCTTCATACTTTTGTATATTTATACAAAATCAGCTTATTGCCCCCACAATCCGGGTCCTCATTTTACCTACCTTAGAAAGGATGGAAGGCTGAGTCAACCTCGAGCCTGGTGAGATTTGAACTTGCAGTAATTGCAGGCAGCTTGATGTTAATGAATGTTAATAACAGTACTTTAGTCTGCTGCGCCACCAGGCTCTTTTAATGTTATCATGCATATTCTATAGAACAATAAATATGCATTAAACTTTCTCACATGCAAATATTTGTCAATAACTTGCAAAAGTTTGGGCTGTACTTCTTCAGTCACCTTGCTCTGTTTCCAAATTTTGCTCATTCTTCCAGTCAGAAGTCTGCCAAAGACCTTCTCCAGCACCCTTAGCAAACTAATTCCCCTGCAGGGTTTTCATTCTTTTTTTTAAAAAAACCCTCATGCTACCTTTCCCTTGTATGGGATGATAGAATTCTTTCCATTATCAGAACAGCTGCTAGTTTTATGCACACTTTAAACAAGTCACAGTCACTCTATGAGCAGACATTATCCACATACCATTTCTCTGCTTTACTTTTGTCTAAATTGAGAGAGAGGGAGGGAGGGAGGGAGAGAGGGCGAATGATACTGCACATTTTCATTGCCAAAGCCTTTTCCACTTCATCTTTCTATCAATTTTTTTTCATACTTCATATTAGAATAGCTCCAAACACTTTGCAGCACTGTAAAACATAATTATTTTTAATCAGTTGCAAGCTTCTTTCACATCTCTTTCCTTACTTCCATTTCCCATTTGCTCCGTTCAGAAAATAGCTCTTGTCTAATAATTTTCATACAGAATCTTTTCCTGCAGTAGTTTTACTTTCACTCTTAAAAACTAATTTAAAAGACATACCTGTCTTCATCTCATTCTCAATCCAATGAAGACACAGTTTAAAGTTGTGTTTAACTGTTCCGGATTTAAAATAATGTTTCCCTACTTCTTCCAACCCAAGTACCGTTTTTACAATATTTAAAGAATGATGCTGGAAGGAAGTGATCAAGGGCTAGGATCTGTCCAGTTTCTATCATCCACTTCAGTGTATATGAGCATGGTCCCCTTCAGTCACTTAGAACTGCCTTTCGTGTCTATTTTGGCTTGGGCTATATGAGAAACTGGACAGCTAGTTTCCAAGAAGCCTCTAATTACATTATGCTCTTTGAAAAATCTTGTGATTCAGATATAGTGGTCTTCTGAGACAACTGTTTAATGCTGTCTCTTGAGAGAGATGCCAAGCTTTTGCTACACAGGATATAAATTTAAACTGCGAAAGAAAGCCAGCTCTGCCTCTTGTGCATTGCTGGTTCTATCCCAGTTAAATGGGTTTTCCTTTGCATTTGCAGACAGAGGGTTTCATACCTTTTGCTGTTTTCATTGCTGGAGTTAGGGTTAGGGGCAGATAGGGAACTTTTCCATACCTCTATGCTATTTTTTGAGTCATTTCTGAATATTGCTCACCATGATAACTTCCATACCTTCTGCATCCCCAAACTTGTTATTCAATGGTTGGAGTGAATCAGGGCCACTTCAGTTTGTCTGTGTTCTGTTACCAGCCATGTATTTTGTCAGTTGGGCTATTGTTTGGACAAGGGTTTAGAGCTATTCAGAGAAACATTAGATCCAAGTTAAGAAATAGCCCAAATGATAGGTTGCCAGTACAGGTTACCTCCTCACTTGGGCAACTTTAATGGGGCTTAACCCTTTTCCCATGCACCAACTTAGATTCACTGAATACCAACTCACCACATACTGTTGGTTATTTTTTCCAGTTGGAAAATCACACATGGAACACAAAAATCATGTGGAAGGGGATTTGAAACAAAGCTGGGGACTCCACCATTTTCCTTTACTTATCCTGCAACAAAATTTAAGGATTACTGAGACAGGTTAAAACTTGGCCATTGGAGCAGCACAATATATGTTAGCACATCTTTCTGAAGGGTTGGAAGAATGGGCATTGACGTGCTGACCATCCAGCTGTATCCTTATTTATGCCTCTTGCTTTTTTTATTTGTACTTTTTATCACTTTAATTTCCATCTCTTTCTATTACCACTTTTCTCTTTCCATGACATGGAGCAATGGCAAATGCTATTAAAATGACACATTTCATTATTTCTATACATTTGTCATTGCGTCTTATTTATACATGATTTTTGGGTTTTATGTAGATAGATACTTTTCATCTTTTTTTAAAAGTATGCAACCATATGCTAAGTTGCTTTCAAAGGACAGGAGGGGAAAAAGAATTCAGAGATATTTCAGAAAACTCATGTATAATTTATCTCAATCTTCTCAGGCTGCAATAAAAAAAAACTGTTCTTTTTTTTTCCCCCTGGAAAGCAAAAATACTTGATATAGTTCGGTCTGGTTGGTCATATCAAACCTGCAGATGTGATTTCCCTAAGCTCGTAAATAAAATATTAGGGTGTCTTTCTATTGTTTGTGGGCTGTCATCAACCAATCACTCAGCTGATATGGTTAAAGGCTATGCAGATTCGAAGGGCAGCTGTTTAACAATTGGCACCGTTACTTTGGAAACCAGAGAACATCTGATGGTAGAAACAGTGGTTGCTAAGTGATACATTCAGGTAAAACAACTCCTTTGATTTCACGATAAAGTACTAAATCCAGTGACTGGATCTGAGATGCTTATGATTATTAGAAGACTTTTAAAACATAATGCAACTGTTTATACTGTTTGCTACTATTACTTAATACCTGCTCTACTCCCAGGGTGCAAAACAGTTGTTGGGGAAGGCGAGAGAAAGGCTTGTGCTTAACCAGTTTGACTGCAAGCACAACACACTGATCCACACTAGTCAATCACATTTTAATCTAGTATGCTGAGTGAACCCGGTTTATGTGGTTAGTTTGTGTGGCAAACAAAGCTAGAAAATTGGGTTAATGGGAGGGAAAAAAATGGAGTGAAACTGCATATGGGTTGATGGGTCGTGCACACTTAGCTACAAGCTTCTGTTTTCCAGTTGTATACTCCTTCTCCATTTGGGGTTTTTATAAGTTTTCTACTCAAAATGAAAAAAATGCCTAGAGGAGGAAGTTTCCAGAAAAAAAGCTATGGCTAAGCAGAAGTTGAGCATTTTTGCTATAATTTTACTTGTATCAGTCCTACTCTTTCTTGTACAACAATGGCAAACAGAGTGTTTAGGTCCTATTATTCCTCTTTTCATGGGCTAAATGATTGAATGCATATAATAATAAGTAACAGATCCAACTGTAAAAGAGTACATTTAAAAACAAAAGAGTCATCAGCAAATTCCTTCAAAATGGATACTTTTTCAACTGTTGGTTAATATAATCTTCCAGTAGTCCAAGGAATAGAAAGGAAAGAAAAATAATTGCCAGATAGAAGAAAACTGATGGAAAGATGTTCACCAATATAATGATGATAATATCCTTGAAAGAATTGCAAGAATTGTATGTCCATCACCCCAATTCCTACTACTCCACTTCACAGAACTTTGTTTTCTAGAATTATCCACAAAAAAGAAAATTACTCCCAGGGCAATTTATTGTATTTCTACTGTAAATATATGCCCACTGAATGGGAGGTAAGGAAAGATTTGTGGTGTTTAATCTGATATGTTTTGCTCATGTAGTGTTGGGATTTAGAGATGACCAAAAGTCGATAGACAGTGAACTGTTGATTCAGATATTTAGTGTAATCAAGACTAAAATGTTGCCTTATGAATACTAGAAACAATCTTATTCTGAGTGGGACCATTAGCCCATGACTGACAGTGACTGTTCTCAGTTTTAGGCAAGGGACTTTCTAACCTCAACTGGAGAAGCTAAAATTGACCCTGTAGTTATCTTGTATGCAAAGTATAATCATTTTGGAAACACTGTACCTTGATTGTAGAGATTAACTTGGAAGTCAAAGAGGCCACCCTGAATCTGCTTCATTTCATGTACATTATGCTCCAGAAGTAAATTTCTGCCATACTCATCATTTCTTGGATTTAGCCATTCCCAGCATCCCAAAGAAGAATAAAAGACCCACAAATAGTTATAAGCTGCCAGTACAAGGAGAAAACAGTGCCCTTGATTTGAGTTACTGCACAATTTTATGACTTAATTGAATGGGGTCTGACCTTTATGTATTGAGTACGATCATTCTCATTGTGAAAGGCAGTTTCTCCCTGCTCAGTAACCATGGAGTGTTACCAAAAGAAGCAGAAACTCATCTCTGAGTATCCCTGGAGTCCATTTCTAGGAGACCAAAAACCAAGCCAGCCTTATTGACTGTCAGCTATCTATCCATGTCCTTTGGGCTTAGTTTTAAAGCTGGAGTGCTGAAAAATGTTACTTTTCTGAACCATTTTATGGCTTCTATGAATCTCTTAAAAAGCACTTCTGAACTGTTTGATTTTTCAGAAATATCTTTTCCTTTGGAGTACCTAAACCTCAGGTTCTAAGCATTAAAATACAATGGACAGTGAGTAGTTCATTGTGAGTGTTTTTCAAGTGTCACTTTCCTGAGACCTCGAAACTTAATGTCTGCATTCTGGTTTGTAATAGGGTCATTGTGTTGATTCAGTTTCTGAATACCATGCACCACCACACGGTCTCATGGAAAGTAGAATTGGCTACCATGCTCCTTTATCTTAAATGACAGACGTGCCAGTTCAACCAGATATTTCCTGGATGATATTGGATTCTTAAACTGAATTTTGCTTTCATTCTTGTTTTTTAAGTGTCTTCTTTTGACATGAGTGATTAATTTTCTGATAAGTGAATAGAGAAGCAATGACATTGTCCTTTTAGGACACTGCTGCTTTTAGGATACTGTCCTAGGCTCCTTCAGGAAGAGGAGAAAAATTATATTACCCATATAGAAGGGGGGAAATTCAGACACTATCCTGCAAAACCATATATTTCACCATGTATCTGTTTCAATTATAGGTAATGTGAGAAAATGGTACAATGCTTTGTGTTGTGTATTAGTGGTGAATACTAAACAAGGAGCTCAGTGTTGGATCTTGCTCTGTGCTGTTAATCCATATCCTTTTATAGATAACTTACAGTTATCTATAGTTATGAATTGGGACCTTCTATGCCTTCTCCACTCTAATGTCTTCCAGATGTGATGGGATTGCAAATCCCAGCTCTCTAAGTGTATTGGGATTTCTTTTAGGCATGATGGCTTGGAAATCTGAAAGTTGAAATCCCAACATGTGTGGAAGGCCACAAGTTGAAAAAACCTGTTGAGTCTCCGGAGAAGGGCGGCATATAAATTGAACCAATAAATAAATAAATACATAAATATATGCAAACACATGCTGCTCAGAATAGAAGGCAGCATAGCAATGCTTTCCAAGTTTGATTTCTTCATGGATTGATAATCTGCAAGGAAAACGTGGACATAAGTCTAGCATTCCTATCATTTAGATTATTGTATGTTAACAACTCAGCCACCTCCTTCTCATGGTTCGCAAGATAGCAAATAACCTGTAAAATTTTGGACTTCATTGTTAACAGATTAATGGTAATTAATTTGTAACTTCCATATTGAGAGTTGGTATAGAAGAGCTGCGGTGGCACAGTTGTTAGAGTGCACTACTACAGGCTACTTCTACTGATTGCTGGCTGCCTGCAATTTAGCAGTTCAAATCTCACCAGGCTCAAAGTTAGCTCTTCCATCCTTCCGAGGTGGGTACAATGAGTACCCAAATTGTTGGGGGCAATATGTTGACTCTTAGAGAGAGCTGTAAAGCACTGTATATAAGTCTAAGTGCTATTGCTATTGCTACAGCATATAATTAGTCCCTAATGCCCAGAAATGCCTTGTCCAACTGATCACATCTCTTTAAACAGATCTTCCTTAGATGTTATACCTAAAATTCTTAAGTATCTCTCGTGTTTCTGTTCTCTCCTGGAATGGTTAATAAGTTTTGCATGACAACATCACCACGTGCTGGAAATAAGTTACTTCTCTAGACATCATTGATGGCCCCCAGATAGAACAGGAAGTTTAATTCATAATAAAACCGTATCATGTCATGTGATACATTTCATTAAAACTTGGCTTGATTTATACATCAGATTTCCTTATGTACCACATTAAGTCCTAATGTGATTCACTTGTTTCTGGCTTAGTTACCTATCATTCCCTGTCACTGGGACTTGTTCACCAATGTACAACAGTGCATCCGAAATGCAGATTTAGCACTGTGAACTCAGCCTTTGTAGAAGCATGATGAAAAATAACACAATAGTTATCTATTAGGATTTTGAATTCCAGTAATTGCCATTGAAGGTTTCTTTTGTGCTTCCCAACTGAAGCATCTCAAACCTATGATTCTCTGATTGCTGTCATATTCAAACTGACCCTTGCAGTTCTTTATATTTTTCACTCAAAGAACAGTTTAATTATACAGCACTAGCATGCAAAGTTGTTTATTTCCATGGATTTGGGTACTCATAAATGTACATGATAGAAATTGTTCCATTAAAAAAAAAGGTAACGGAAAGACCTCTGGTAAGAATAAGCTTGCTTGTGCCTAGCCTGTCTGTTCATACATATATAAATACGTGAATACACTACCACACTGTAGAGATATTCATATTTTGTGTGGATATGTGTGAATCTGTGTGCATACAGGCTCACAAAATCTATGGGTCCTCTAGTGATGAGGCAACTGAAAAAAAAATCAATACTTGCCATGTAGCATGTAACCAATAGAATAAGGGGAATGATTTATGGATGGAAGGATGCAGTCAGAATCATCTGGGGCCTTGTACAGAGAGAGGGAGAGAGGAATAAGAGAGAGGAATGGTGTGAGCTGGATTGCAGCGGTTATTTCTACTGTATGACCAGCTTTTTTTTTTTCCCCTGCAGCAATATCCCCTTTTCTCTAGCACTGTGGGACAGAGTTAAATGACTAGCAACGTGTGGAGTATAGCATGGATCAGCTTTTCTTACCTGGACTCTGGCTTGAAAATCGGTAGCATCCCACATTTACAGTTCATTTTTTTAAAAAAAATAGAAGAGACTCTCCAGAACACCCTTTGCTCTGCCAGGTATGTCCATTCTTAATGATCACCATAGTCGAGAGGCTTTGCATGACCACAATTATAGAGGCTCAACTAATCTGTCAGCTTTGTCTGCTTGCTTGCTTGTTTTTAAAGGTATTATTTCTATAATATATACTAGGGGAGGAGGGGGATATGTGCAAGTGGGGGCTAAGCCAGAAGTATTCAATGTGAGAGGAGTTTGTGGTGTTTAGGATATGCTTATTGTATAAGCAGGGCATGCTGCAGTGTTGAAGTATTCTTGAATGCCTAGGGTAACTTTGAGCAAGGTGGCATAACTGTTGATGCCAGAAAGAAACCTTCACCAGAAATAATGTTTTATTTTTCCTGTTAGAGTTCAGATAAAAGCTTGGGAAAGTAAGCATCTGCTTGAACTGTTTCTGTTTCTGTTTGACCTGAATGCTTACACATCTACTTAGAAATCCGTCCTGTGATTGTGATAGAACTTACTTATAAGACAGTCCATGGATAATAGAAGCCTCTGAAATGTATTTTGTTACAAGTTGCATCTTATATGTCAAATACTATTTTCCCTTGTTTTATTATTTACAATTTGATCTATGCCAACTTGTTATTCAGTAAACCTTTCTCTGTATATATTTGAGAATTAAATACAGAGATAAAGTTTTCACCTGCACAGTTTCTCACAGTGTAAGATAGTATTTGTACCTTTATATACATAAAAAACCCTTCCTCTTAAATTCCATGAACCTGTGTATATATTTCAAAGGCAGGTATTGTCAATCATTCTTCAACTTTTCAAATTATTGCAATTGTTCTGACAAATAACTCTGAACAATGAAAATGAGTTGGGTGACATCTCTTTGCTATTGTTTTATCTAAATGTGATTTAGTGTCTATGTCTTTATGAAACAAATCACAAATTATTCTGACATATGATTCCATAATAAAAGAAAGGTGAATTGATATAACCAATTTTGTCTAAATAGTGCAGAAAATGAAGTTTTTGATTGATTTGTTCAAATATAATTTCAAGAACAAAGTTGTCTGAGATATTGTGTTCAGTCCCAGACATGACAACAGACCCTTTTCAGCCACAATATGATAGTGATATTTTGCATTATTTTATTTTATCCATGGTTTCCACTTTACTTTACTTAATAGTACATTGGTTCACTTTATTTTATGAAAGAAAAGATAGGCATACAGCATACAGAAATTAATCGCTGTATATAAAAGTATCGGTGACTCAAGGTGGGGATTGCCCAGTGTGTGATGTTTGTAGAAAATTGGGACTATTGCATCTTTAAAACTCCCAGTAATAACCATTCACTACTCAAATATATATTATTTGTGATCTAACAAGGGATGTTGAATTCCTGGATGAAATTATATACAAATATCTTTTAAAAGCTCCAGTTGAGTTTACATATGATCATTCTTTGACTTCCTGGATTCCTTTCTATGGTTTGTGAAGTTGTAGGTCATTGTCTTCCTCAACCTGTCTCTTTCAGATTTTTTTAGAATGGAAACTACTGAAATTTGGAAGTTTTACATCTAAACTTTCTAGGTTTTCTTTGAAGATGTTTTGCTTCTCATTCAAGAAGCTTCTTCAGCTCTGACTTGATGGTGGGGAATGGAAGGACTATCCAGTCAAAGCTAAAGAAGCTTCTTGGATGAGAAATGAAACATCTTCAAGGAAAAACCAGAAAGTTCAGTTGCCTCTTGAAAAAAGCACCTTTGGGACAACCATGACCTGGATGACTGAGAATCTCCATAGAGACTTACATCTAAAGCGTATGAATGCTTATAGGCTAATATTCCTGTGATTACGTTGTGTGCATTTATTTATTTATTTATTTATTTATGTAATTTATATGCCGCCCTTCTCCCGAAGGACTCAGGGCGGCTCACAAAACAACAGAGAATTACATAAACACTTAAAATCAGTTTAAAATTAATTAAAATCAAATTAAAATTATTAAAATATTTAAAATCCCCCTACAAATTCAGCCCATATGGCGAAAAAGCCAAGTAAGCCAATTGGATCTACAATTGTAGATATATTATATCTGGACTGCAAACCTCCAGGCAATTCCTTGAAGGCAGCAGAAAAATAATATAAACTTTTCCCTTTGCTGCCCCCTTTACTGTTATGGATTTTTATTGTCCAGTTAGAGAGTGCCTGTTAACTGGCTGGGTTCATCCAATGGTCATTGACTTACAACCACATTGCTAAGCGATGCAATCATTAAGCAAGTCATTATGTGACCAGACATGATTTTATGGCCATTTTTACCATAGGTGTGAATCTACTATAAGTGAATCTGGCATCCCCCCATAGACTTTGCTTCTCAGAAATTAGCTGAGAAGGTTGGAAATCATGATCAATTGACTACAAGCAGCTGAAAATGTTGCAAATACAAGATGGTTGCCAAGAGCCCAGTTTATCATCACATGACCACAGGACTGGTGTGTCAAGGATGGGTTCTAAGTCACTTTTTCCAAGCCCATCATTTGTAACTTTGAACCATCATTAAGGAAACAGTAGTAAATCAAGGACTACCCTGTATTGGTTGGTTGGTTTTGTAGTGAAAAAAAAATGCCTTTAAAGAATAGATGAATTTTCTGGACATATTGAGAGTTGAGATTTCCTGTGAAAGGAAAGGGACAAAAACAAAATTGAATTGTCCTCCCTAAGCCCATTATACCACAGGGCAAGTATCCTGAGTATGTGAGAAGCTAACTTAAGGAGGATCCTCCTGGAATGTTAAAAACACCCCCCCTCCTTTCTCTTTTCTATCTTCTCAAAGAGGATTTCCTTAATTGATCCCTCTCCTTAAGGAAAACCCTGAGATTTAGAATTGGTAGCATAGTAGTAGACAGTACTTTAGGCTTAGTGTGATGTACAAATGCACATATGACGGCAGAGGGCTCAGCAATCTGAAGGCCTGCCTTTCTTTTATAATACAGGTAGTCCTCAACTTACGAACACAATTGAACCCAAAATTTATGTTGCTAAGTGAGACAGTTGTTAAGTGAATTTTGCCCCATTTCTTACCTTTCTTGCCACAGTTGTTAAGTAATCACTACAGTTGTTAAGTTAGTAACGTTGTTAAGGGAATCTGGCTTCCTCGTGGATTTTGGTTGTCAGAAGGTCACAAAGATCATCACATGACCCCAGGACACTGGAATCAGGGGTGAAATGCTACCGGTTGGGATCAGTTCGGTTGAAACGGTAGCAGTGGCAGCGGCGTATGGTTCAGAGAACCGGTAGCGGTGGCAGCGTGAGGCTCCACCCTCCCACCAGGACATCGTTACTTTCTGATTTTAACCAAGAAGTAATCTGTTTTTGACCCTGCATGCGCAGAGGGTCTAAGTGGCATGTGATGTGTGTGTGGAAGCACATGCATGCAGAGCGCGCACTTCCAAATTGGTAGGGAAGGTATTTATTTTATTTTATTTATTTATTTTATTTTATTAAATTTTTATACCGCCCTTCTCCTGCTGGACTCAGGGCGGTGAACAGCCAAGAATAAAAACTGTCCCAATACAAAATTTACATTTTTTAAAAGAATTAAACAAATTTTGGCCCAAAATTTAAAACATCCTGACTAAAATCCATTTTCAATTAAAAATATTTAAGGGGGGGGGTTATGCCAGCCCAGCTTGGTGAAATAGAAAAGTTTTGAGGGCAAGGCGAAAAGCACATACGTATCTCCGGGGGGAGGTCGTTCCAGAGGGCAGGTGCTGCCACAGAGAAGGCCCTTCCCCTGGGGGTCACCAGCCGACATTGCCTGGCTGACAGCACCCTGAGGAGTCCCTCTCTGTGGGAGCGTACTGGCCAGTGGGAGGCTATCGCTTCTGGTGGCAGAAGGCGGTCCCATAAGTACCCAGGCCCTATGCCATGAAGTGCTTTAAAGGTGGTAACCAACACCTTGAAGTGTACCCGGAAGACCACCGGGAGCCAATGCAGCTCATGCAGGAGTGGTGTCACATGGGAGCAGCCCATAGCTCCTCAAGGGGACCCCCATGTAGAGAGCATTGCAGTAGTCCAGGTGGGAAGTGACGAGAGCCTGAGTGACTGTGCGTAAGGAGTCCCGATTTAGAAAGGGACGCAACTGGCGAATCAGGCGAACCTGATGAAAAGCCCCCCTGGCCAGGGCTGTAATATGCTCTTCTAAAGACAGCCGTGCATCCAGGAGGATGCCCAAGTTGCGAGCCCTCTCTGTGGGGGCCAATGACTTGCCCCCAATAACCAGCGATGGCACCAGTTGGCTATATTGGGACACTGGAAGCCACAGCCACTCGGTCTTGGAAGGGTTGAGTCAGAGCCTGTTCCTCCCCATCCAGGCCTGCACGGCCTCCAGGCACCGGGACATCACTTCAAGGGCATCGTTGGGGTGGCCTGGGGTGGAGATGTACAGCTGGGTGTCATCAGCATACTGATGGAACTCCACCCCAAAGCCACGGATGATCTCACCCAGCGGCTTTATATAAATGTTGAACAGGAGGGGCAAGAGGACCGACCCTTGCAGCACCCCACAAACAAGGCGCCTCGGGGTCGACCGCTGCCCCCCTGCCAACACAGATTGTGACCGGTCAGAGAGATAGAAGGAGAACCACCGCAAAACGGTGCCCCCCACACCCAACCCCTCCAACCGGCGCAGCATGATACCATGGTCGATGGTATCAAAAGCCGCTGAGAGATCTAACAGGACCAGGATAGAGGATAGAGGAGCAACCCCTATCCCGAGCCCTCAAGTATCTGTATGTCCCATAAGATCAGAGAGAGTTTACTTGCTTTCAATGCTCTCAATTAAGCAATGTGAAGTAGTGGAACCAAAGGCAGGGATTCATTCAACCCCACTGTTCTTTCAGGCCTTTGGTTGTTTCATTAGGAAACAACCAAATGCTGTGGGACATTATTTTTTTCCACAAACAGTGACTTTGAAATTTAACTGTCCCACTTTGGCCTTCTGAACTAGTCAAAGGAGCTGTCCAACAATATCAGCACTCAGAGGCTCTAGTGCCAAGCAAAAGAGGAACTATTTTTAAAAAGCTAGGCGAGGAACAAGTTTACACAATAGGGTTCTGTCAAGGAATGCTTCCTTTCTATGAATGTTTGAGCAAAGCAGCCCCATGAAGGTGCTTAAATAGCACGACACAGAGAATGAAGCAAAGGGACCAAGCCGGCCCATTCTATCCTGCTCTGTAGTTTTCCTAGGACCCTGCATTGTTCCTCTGCCCATGTTGGAGCACTAATATGTTCCAGGGTAGCTCCAGCAACTGCAGGAAGTCCTGAAATGTAAAAAAAAATTAAAATAAGTCCAACACTTCCATCCCACATTGAGGGAGAAATCTAAGATAGACCTTCATCAAAGTGAATCAAATTTCCTCTTCATTTTGATGAAAATAATGACATTACCCCCAGGCACAAATTTATCTGTTGAAGTGAAGTGACTCATATCTCATTTATAGTTTCCAGAAAAGTAACTAAAGTATCTAGCCAGCCTCCCTTACCCTTTTTGTTATCTTAGTTTTTACTTACTTTGGCAGGTGGATCAGAGAAAAAGCACATTTTTTCATGGAAATAATTCTGGGTATAATTCTCAGCATTTCAAGGTAAATCAATGCTACTGGATTTTGCCAGATTGTACTTTCCCAACATGATAACTTCCAAGATCTAGATACTACCATCTCCAACATTTCTGGCTATTGAGCAAGCTGTCCACAGCTGAAAGAAGTTACAGGTCACAACAGCTTGAGGGTTGCACATGGTAAAAGACTCTTGTGTGTGATATTGAGCTATCTTGACCAATCATCTGATTCAATATAACATATCTTACTATATTTGGTTTAGGCTTTGATTGGCATCTCTTTGGAGCTCTGTGTGGTGATTGGGAAAGCTGGATATTTAGATGTGTAGATATCTGCTGCTTAGGTATATCTGCTGCTTAGATATATAATACACTTAACTCAGTATAGGTTTTTGAGCTAAATTAATCAATTTTCTAGATTTGCCCAACATATTGAATCATAAACTTATGAAAAGGGCTGGATTCATACAATATACAAAGCCACACAAATACTAACAAAAATTAAATCTATTTAAGCTTAGTCAGTTGTAAGTATGCAGCATTATGTTTTAAACTGACCTAGTATTTTGTGAACATGGCCATTCAGTCCACATTCTTCTAGTCTCTCTGTTGTCAGGGAACATGATCTCAGGAATCTGAATGCTGTGTTCTTGTTTGATCATCTTCTGCTAAGAGATCTCCTTAGATTCCAGTCCAAGTTGACAAATAGATCCTCAACCTTTCATCCAGCCATTGTAGCTCTATCTTTAATAGAATTTCAGTGTGTAGGCAATAGCAGATTATTAATATTTGCCTGTACTTTATAGAAAAATTTACCTGCTGATTTCTCTATGTCAAGATGTATTAAGGGCATACCAGATTATTGATCTGATCAACTGACAGTCCTCTACATCATTGGGAGGGGGACAGCCCTTTGAGAATGCCTATAAGAAATTATTGATGTTAGGAATATTTTGGAGTAATATTAGCAATATCAGAAATAGTAATATATCTGTGGTATATTTTAATTGAGAATTAAATCAACATATCCCAAGCAAAATAGCGGCAATATCAAAATTGTGTAAAAGCATTTAAAAACCCTTTTAATGTACAGAAGTAGTCTTTGTAACTAAGTAATGATGTTTAATTTTGACTAAGGAAACAGAATGTGAAATAAGTTGTTTGAAGAGGTAAAGACTGACAAAGTCCTGGTGGCGTAGTGGACTAATTCACTGTTCACTGTTATTAAGATCAGCTGCTTGCAATTACTGCAAGTTCAAATCCCACCAGGCTCAAGGTTGACTCAGCCTTCCATCCTTTCTAAGGTAGGTGAAATGAGGACCCAGATTGTGGGGGCAATAAGCTGACTTTGTATAAATATACAAAAGTATGAAGGCTATTGCTTAATGCACTGTAAGCCGCCCTGAGTCTCCGGAGAAGGGCGGCATATAAAATAAAAATAAATAAATAAAAATTTGTCCTACTCTTAGAAATTCACTATTTTTAATTCTAAAAGTAAACAAAAAGAACACCAAAGGATGACTTAACAGTACTATAGCTACTGGTCTGACATTGCTGCTCATATAATTGATGGGTCACAAGTTATTTCTAACTCTGTTATCTCTTGTAAAGCATCCCAGCTTTGATCACACAATAGCCTGGGAGTTTTGAAACAAGCTTTGCTTTCTCTTTTATTTTTAGTTGATTTCCTTCCCTTCTTCCCTGTTCTATTCTTTCTCCTGATATTAAAGATGATGCAACTTAAAGTATATGTTCTTGAACAGGTTGTGTGGTTATCTCAAAATAAATTATTATTAATTATAATGGTTTTCTTCTTCACCCAATTGTATTTCCATGGTAACATTTCCACATGGGGAGGAGGGACTCACTGTGGGAGAGGGTTAAACATGGGGCAGCAAAGGGCAAGCAATTGGTCAGCCTTTTATTTTCTCTAGTCCTTTAGAAAAGGTTAGTTGAGGTCAAGAAAAGCCAAAGGGTAATTACTTTTCCTCCACAGGGTTAAAGTTACATAGATTGCTGACTGGAACAACTGCATGGACGACCTTCAGCTCTTACCATTTTATTTATAAATGTATTAATGCACTTATTTATTCAGTACTTGATCCTCTTTTCTTTTAAGCAGAGCAAATAACAAGAGATGTGATGGGAAGGATAAAGAGTTAGAAATCTATACTTACAGGATAGGTAAGCTGTGATGTGCTTTTTCTGTTTGCTGTCTATTAATTTAATTTACAAAGTGAAAATGGCAGGACCAATTAAGTGGGCCTTAAGTAGGAAAATAGAAAATGCCATTCCACAAGAAAACAAAATGTTTATTTTTTTTAAAAAGGGACTTTTTTTAAAATAATATCTAATTAGGGGATGAGTGAGAGAGAAATGACCAAACCATCAATGAATCCTAAGGACACTAAAGTACTCAGCCAGGCCTTTATGTTAATAGTAATTTAACTGTTTGGTTTGGTTTCAATTGTTTCAATTTGTTTTAGTTTGAGTTTTGAAATACTTCATGGGCAGAATGCTTGAATATAAATTGAAATAAAGATAACATCAACAGTAGCCTACATGACTTATGTTTCATGATATGAAATTTCTGTCTGAAAGGCATTCTACTCTTGACAGTAATTTGAGTATATGCAAATTATAAATTTGATCTACTGGTCTTTTTGGAAAAATGACTGAATAAATCCAAAAATCCATAATTCATGTTTGTATCAAATCCACACTTTTTCAAATTTCTGCGACTTGCTATGAAACTCAAAAAATGTTCACAAAATGTGAATCTTGGTAATAAATAAAAAAGTGTGCACTTATATCACCACTCCTGCGGGCGCTGCACTGGTTGTTGATTTGCTTCTGGGTGCAATTCAAGGTGCTAGTTGTCACCTTTAAAGGCCTTCATGGCTTGGGACCAGGTTATCTGAGGGAACTGTCTTTTGCCAGTCACATCTACCCAACCCACCAGAGCGAGGAGGCAAGGAATGTTGCGGGTCCCATCCCCTAGGGAGATAAACCGGGTGGGACCGAGAAGAAGGGCCTTCTTTGTGCTGCCTCCCTCTCTCTGGAACATCATTCCCCCAGAGATTAGAATGGCCCCCACTCTAACATTCTTCCGGGAGGTGCTGAAGACCTGGTTCAGCAAGTGGGCCTGGGGAATGCAGAGTGGGATGGAGCCCATTAAATGGCTCGTATGATATGTTGCTGCTGTGGTGGTGGTGAAGCCGCCTTTAGTTGCCATGTGCAAATAGGTGGCAATATAAATTTCCAAATAAATAAATAAAATATATTAAAATCTGAATACCAGAGAATATTTATGTCACAATTTCCTACAGTAAACTTGTTTACCAACAAATGCAAACTTGAGAAAAAATGTATGCATTAAGAAGAGTGGAAACTTTTATAAATATATGTTGCTGCATCTATAAATATAGAGCTCAGAAGGAGAATTAAGAGAAAATTAAATTAAATTAAACATCCAAGCCCTAATTTCATATTTTATAATATAGCACTTACTAGGTTTCTCCAACTCATTTCATTTGTAAAATGGCTGATCATTCAAATAGTAAGAAAAATTGATTACAAATGATTGCATTGTGGTTGTAGCTCCTAATTCATATTTACAACTTTGGTATTGGCCAAATACAGCGAGTGATGTAAAGGTCAAATAATGGTTGCTGAAGTAGCCTTCAGAATATATATATCAGAAAATCGCAATTCAGCATCTTGACGGATGGCCTGCTCAGTTCAACAGATCCTCAGACTCAGCACAAGTTATAAATAATGATAAAGGCAGCAAATGGACGATATAGCACTGCACAATCAATTTCACTTGCTCAAGATGGAAGAATAATGCATCACTTATATATACTTGGATGTATAGAGAGCTGCATGTAAATTATTGAGTAACCTCTCTACTATTTTCACGGCCAGACAAGGTGGCAGGCAAAGTCCCACTTTCTGAACAGAAATTATGAGTTCTTGTCTCTGATCAGCCATCTCCACTATACAGGTAGCCCTCAAGTTACAACTGGTTATTTAACAATTGTTCTGATGGACCTCCCCAGAGGTACTTACAACCTGTTTTTTGGAATTATAATGCCACACACCCTCCACAGTCATGTGATCCCATTTTGGATGCTTGGCAACTGGTTCACCTTTATAGCCATTTGCAGTAGGCGATGTTTTTGTGAGTTCCTGGCATTTATTTCTGGTTTCCAGCAAAAATATGCCGATTGGCTTAATGACTGTCAAAATATAGGCATAACTTCAAATTCGGTCAACCATTTCAAAAATCATATATATACTGTGTTTCCCTGAAAATAAGACCCTGTCTTATATTTTTTTTTGAACCCTGAAATAAGCGCTTGGCCTTATTGCCATGTGCTCAAAAGCCCGATTGGGCTTATTATCAGGGGATGTCTTATTTTGGGATTCCATATATATATATGGAATCAGAAATCATATGTTAAACATTTTTGTCCTAAAATTGAAAGATAAAAATATTACACATTATGGAATTTACATATTGTAGCATATTCCTTCCATTCTTTGATATATGGGACACTATTTGTTGGGAGAAGATTTGAAGCACAAGTCTGTCACAATCTTTTTTTCTCTGTCACACCTTAATCAGGAGATGCGGTACAGGCCCTGATCAATAGCTGGATACAGCAATAAGTAGGACAAGACTGATAAATTGAGGCGGAATATGGAAATGAATAGTTTCTAGATTTAGCCAATAGGTAGCTTGCTGGATCTCATTCTCCCTCTTAAGGAGCAGATAGATAATTGATTATTGTCATTGGAGGCCCAAATGCATGCATTCTTTAACTAATACACCATTCACTAACAGCTATGATCACCATTAAAAGGCCCTTCTGCTTGTACCTTATTATATATGCATAAGCATATTATTTACTTCTTTTTGGCCAAGGGAGTTTTTCCTTGCCCATTTTTAAAATATCTTTTCCACAAAAATAAAGTAGTTGAAATTCATCTTGGCATCAGAAAATTCAATGTGATGTTGTTTTCTATTTATTGTTATTTTATCTTATGTGTTTCATCAAGAGATAAAATTGAATACATTTTTAATTATCTCTCATGGTGAAGTACATATGGATTGTTATGAAGATGATCATGGTTTCTTTTTTCTACCTTCCTTGGCATCAAGTATAGATTAGAGGTTTCCCAAACTAGTTTCTATTAAAAGGTTTATGAAGAGAATGGATGATAAATCTTTTGCCTGCAGTATTGTTGACTGTTATTAATTTTTTCCTAAAGGATAACTAACATTTAAAATGAACAGAGTTAGATAAAGACATGAAGCTGTAGAAACAGTGGAGCAGTCTTGAATATGTCTTTTTGTTTTAAAGTATCTTTAAAACAATTGCGTATGTAAATCTCAGAGCCATGTCCCTCTGCCATAAGTGAATAAAATCTTTTAATTCAAACATATTTTACTATCTTTTGTGTCTTTCACTGAAATTTTTGCAACTCTTTCCAACAAGTAATACTCAACATTTCTTTCTCACTTTTTCTTGAAACTCTTCTTTTTTTTTCTTGGCAGCTATAATTTAGATTTAGGCTTAGAATTTAAAATAACTTTATTGCCACTTTAAATGTACACTAATCGGCATACATTAAAATGAAATTTCATTCATTTAAAGCATAGGCAGGGCTAATGTAGTGTCAACCAGACCAAGGCAGATCATATTTTTGCCATGTTATCATCCATTCCTATCTTGGCACCTGTACTCTGATAAGTGGTAGAGCTGCTTTCTGGAAGATGTTGTCCTTCAAGAAGTTAGGACTATAACTTACAGAATTCCAGATAGCATGGAAAATGGAAATATTCTAATAAAAAAGTGAACATTTGTATTTATACATGTTGTCTAAGAGCCAGTATGGTATAACACATCCAATTTCCACTCCTCCTTCAGACACTGAAGCCAACTGGGTAACCTTCAGCCAGTGACTCCTCAATCCTAATCAGCATCAGGTTCTATGACAAATTGACTGATAAACAAAGATTGTTGTTGCACTGATCGTTTCTTTATATGAATTGGGTAAGCATGGTGCACAAAGAAGCAGACTTTGCAGGGCAAACTCTCTGTTGCAGTGCCTGTTTTCTGTAACAGCACATCTTGAGAGGGTTCTCACCTCAGTGATATTCCATAAGTCTTTAAAAGCTTAGCTTTGCTCCCAGGTCTGGGGTGGTGTAGCAGTTGAATCTCAGTTGGCTATTCTTTGGAATGCTGTGTGTTTGCTCCTTTTGGACATGCATGATCTTTTTCTCTTGTTTTATTGTTCATTACTCTTAAAATGAAAGCCATTTAGAGTCATATGGAATTGAGTGGCTTCTACATTTAATAATAATAATAACATACATACATATATATACACATACACATACATACATACATACATACATACATACTGACTGACTGACTGACTGACTTACAGAGTTGGCACACACTGAAATAAAGTACATTTTATTCATGCTTCACATAAATATAGAAGTGTGGGTTAGATTAAAATACATAAATACAACAAGCAGCTATAATGGGATCACATGGATGAAAGTGAATATGTGTTATATATCTGCTATCTCATATTTTATTTAGCCCCCAAACAGAGCCATGAGCACATGGAAGCAAAAGTGAATGTATTTCTGGTTGGAATGGATGGAACCCCCTACTGACTTCATAATTTCCAGATGCTTCAGATGGGGAAAAACTTTAAAAAACAGCCAAGGGTTCCATCTGAAAGGCTGCCTGCCTGCTAGTTCCTGGAGTGTTCATCCAATTGGAAACTCAAGCTTTTGCAGTGCAACTGACAGTCTTCCAGAACTACATATTTTTACTCCCTAAGATTTTCTACAAATTTTTATATTCATTACCAAATATTCCATGAATACTGAATATTTGATGTCAAATATTTTTTCAAGGAAATTGGACACCAACAGACCACTTTGAAATACAACCATATGCAACCACACTTTTGGTAAAAGTGCATCCAAGAAAAGGACATGTGCCTGAAATAAATTCTAACTAAATGATGTATAAGAAACCATTCAACTTTCTGATTTTTGAACTCTGACATGTTTCAGTTTAAGCAGAGATGATACTAGCTGATCTTTCTTCCTTTTTCACTGTTATGACACTCCAGATAATAGTGCTATTTTCCAAACTGTTTTGCAAAGCTTTAGCCACATTTTTGGACAAAAAGACTGATCGAGCAACTTGAGTTTCTCTACTGATTCAGCAACCCTTGGAATTGATCGTTCTTCCTCCTCTCCCCACCCCCTTCCACAAGAGCCATCCTATCCTCAAACTGCCACAGGACGTGGATCGATGCATCTTCAATTGGAATAATTGTTTTCCTTTGTAAGGCCTCTGTTACACTTCTGGTCCTGAATGGAGAACAGTGTGATTGACCTCCAGGAAAGCAGCAGATGTGACTGAAGCAGTGCGCCCCTAGCCTAATCTCTCAAAGCCAGACCTTGAAAAATAACCAGAAAGCGTACACTGAGCATGAACAAGTATGGGAAAGAAACAGCAGGGCAAGCCACACAGAGCTACTCTTTTGATAAGGCAAAGAAAATCTTTGTTCATCCAGAAGGTTTTTCAAAATTATCATTACTTAATGATACACGCTTTGCTTTGCCAATTTTATGATCATCCTCTGTTAAAACTGTAACTTTCTTTATGTGCCAAATAGAAGGGCCACTTAACGGTTCCATAAAGGCTTGCAGCAGATAGAATGGCTTCTCAACAAGATTTTTAAATATCCATTTTTCAGTCAATTCAAGATGAAAGACCCAGTCCTAGGTTACATAAAACACCAGAGCACAGGAGCTATGATTCCTTCTTAAAAACCTGTTAAGGCACCCAATATAATAAGATGTTCTTTCCTAATGTGATTTAGAAATGACTTGTGATCATGTTATCACATCATATTCCTGATGTGACAACATGACTGGCTGTTTTACACAAATTAATAGAAATACTACAAGCAAAAAAGAGAAGAGGCTCCATTACAGTGTAGTGAGAATTTCAGCAGTAATTATTGGTGCAAGAATATCTGTGGTTTGAGTCTGACTGGGTTGGTCACCTCCTTGCAGTACTGTAACAATATCACAGTCTTGCTCCTCTGCACTTTTGTATGTCTATGCCAAGGTCTTGTATTTGAAAAGATGTTTTTGAGAGTTGTGCTTTTTGCTTTACAAGAATATTGATGTGTGAAATTAAGTAGTGAGGTGACTGTTATAAGCAACCAAGGCACACATTAAATGACCTGGACAAGCAGGATTCCTTTATTAACATAGGATATTTCCTCTATTTGTTGAAAAATTCTGTCCAATATATCACTCTTTGTAGACTTTCTAATGATTTCTATCCTTTTTTTTTTTGCCTGTTTTTTCTGATACCCAGCATGGACTAAATGGTGGTTTTGTATCTTTGATCGACCATGAAGCCATTCAACAAATTCATATGCTTAACCAAACTTTCACAAATGTTGTGAATAAATTAATTATTTTTTAAAGCAATAATACATTCATTTAGTTTTGAATATACTAAAAATTCTGGTTACAAAAGCAATATACATCTTAGTAAACATAACCCATTATTCACTGAAGGACAAAACTTATATTTAGAAATGCTTCAAATTCCCTGTTATAGTGCATTAAATCATTTTCGAATGAAATTTAAAGTATGCTTTCACTTGCAGCCTCACGGATCAAAGCTGACTCCCTATTAATTAGTTTTAACAGAGGCAGTATGATTCCAAATAATATAATCACTTCATAAAACTAATGTGGGACATTTGCAGAGAGAAAAAGCAGGGAAGTTCCCATCTGTGGTTGTTTTTTGTTATCATTATTTAACACTATCTATATCTTAAACTAGATGGAATGAAAATACCTTTGCAATATATTATTTATAATTTCTCCATCTTCTCATAGGTGTTTTTAAGGTAGTGGAGAATTGGTAAATATAAAAGGAAAAAAGTGAAGTATCTTAACCACTAGTTCTCTCCTGCCTAGTATTCTC